>CAUDMG010003981.1:578719-986487 GCA_958450375.1 Homarus gammarus
TTTCTCATCGCAAAGGTCACATAGTGGAGAAAATAGTCACGATAAAAATGACTAGACCGTAAAAAAGTCTCAGAATATTCGTGATCAAGGTAATGCGTCTCGTTCACTAATTACACACAGGTAAGAAGTTACGCTGACCGGAGATAAATAAATATTACGCAAATTATCCCATGCAGTTTTTTCTATGCAATGATGTTGATACAAATTTCAGGTTTATATATTCAAGAAACCGATTTTCTTTCCAGATTAAAAAAAAATCTTTTAAACAAAGAAACAAACAAACAAACAATCAAGAGAGAGAGAGCAATGAGAAAAAGAAAAGAGATAGAGAGAGAGAGAGAGAGAGAGAGAGAGAGAGGGGGGGGGCGGGGGGGGGTAGCGGAATTTCTCTAGAATATCATCCTAGAAAAGGTGAACATCTTAGAAAACGATACGACAAGACAGGCAGTTTCTTGTTGTTCTTGGCAGCCGCTGGACCAACACAAGGACAAGTGTGGGTAGTGTGGGTGAGAGAGTGATGTTTTAGAAGGAAGGAGTGTAAGGAGTGTGGGTGAGGGAGTGATGTTTTAGAAGGGAGGAGTGTGAGGAGTGTGGATGAGGCAGTAATGTTTTAGAAGGGGGGTAGTGTTGATGAGGCAGTAATGTTTTAGAAGTGGGGTAGTGTGGATGAGGCAGTAATGTTTTAGAAGGGGGGTAGTGTGGATGAGGCAGTAATGTTTTAGAAGGGGGGGTAGTGTGGATGAGGCAGTAATGTTTTAGAAGGGGGGTAGTGTGGATGAGGCAGTAATGTTTTAGAAGGGGGGTAGTGTGGATGAGGCAGTAATGTTATAGATAGGGCAGGAATAGTGTGAGGGTGGAGGGAACTAGCTGAAAAGTGTGTGTGTGTGTGTGTGTGTGTGTGTGTGTGCGTGTGTGTCTAAAATTCTACAGACAAAAAAATAAAAGTTAAAACAAAATTAAAATTAACCCTGATGAATTATTTACCTCACGTCAGAAAAGAAAAAAAAAATACCCTCGTGCTATGATTGCTGCCCCCCCCCCTCATTCCCTTCCCCCACGCTCTCTCAACCCCTCCCTCCCTGTCCAACCCCCTCCATCTCCCTGCCTCCCTACCCCCCCCCCCACCATCCGTACCATTATTAATCACACATTTCTACATTGAATATACACTTGATTAATTGATTCTGTTTGATTAACGACATATTAACCTTTGCCAATGATGTTGATGGGGATGTTTTTGGTGGAGTGGTGGAAGGAGGGAGAGAGGGGGGAGGGAGGGAGGGAGGGAGGGAGGGAGATGGGGAGGGAGGGAGGGAGGGAGGGAGGGAGATGGGGAGGGAGGGAGGGAGGGAGGGAGGGAGGGAAGGGTGATTTTCCACACTAATGCCACTGTTCATTACTTCTACGTGGTGTTATGATACATCTCCTGTACCAGTGAAAAATTAATAAGTTACTGCTGCTACTATTAGCCTTTTCTCCTGTTAATCCTCGCCACCACCACTATCACCCGCAGGTCTACCCACACACACCCACAGACACCCACATCCCACACATACCTACATCCCACAGACACCCACATCAAACTGGTGCAAAATCAATACGTAAATGGATGAGTTGCGTCTATATTCAACTCCCGAGGCAGGAAAGTGAGGTGACAGCGACAAGACAGAATGACCACCACCTCACACTGATCACCGCGACCCACCACCCACCCTCGTCATAGCCCACCTCACACTGATCACCGCGACCCACCACCCACCCTCGTCATAGCCCACCACACACTGATCACCGCGACCCACCACCCACCCTCGTCATAGCCCACCTCACACTGATCACCGCGACCCACCACCCACCCTCGTCATAGCCCACCACACACTGATCACCGCGACCCACCACCCACCCTCGTCATAGCCCACCTCACACTGATCACCGCGACCCACCACCCACCATCGTCATAGCCCACCTCACACTGATCACCGCGACCCACCACCCACCCTCGTCATAGCCCACCACACACTTATCACCGCGACCCACCACCCACCCTCGTCACAGCCCACCTCACACTGATCACCGCGACCCACCACCCACCATCGTCATAGCCCACCTCACAGCCCACCTCTCACTGATCACAGCGACCCACTACCCACCATCTTCATAGCCCACCTCACAGCCCACCTCTCACCGATCACCGCGACCCACCACCCACCATCGTCATAGCCCACCTCACAGCCCACCTGTAATGAGACAAATCTCACAAGAAGAAGATTACATATAGGTAGAATATTGATAGTATAAGAGTATAAAAGAGAGGAAGATTTTGGTAGCGTGGCCGTGATAGTTATTTACACTTATCGTACACTTATCGTATCTTATACGTCAATACACATCTATTACGTTCTTAAAGGCGACTTGTCAAACACTGCTTCGTTACAACTCTTTATTAATTACGAACATGACATGGACCCATTAATAACACCTTCTATTGAAAGTTACTAGGACATTATTACGTTACTAGACACTGATTCTCGGACACGAACATGAAATGAATACACCTCCCACATAAGTAACTCATCCCGTGGAAAGCTCTGACAAACACTCACGTGACCTAGGGAAGGCCTAGCAGGGAGATTGCTTAGCTGGAACACTGGTGTCGGGAGGGCGACTGCTTAGCTGGGACACTGGTGTCGGGAGGGCGACTGCTTAGCTGGGACACTGGTGTCGGGAGGGCGACTGCTTAGCTGGGACACTGGTGTCGGGAGGGCGACTGATTAGCTGGGACACCGGAGGGAAGTCGGGGAGGGAAGTCCTGCACAACTCTCCTCCCGTGAGCGGGACTCGGCTGTGGTGGACCTCCTCCTCCGATCCCTGTGTGTCTCTCTATCTGACTCTGTCTCCGGGTATCTCTCTCTGCGAATTCACTGAGGGAGGACTAGGACGTCCTATATATTGGGATGCGAGCCGTGAGGTTGAGCTGGCCAGGGGGGGGGGGGGGGGGGCGAAGGGTCTCCTTACATTTGACCTCGCTAATGTAAGGTCAGGTCTGGACTTTGTTCAGAGTTATATCTTCTGGAAAAGTCATCAGGTGGGGCCTTGTGACATGAGAGGCCCTGGTTGATTTGTGGCCCCTTGAGTTGGGCTCGAGGGTTACATTTGACCTGGCTAATGTGAGGTCAGGTCTGGACTTCTTTCTGCGGTGTAGGATATTGTGTATATTGGGAGAGAGCCGGCCGGTGCCTTCTTACATGTCTGTTGTGGTGACATGTCACATGGGAGGGGAGCTAGTTGATTTACAACATCCTTGAGCACCTGCGAGGGATACCCTTACACTTGACCTCCCTAATGTCGGGTCAAGACTGGCCTGTCTCTGAGATGCAAGCTGCGGTCTGACAACCCATCACTACACACCTCACACTGATCACCACTAACCACAACCCTCCCTCGTCACAGCCCACCTCACCCACCATCACCCACCATGTCTGCTGTCTAGCTGCCGCAAAATCAAATCCCTAACCCACAGTAAACAACAGTGACTCAGTTAATTCTAACCATCATACAATCATTCTAAAGGATTTGAAGGAGCCGACTTACTGACCACGGTGACAAAGAACAAAATTCCTAAAAAAAAAAAAAAAAAAATCTTTCGTTTACCCACCACTTGAAAAATCATCCACCAGACAGTTCAAAATACAAGGTAATTGGGGTGACAGGAAGCAACCACCCACCAAACACCCCGCCATCCACCCCAACCAACACCCCCCACCCAAAACAACAACACTCACCATGCTACCCAAACCAAGACAGCTGATCAGGAGGACTCCGTCACTCTCGTCTACTGAAGGAGGAGAGATCATCATGGTGGCAGCAACAGAAGGTAAACACGAGGTACAGTAGTCCTATCACAACCATACAAGGCAGTCACCCTGGCCCATGTAAACACACACACACACACACACACACACACACACACACACACACACTATAAAGGAAAAAAGCACAATTGATAAAGTAAAAGAGAGACATTTAACTTTCTAATAAACAGATCACAAAGAGTCGTAGTCAGACGGATAAATATATTGCAGTATAGCCGGTGAGGGGGAGTGGGGGAGAGTTGGGGGGGGGAGAGTGGAGGATAAGAGAGAGTAAGGGAATGGGGGACAGGGAAAAGTGGGGGATGGGGGATAGGGGAGAGTAGGGGAATGATGATAGAGGAGATTAGGGGAATAGGGGATCGGGGAGAGTAGGGGAATAGGGGATGGGGGAGAGTAGGGGAACGAGGGAATGTGGGAAGATGGGGAGAGTACAGTAAAAGTACTATTATTACATCTAATCAAGTGACCCTGAAATGTTAACGGAAGGGTGACCGACGGACGGAAGAGATGACGGACGGACGGACGGACGGAAAGGGTAACGGACGGACGAACGGAAAGGGTAACGGACGGACAAAAAGGACTGATGGATGATATACTGTACCTTCCCACAACACAACCCGCCAGGACCAGACTATAAATATTAGTAATATGATCAGAGTGTGTGTGTGTGTGTATGTGTGTGTGTGTGTGTTATAGGCGACCCGACGTTTGTTTCACCCTCATCTGTAATCAAGGTATGGAAGACATCCACATGAGTGCCCAGCTGCTGCTCTGAATATTAATATGGGCTGTTCGTGTCGGGGGTATCAAGATGGCGATGAGATGGTTAAGTTACAGTTCAGGGTATCAAGATGGCGCCCAGCTTTTTAACTTAGTGTTGTGGGTACCAGGATGGCGTCCAGGTGGCCAAGTTAGCGTTGAGGATACCAGGATGGCGCCCCGCCTATTGATCTTAGCGTTGAGGGTACCAAGATGGCCGCCCCGTTGTGTGATTTATTCCTGGTGCTGTAACTCACAGGGTAGTACACAGAACTATCCTTAACTCACAGGATAGTCCACAGAACTATCCTTAACTCACAGGGTAGTACACAGAACTATCCTTAACTCACTCACAGGATAGTACACAGAACTATCCTTAACTCACTCACAGGATAGTCCACAGAACTATCCTTAACTCACAGGATAGTACACAGAACTATCCTTAACTCACAGGATAGTCCACAGAACTATCCTTAACTCACAGGGTAGTACACAGAACTATCCTTAACTCACAGGATAGTCCACAGAACTATCCTTAACTCACAGGATAGTACACAGAACTATCCTTAACTCACAGGATAGTACACAGAACTATCCTTAACTCACAGGATAGTACACAGAACTATCCTTAACTCACAGGATAGTCCACAGAACTATCCTTAACTCACAAGATAGTCCACAGAACTATCCTTAACTCACAGGATAGTCAATATACCATCAAACTATCCGGCGTGATAGTGTGAGGAGCGGGTGTGGGTTGGTGAACTAGGGGATGTTTAACAAGGTGATTAGAGTGTAATAGGTGTGGTGTGAGCAGGAAGGTGGACCGTAATAACTGCTGGTTCACCTTCCGCAAACACCGACTTGTTTGAGTATAATCCTTCTCTACCTCCTCCTTTACCTCCTCCTCCTCCTCCTCCTTTCTTCCTCTCCTCCTCTCTCCCTCTTACTCCTGCTGTTGCTCTTCCTCTTGTCATTCTCCTCTCTTTCTCCTCGTCCTGCTCTTCCTCCTGCTGTTGCTCTTCCTCTCCTCCTCCTCCTCCTCCTGTTGTTGCTCTTTCTCTCCTCATTCTCCTCTCTTCCTCCTCCTCCTGCTCTTCCTCTCTTCCTCCTGCTGTTGCTCTTCCTCTCTTCCTCCTCCTCCTCCTGCTGTTGCTCTTCTTCCTCCTCCTCCTCCTCTTACTGCTCCGCCTCCTCCTCCTCCTCCGCCTCCTCCTCCGCCAATCCTCCATCACTATATTCTCATACCCCCGCCATCTGGTGTCTCCTCCTCTCCCCCCTCGTCTTTCTCCAGTCTCCAACACACCCATCTCCAACAGTTACCTCCACCATCTCCAACAGTTACCTCCACCAACTACAACTCCACTTCTCCTCCTCGTAAAATAAGAGAATAAATGCCTCTTCCACCCCTCCCCATCCACTTTAGAGGCGGAGTACGACCAGCGGAGTACGACCAGTGGAGTACGACCAGCGGAGTACGACCAGTGGAGTACGACCAGCGGAGTACGATCAGTGGAGTACGACCAGTGGAGTACAACCAGCGGAGTACGACCAGTGGAGTACGACCAGCGGAGTACGACCAGCGGAGTACGACCAGCGGAGTACGACCAGTGGAGTACGACCAGCGGAGTACGACCAGTGGAGTACGACCAGCGGAGTACGACCAGTGGAGTACGACCAGCGGAGTACGACCAGCGGAGTACGAACAGTGGAGTACGACCAGTGGAGTACGACCAGCGGAGTACGACCAGCGGAGTACGACCAGTGGAGTACGACCAGCGGAGTACGACCAGTGGAGTACGACCAGTGGAGTACGACCAGCGGAGTACGACCAGTGGAGTACGACCAGTGGAGTACGACCAGCGGAGTACGACCAGCGGAGTACGACCAGTGGAGTACGACCAGCGGAGTACGACCAGTGGAGTACGACCAGTGGAGTACGACCAGCGGAGTAGACGTGAGACCAGCGGAGTACGACCAGTGGAGTACGACCAGCGGAGTACGACCAGTGGAGTACGACCAGCGGAGTACGACCAGTGGAGTACGACCAGCGGAGTACGACCAGCGGAGTACGACCAGTGGAGTACGACCAGCGGAGTACGACCAGTGGAGTACGACCAGCGGAGTACGACCAGCGGAGTACGACCAGTGGAGTACGACCAGTGGAGTACGACCAGCGGAGTACGACCAGCGGAGTACGACCAGTGGAGTACGACCAGCGGAGTACGACCAGTGGAGTACGACCAGCGGAGTACGACCAGTGGAGTACGACCAGTGGAGTACGACCAGTGGAGTACGACCAGCGGAGTACGACCAGTGGAGTACGACCAGCGGAGTACGACCAGTGGAGTACGACCAGCGGAGTACGACCAGTGGAGTACGACCAGCGGAGTACGACCAGCGGAGTACGACCAGTGGAGTACGACCAGCGGAGTACGACCAGCGGAGTACGACCAGTGGAGTACGACCAGCGGAGTACGACCAGTGGAGTACGACCAGCGGAGTACGACCAGTGGAGTACGACCAGCGGAGTACGACCAGCGGAGTACGAACAGTGGAGTACGACCAGTGGAGTACGACCAGTGGAGTACGACCAGCGGAGTACGACCAGTGGAGTACGACCAGCGGAGTACGACCAGTGGAGTACGACCAGCGGAGTACGACCAGTGGAGTACGACCAGCGGAGTACGACCAGTGGAGTACGAACAGTGGAGTACGACCAGCGGAGTACGACCAGCGGAGTACGACCAGTGGAGTACGAACAGTGGAGTACGACCAGTGGAGTACGACCAGCGGAGTACGACCAGTGGAGTACGACCAGTGGAGTACGACCAGCGGAGTACGACCAGTGGAGTACGAACAGTGGAGTACGACCAGTGGAGTACGACCAGCGGAGTACGACCAGTGGAGTACGACCAGTGGAGTACGACCAGCGGAGTACGACCAGTGGAGTACGACCAGTGGAGTACGACCAGCGGAGTACGACCAGCGGAGTACGACCAGAGGAGTACGACCAGAGGAGTACGACCAGTAGAGTATTATTGTCGCCTGTTTCCCCACCTCAGCGATAATTTTTGTAATTTCTCCAAGGGTTCAGTACTGTTAGAGAGAGAGAGAGAGAGAGAGAGAGAGAGAGAGAGAGAGAGAGAGAGAGTTAATTGAAGTCATAATATTTAATTTTCAGCACTAAAGATCCCCAGGTTGATACTCCTCTCTACCTGCATACAGAAGAGGAGGAGGAGGAGGAGGAGGAGGAAGAAACATACCTTACTTGTCACCCCCTTTACCTCATCCGACCTTCCAGAAGACCTCACCCCCCCCCCCCACCCAAGCCCTGATGAGTGTTGTATACAGGGCCCTAGACACACAGCCTCGCCCTTAATGGACACAGGGCCTCATAGTCCGCGCCCCCTGGCCACTTATAGATATGTAGGGCCCCTAACCACCCCCCTGGTCATTTATAGATATGTAGGGCCTCAACCACCTCCCCCCCTGGCCATTCATAGATATATAGGGCCCCAAACCACTGACCCTAACCCCTTGGTATGTAGGGATACAGGGCTACAGCCATACCCCTGAGTCTTATAAACGTAGGGCCCTAGACACATGTATTCACAATCTTGATGTAGTAGAGTTGGTAGGGTCGACACTAGGGCCTGGTATAGTTACTAGGGTATGGTATATAGTCACTAGGGCCTGGTATAGTTACTAGGGTATGGTATATAGTCACTAGGGCCTGGTATAGTTACTAGGGTATGGTATATAGTCACTAGGGCCTGGTATAGTTACTAGGGCATGGTATATAGTCACTAGGGCCTGGTATAGTTACTAGGGTATGGTATATAGTCACTAGGGCCTGGTATAGTTACTAGGGCATGGTATATAGTCACTAGGGCCTGGTATAGTTACTAGGGCATGGTATATAGTCACTAGGGCCTGGTAGAGTCACGAGGGCCTGGTAGAGTCACTAAAGTCTGGTAGAGTCACGAGGGCCTGGTAGAATCATTAAGGTCTGGTAGAATCACGAGGGCCTGGTAGAGTCACTAGGACCTGAGAGAGTCACTATGGGAGGGATGGATAGTCAGGAGGGGTAGGTGCTGGACTAGACCAAACAGCTTCCGTCATCCAGATCATCAAATTCTTCTGCGGCGATGAACCAGTAGGTCGGGGTGAAGGAGGGGGTGAGGGTGAAGGAGAGGGTGAGGGGGAAGGAGGGGGTGAAGGAGGGAGAGGGTAAAGGAGCGGGTGAGGGTAAAGGAGGGGGTGAGGGTGAAGGAGAGGGTGAGGGTGAAGGAGGGGATGAGGGTGAAGGAGGGGGGAAGGTGAAAGGGGTGAAGGTGAAGGGGATTGAGAGGAGTGAGGGAGGAAGAGGGATGGAAGATGAAGAGGAATGAGGGAGAGGGATGGGGGATGAAGAGCACTGAGGGGGGGGGGAGATGGAGAGTGGTAAGGGAAGGGGAGGAGGAAAGATTCTGAACAGGGGTAAGAGAGAAGTGAGAGGGAGAGATGGAGAGGAGTAAGGGAAGAAGGTGAGAGGGAGTGATGGGGAGGATGAGAAAGGGAACTGGATTAGTGGAAGGAGGTTAAGGAAGGAAGGGATGTAAGGCGACACGGAAAGGATGAGGAAGGGGCGATAAATGAGGGAAAGACGAAAGAGAGGAGAAGCAGGCCATATTAGGGACAGGTTAGGTTATAGGCCGACGGAGGTGTAACTGAGGAATTAAGATGAAGAACCTTTTAGGGACAGGTCCAAGCCCACTGTGAGGGCCATGGCACAGCACCTTTTCTCTGATGGCAATATAGACACATTTTGCACCTAGTAGTTAAGTCAGTTCCTGTGTATTGACCAAGACACTATGTATTTGGACGCCTCCCATGCTGATGTAAATAACATTTAACGTAAAGTGTGTGGCCAACATATGGCCTCACACTCTGGCAGTGTGCCACTTCCGCAAGTCAACTCCTATGCATAGAACTAAACAAACAATACACTGGAAATACTCTATAACAGTCATTGTCACAATATCCTGACCACTGGGATCTGTTTCCACACCCTTTGTGACTACTCTGCAATCCATTTTCCGCAACCACGAACAGGATGAGTATGGAATGCACAATAAACTAGCCACTGTCTGCTGTCAAATTAAACAAAAATCAATCCCCACCCCCACCTCCTGCCATACTCACAGCTATTAAATTCATTGAAACCACTGTCACTGAGAGTCTCATCATCACTGACTCTCTATCCTCACTACTTGCCCTTGGCACCCTCGACTCAGGTTGTCACGCTCTTGTCTCTGAAGCCAGACACAAATATGCGTACCTTGTTGACCGGGGTGTCAGGGTCAAACTGTTGTGGATCCCCTCTCACATAGGCCTCATAAAACATGACAGAGTTGATGCCCTCGCCAAACTCGCGTCTAACAAAGACACCGTTGAATACAATTCGGGTCTGTCAAAAAGAACCCTTAGAACTGTAATTAGGAAAGAACTTATTGATGAATTTGACGCAAGTAGACAAATGCAAACAGGCACTAGTCGATCCATAGTTTACCATGATGAGATGTATCAAGTGAAACATGTATATGGAGCAAGTAACAAGATCACTAGATTAAATGATGTTGTAACCGCTAGATTAAGGTTAGGATATAAGTACCTCTGGCAGTATGTTCCTCAAGCAGATGTAAACAAGACTATATGTAAAGTGTGTGGCCAGACATATAGCCACACACTTGAACACTACGTCCTCGACTGTGTGAAGATAAAACCTTTTAAGTACAGGTCCAAGCACACTGTATGTGAAATGGCACAACACTTCATCTCTAATGGCAAGATAGCCGACATATTAAGATTGTATCCACTTTTTTGCACTTAGTAACGATATCAGTTCCCATGTATAGAACCAAATGCACAATGTGCTTGAATACTTCTCACGCAAATGTGAATAACAAAGTGTGCGGCCAGACATACTGCCTCACACGCCTGTACTCACGCATTTGTGAATAAGTTACCCTTTATGTTTAGAATTAAACAAATAATGTAAATGAAATACTGTGTAACATTCAGTGCCATAATAGCCTGACAACGGGGGTTAATTATTATGACCCTTTGTAAACTCTACTCTGTAATCTTTTTGCGCTACCGCTCACAGGATGAGTGTGGGGTGCACAATAAAGTAGCCGCTGCATGCGGCCAAATCAAAATCAATCCCCCGGGCCAACCTAACGCCCGGAAACAGTCCCAATTTTCTCATGAACAAAGAAGGTTTGATTAGTTCCAGTTAGGTTATTGTAGGGGGCAGGTTAGGTTTGGGTTAGTTTTGGGAAGGGTAAGGTTAGGGGTAGGTTAGGTTAGGTCAGGTCAGTTTATTAATTAAAGTGGGTTTGAGGTACATCAAGGTGCGTTACGGGTCGGGTAGGGCAGGGTATCGCTTGAGGTAGGTTCAGTTGGCTTAATCTAAATTAGGAGATAATGCGTATGGGGTTGAGTTAGGTTACGTCAGGCAGTGGTAGAGGAAGAAGGAGGGATCAAAGAAGATGAGTGGCTGAAGAAGATGAATATTAGTGAAGAAATTGAATAAACGAAGAAGTGGGTGGTAGTAGTAGTTGGCGGGCTGACCATCTTACTACTGACAGGCTGAGTAGAGTATACGCCGGTGGGTATAAGATAATGCATAATGTATTGGGCATATGTTGGTATTTGTAGCATTAGTCTGGTTGGTGGCCCACCCTGGCGGCCATGACACTAACCAGCCTCTACCCTGTTCCATATCTCGTGGCTATATATCGTATGCTAGATTAGGTTAAGTTAGGCTATCATAATCCTGCTGGTGTAGTGGCATAAATATATAAAGTATACTGTATATATTTCGCAGGAGCCCTTATGGTGTATATAGTAGTTATGAAATATATATACATTGGGTTCGCGAGATACACAATGCGTACGCGAAATCTACAATGTATTCGCGAAATATAGAATATATCCGCGAACTATATTGTATGGTCATAAAATAAACAAAAGGTATGCGAAATGTATACTAAATTCACCACTCTCCCTTACTCCCTCCCACTCTACAGAAGTCTCCCCCACCCTCTACCCCCCACTGCTAACCATGGCGGCGGTGACTGCAAACAGATAATGCCCCCCCCCCCTGTTCTTCCTCTTCCTTCCCCTCTCCATTCCCCCCCTCACCATCTCTCACTATTCCTCACCTCTCACCACCCCAACGGCTTCACCCCCTCACACTAAAGCTGCTACCCCCCAACTCATCATCCCCCCCTACCCCTCCTCCCTACGACAACGACAGCAAACAGAGATGCCCCCAATGCCACCCCTCTCCCCCTCCCCCTACCCTCCCCTCCCCCTCGTTGGTTCCAATTTTGCTGGTGTTTGCATTTCATATGTTCACTCTCCCTCGATGGTCCGGAAAATCGTGTTACTCCCGAATTTAGGCCGACTGGTGCGGCCAAGCAGGAGGGGGGAGGAAGGGGGAGTGGGGGGGAGATTGGAGTGAGAGGGGGGAAAGTGAGGGGGAAGGGGATAAAGTGATGATAGGAGGCTGATCGGTGTGACCAAGCAGGAGGGAGGAGAAAAGGGAGGGGAAGAAAAGGAGGGAGGAAGAATGGGAGGGAGGAAGAATTTGAATGGAGTGAAGAGGGAGAGAGAGTAAAAGCATCGAGGGATGATGGAACGAGAGATATGGAAGATGTGGGACGGAAGAAGAGGGAGGGAAAGGAAGCGAGTGAAGGGAGAATGGAATGAGAAAGTGTGGGAGGTGGAAAGGTGAGGGGGTAAAGCCATGGGGAATAAGAAGGGAGATGAGGCAGGAACTTGAGGACGAGGGAGAAGGGGGGGATAAGGGACAGAGTGAAAAGGGGAGGGGACGTGGGAGAGGGGAGAGAGTGAGGGGAGGGAGTGAGGAGAGGGGAGAAGGTGAGGAAAGGTGAGGTGTGAGGTCAGGGGAGGAATAAGGATGATATGGTGGAGAATAGGAGGAGGAAGAGGAGGGAAAAGAGGGGAAATAAGTAGTAGAGGAAGAGTGAGTGAAGAATGGTAAGGAAGGGGAGAGGAAGAGGAGTAGGAAGGGGAAAGAGGGAAGAGACTCAATAATATCCCCCCCCCCCCCCCACACACACACACGGTAAAATTCCAGATTAAATCATTTCTTCTTTCGGCTCCTCGTCACCCACTAGAAGTAATGGCAGAAGGATTTTATTGATAATTGTATCCGAAGACTTGACGGGTGGTTATGAGGTGGAGACAGCGGGGCGAGAGTCGGGGGCGGGGGCAGCGGGGCGGGGGCAACGAGACGGGGGCAGTGGTGTGTCTCCGGTGGTGGCGATTAGTGGATATGAAAGAATGTCTTGTCATCGGCTATATTTTTATTACTACAAGCGATAATAATACCAAAAACCTACTGGGTACATACATACATAACATACATACTGTACATATGGACAAGCACACAAAAACATACATGCATACGTACACACATTATACACGCACACAAAAAGAACCAACCTAACTCCACTTACTGTACATTAATCGAACCTATCCTTACCAGATCTAGCTTAATCTAAATTAACCTTACCTAGCTTAACTTAACCCCACTGCTTAATACGAGTCAAAATGGCGTCCATATTCAATTGAAACTCGACCGTAATTAGACGCTTTAATTCTCATACCATTATTAAAAGACATAACAAAATTACCGAACGAATCTTTGAAAATCACGACATAAAAAGTTTCCCGCCAAAAAGGTCCAAAAATTTGGCTGGAAAATTTCTGGCAGGGGTAAATAAAAAATAAATAAATCTGGCGGGAAAAAATTTGGCGCGAAAATTTAATAACGGACAGTGGATAACGAAAAGGCTCGACCCCATCTCATTGTCAACACTTCCCAGGAATTATAGTAGTGTTTTATGTATGCATGTATGTATGTATGTATGTATGTATGTATGTTTTTGTTGTTGGTAAAGATAATTCATTAATAATTTACGCTAATATCCAACTATGTTTTTAAGGTTCACTTCTCGTTACTATTATCAGGGTTCAGCTCCAATAATAATAATAATAATAATAGTAATAATAATATTAATAATAATAAGGACCCATCACGCTGGAGGCTTCAGAGACTCCCATGTAAACAGATCTTTGGGGTTCAGTTTAGCCAATCAGCGGCGTGTTTGTCTCCCAGGTCAAGTCAGGCACCACAGGTCACCAAGTTAGTCATCATAGGTTACCAAGTCAGTCACCAGAAGTCATCAAAAGTCACCATGTCAGTCACCTGAAGTCACCAGAAGTCACCAAGCCAGTCACCAGAAGACACCGAGGCAGTCACCAGAAGACACCGAGGCAGTCACCAAAAGTTACCATGTCAGTTACCTGAAGTCACCAGAAGTCACCAAGCCAGTCACCAGAAGACACCGAGGCAGTCACCAGAAGACACCGAGGCAGTCACCAAAAGTTACCATGTCAGTTACCTGAAGTCACCAGAAGTCACCAAGCCAGTCACCAGAAGTCACCAAGTCAGTCAACAAGTCCTACAGATCATCGGCGACGCGGCCAAACGTACAAGTATCATCACCAGGTCGGCAGCCAATGAGCGAGCAGCACCATCCTTCTGTAACACGTCCTCGGCTTCTCGTCATGTCACTGACAACCAATTAGCGTTGAGTATCATTCGCTGCCACTCTGAAGTTGATCCCTGGCCCCCAATCAACTATTCCTCTCTCACTCTCCTTCCCCAATCTTCAATCTTTATCGTAACGCCTAATCGCCAGCTACAGTCGTACTGAAAAGTGAAAGAATTGCGCTACACCAATCTATACTAGGTGTAACTGAATGTCCCGTGACAGTTATGGCGGGTGTGTGTGATTGGCTCATCAGGGATCCCCCTCCCGTCATTACAGCCAATCATCACCCTCCCTTGGGACGCCTCTGCCTTTTGGCGGGAAATATGTGATTTTTTGGGGGTTGTAAACCAAAAGAAAATATACTTTATCGCGCGGACTAATATGTATATATATATATATATATATATATATATATATATATATATATTTATATAGAGAGAGAGAGAGAGAGAGAGAGAGAGAGAGAGAGAGAGAGACGTTAAGTTAAATATATATATATATATATATATATGTATATATATATATATATATATATATGCAAGTAAATCACTGCAGGTGCGCGTGATCTTCAGGGGTGAGTGCAGACTGTACACTGTACAGTCTCTACTCACCCCTGAAGATGTGAATTACACGAAAGCGCTTGGGAACTTCGTGTTTTCTTCTTTCCTGGTGGTTATCAGCATATACCTTAGATCACGCGCACCTACAGTGATTTACTTGCATATATATATATATATATATATATATATATATATATTATATATATATATATATATATATATATATATATATATATATATATATGAAAACAAAAGAGACCCCAATTTCCTGTGATAATAGAAATAATAAACAGTTAAAGAGGGAAAGGAAAATGTATAAAGAGGAATAAAACAATAGCCTCTCCCCAGTCCCTCCCTCTCACCCCTCTCCCCAGTCCCTCTCATTCACCCCTCTCCCCAGTCCCTCCCTCTCACTCACCCCTCTCCCCCCTCATCCCAGTCAAAATTCAGACGTTAAATTGAAAATATTTTGTACTGTGGTCGTGTTATGTGTATGTAGTGACTAGAAATACATTACCAGACAGACAGACAGACAGCCAATCAACCACACAGAAACAAGACAGCCAGACAGAAACAGACAGCCAGTCAACCAATCAGCCAAAAAGACAGACAGACAGCCAGCCAATCAACCACACAGAAACAGACAGCCAGTCAACCAATCAGCCAAAAAGACAGACAACCAACCAGCCAATCAACCACACAGAAACAAGACAGCCAGACAGAAACAGACAGCCAGTCAACCAATCAGCCAAAAAGACAAGAGAGACAGCCAGCCAATCAACCACACAGAAACAGACACAACGACAGACAGCCAGTCAACCAATCAGCAACAAAGACAGACAGACAGACAGGAACGGAAGTAGTATACCACCTGCCCGTCACTATTAAGGACTGCAATAACAATGAACAAGATAATTATCACTCACAGGGGTATTATTTACTAGACTCCCGTGACGATCAGTACATGTTGTGTTACGTAGTGTGACGAGGGACGGTGACGGTTTGTGTGATGAGGGACGTTCGCTGTGTGTGTAACTAAGGACAGTGACGATGTGTGACGAGGGACAGTGACGGTGTGTGTGTGTGTGTGTGTGTGTGTGTGACAGTAACGGCGTGTGTAAGGAGGGACAGTGACGGTGTGAGAAGGGGAGATTTTATTAATATTATTATTATTATAAAAACCAAAAAATACAGACACAGGGAAACTTCAATCCATCATTCTCTTCACTCTATTTTTATTCTCTAATCTTTTTTCTAAATCCAATCAACTTCATTACCTTCATTCTCCTTCGTTAATTCATTCTCCACCACACACACACATGACTGACGTCTCACTACTCTATTATTTCCTTAAGTAATCCACAAAGTATAGTATTGTGTTCTCTCCCCCTCACCCCCCCCTCCAGCGTTTTCCCTCTTACTCACCCCCTCCAGCGTCCTCCCCCTCAAAAACTGTCCTGGTAACAACCTCTTGTAGTGTTGTGTTGTAAGCTCACACCACGGGAAAGGTTGTAGGTATTGTAGGTGCTGGATGGGGTGTTGTGTTGTAAGCTCACACCACGGGAAAGGTTGTAGGTATTGTAGGTGCTGGATGGGGTGTTGTGTTGTAAGCTCACACCACAACACTTGGATGAGTTGTGGTCGTTTATGTTATAATGTTACCTGTGCGTCACGCCTTGGTACACTAATAACTCTACCTGTTGTATATCTCAACCCGCCGTGGCTGTCTACCGGTGTCGTGTGTTCCAGTCTCTAATTGTCCATGTCCATACGTATCCCCCGTGTCCATGTCCATACGTATCCCCCGTGTCCATGTCCTTACGTATCCCCCGTGTCCATACGAATCTCCCCGTGTCCTAACATGTCACCCGTGCAACTCGCTGGCCACCGACCACTCGACAGGTATGATGTTATCAACAGTCATGAAACACACAGGTAGGGAGGTGGTGTGATGACCTACCTTGACCCTTACCTTAGATACACGACCCATGAATTACTTCACATCAAGACAACCTGTCAAGAACACCCGTCAAGACCACCCGTCAAGACCACCCGTCAAGACCACCTGTCAATACCACCCGTCAAGACCACCTGTCAAGACCACCTGTCAAGACCACCTGTCAATACCACCCGTCAAGACCACCCGTCAAGACCACCTGTCAATACCACCTGTCAAGTAATACAGTCAACCCGAACACCTTGTTGCAGTTTCCGGCAGGTGAGGAGGTTGATTGATCATGTGATGACAATAGCCTCACGAGACACACATGTACAGTACATTAAACTATACACTTAATAAGGCAATGAAGGAATTACAGACTCAAATTATAATAAAAAAATGACACTGTAAACACACCACCTTTTTTTATAGTTGTAAATGTCAGGGGGAGTGATTTACAGATTTACACTTGTGGATGAAAACAGAGTATTTACTTACAACATCTGTGAAGTTCTGGTACCCTGCTGTTGCCTCCCCTTACCTGTAACGAGACAAAAGGTGTGTTAATGATGACTTTTTTCGGTGTTGATTTATATAAACATGGAGAGAGAGAGAGAGAGAGAGAGAGAGAGAGAGAGAGAGAGAGAGAGAGAGTACAAATAACAACGTAAACTAAACACTTTCGATTCAAAGTGAACTTCTGGTGTAGTGACGTCATCACACAAGTACCGCTCGCAAATGGCTTTATTATACACAAAGATGGAAGCCATTGGTCAGAATTAAGCCAATCAGAGGATGGCCAGTCGTGACGTATCAACAAATTGCACCCCCCAAAAAAAAAATTAATAAATAAAAAAATCAAGTCATTAGCGCCAAATGTGATAGTGATTAACTTTAGTTGGTCACTAAATACTAAGTTAGGCTAAACAGAGTATCCTGAGTTGGGATGAACAGTAAATTCTAAGTGGAGATGAACAGTAAATTCTAAGTGGAGATGAACAGTAAATTCTAAGTTGGGCTAAGCAATAAACTTCAAGTTCGCCTACACAGTAAAGTCTAAGTTGGGCTGCACAGTAAATATTCCCATAACACATTCTTCGTCAGCTCTGCGCTCAAATCAGACTCGCTGAACGCTACGCAGTTAAGCATCTTGTAACTGCGCAGTTAAGCATCTTGTATACTTGTCTGTCCGCTGGTCACACTACACAAGGCTGTGACGGAGATTATGGGGGCGGGGGGGGAGGGAGGCTGGCGAGGTGGTGTGGGTTGAAGGAGGAGGAGGCTGGCGGTATAGCAAAGGGGAGGAAGGAGGAGGAAAGGGTTAGCGGCACAGCAAAGGGGAAACGAAGTGGAAGAGGATATTAGTAGGATTAGAAAGCGGGGAAGACGAAGGGGGGAGTGAAGGATGAGGTAAGGGTGGACAGAGGGCAGCGGCGGACCATCCTACGGGGAGGGAGGGGGGTGAAGGATGATGGATGTGAAGTTATCAAATGTGAAGGACTCTGAAAATCACCCCATTCGTCGCAATGACTCAAGAGTGGTCGATAGGATCTTGTGAGTCATTCTTATTCCCCAGAGTCCTACCAGTCTATTCCGCAGTCCTACCGACCATCCTTGAGTCCTTCTCGAATCCTAAAATCTATGCAAGTCCCCCGACTCCCTCCGCCCCCCCCCCCCCCCGGCCTTGGTCGTGACACGGAGTCCCACACAAAACATCTAACTCCGTGACGCTTACCTGAGACACAGAGCCGTGGCACCACCCCCCCCCCCCTTCCCTCTCTCCCTCCTTCCATCCCTCTCCACCCCTTCCCTCTCTCCCTCCTTACATCTCCTGCCTTTCCTCTCTCCTTACATCTTCCTTTCCTCCCTCATTCCTCACACCTCCTTCCCTCCTTATACCTCCCTCCCCCATCTCTCATACTTCCATCTCTCACTCCTCACACCCGATCGTCCTCACCTGTTCTCTGAGACACAAGCCCTCGGACAAGAGAGAGAGAGAGAGAGAGGGGGGGGGGAGGAGGTAAGTGTATTATGGCGGATATCCGTAATGGTACGAGGGAACACAGTACCTCCAACCTTCACCCCCTCTCTCTCATCCCATCACCCCTCTCTCTCACCCCTCATCACCCCTCCACTCAATCATTTCTTTGGCTTAGAATCCCTTTCACCCCCCTTCCTCACCCCCACACACCCTTCATCCCTATCTCACCCCGCTGTCTCCCCTTCTCATCCCTATCTCACCCCGCTGTCTCCCCTTCTCACCCCCTTCACTTATATCACCCCTATCTCACACCTGTCTCTCTCCCCCCTTCACCCCCTCCTCCAGGTAAGTATTCTCCCACGACACTACACTTAACCTTCAGACAAACAAAAACACCGAAACTGGAATGATCCTGTGTGTGTGTGTGTGTGTGTGTGTGTGTTTCTCCTCTTTTTCTTATTCTCTTTCTCTCTTCTTATCCCCCTTTTCTTGTCTTCCTCTTCTCTTTCACTTCCTCTTCCTCTTCTCTTACTTTTTTCTTCTTCTGTTTTATTCTTCTTCCGCTTCTCTTCTCTTTAATCTTCTTGCGTTTCTCTCTTCTTGATCTCTCTTTCTCTATCACACCCTTCCTTTACAGAGTTCATTTAGGGGAGGCGTTCACCTATCTTCTCAACAACACACTATCCATTAACCCATCCCCCCTCCTCTCTCTCTCTCCCCATCCTTCTCCCCCTTCCCCTCCTTCTATCCACCACCCCCTCCCTACCCCAACCTTTCCCGAACTAAAAGAAAAATCAACAAACTTATTTCCGGGTTGGTCTGTATACTCGTAATGCCACCACCAGGAAACTCGTCCACGCTAAACCGGCTATTTTTTCATAAACCGGCATTTTCGTTTCGTTAATCCGGAACTGTTGAACATATTGGTAATTGTTGTTTATTATGACGAGTCTGAATTCATGTTAACCATTAATGGAAGTTTATATATCTAATAGAAGTATATAGGTAATGGAAGTTTATATATCTAATGGAAGTTTATATTGGTAATGGAAGTTTATATTGGTAATGGAAGTTTATATAGGTAATGGAAATTTATACAATGGTCAAATGAACTTCACAAAATTAATTGAAGTAATACAATGGCTAACTGCAGCTTACAATACCTGCTTGAAGTTTACAATACCTACTTGAGGTTTACAATACCTACTACTTGAAGTTTACAATACCTACTTGAAGTTTACAATACCTACTTGAAGTTTACAATACCTACTTGAAGTTTACAATACCAACTTGAAGTTTACAATACCCACATGAAGTTTACAATACTGCACCTACTACTTGAAGTTTACAATACCTACTACTTGAAGTTTACAATACCTACTTGAAGTTTACAATACCTACTTGAAGTTTACAATACCTACTTGAAGTTTACAATACCAACTTGAAGTTTACAATACCCACATGAAGTTTACAATACTGCACCTACTACTTGAAGTTTACAATACCTACCTGAAGTTTACAATACCTACTTGAAGTTTACAATACCTACATGAAGTTTACGATACCTACTTGAAGTTTACAATACCTACTTGAAGTTTACAATACCTACTTGAAGTTTACAATACCAACTTGAAGTTTACAATACCCACATGAAGTTTACAATACTGCACCTACTACTTGAAGTTTACAATACCTACCTGAAGTTTACAATACCTACTTGAAGTTTACAATACCTACATGAAGTTTACGATACCTACATGAAATTTACAATACCTACTTGAAGTTTACAATACCTACTTGAAGTTTACAATACCTACTTGAAGTTTGCAATACCTACTTGAAGTTTACAATACCCACATGAAGTTTACAATACTGTACCTACTACTTGAAGTTTACAATACCTACTTGAAGTTTACAATACCTTCATGAAGTTTACGATACCTACATGAAGTTTACAATACCTACTTGACGTTTACGATTACTTCACGACGACTAACACGTATCCACACACTAACGTTGTCGTAAAAACGTTTCATTTACATTAATAATTCAAATAAAAAAATTAGATCATAAATTTACGATAATTAATATATATACATCTCGTCCTGATATACGATAATAATATAAATTCGCATCACTGAGAAACAGGAATGAATATTAATTGTAATTTATATAAAGCTTATATGAAAAATAAACAAAAACTTACACGAACTGAAATTTAGAAAAAGATAACGTGTGTGTGTGTGTGTGTGTGTGTGTGTGTGTGTGTGTGTGTGTTTTGTCGCTGTAGTTAGTGGTCTTGTTGTTATTTTTCTTAACGTGAAATTAACTACTTAACGTTGTGAACTGACACACACACACACACTTAATATCAATATTATCATTATTTTAATTATTATATTATTACTATTTACGGTACAAGTGCAGCTCCCCCCCCCCCCCCCGCCGGTATGCTGGTCGGTGATAAATAATACTAAGGAGGCCATTGATAATTGCAAGCAAAGTGCAACTGATAAAACAAGAGAGGGATGAGTAAGAGGAGAAGATAACATCAGTGTGTGTGTGTGTGTGTGTGTGTGTGTAGTAGTTGTTGATATAAGATACCAAGACGGTGATAAATATGACTTGTTTGAAGACCTTGTGACGTATAGTGGTATGACTTATTAAAGAGCGTCAACAGGGAGAGGTTAGGTTAGGTTAGGTTAGGTTAGGTTAGTGGTTGTTTTTGACAACGATTCGTGCGACCCTGCCGAGAGGATGGTTTTAGTCTTTCTCTCTCCCTCTCTCCTATCCCCCCCCCCTCCCTTGCCTGCAAAACATAGTCACGTTTTTACCCCCTCACCCACACCTTCCCTCACTTTCCCCCTTTACCCTCGTCGTTTCTTGCCCCGTCCCCTCCCTTAACCCCCCCCCCCCCTACCCTTGTTGCTTGTCCCATCCCTTACCCCCCTTTCCCTCCCTTACCCCCCGTCCCCTCCCTTACCCCCCCTTTCCCTCCCTTACCCCTCTTCCCCCTCCATTATATAGTCAGACATTCTCAGTGAAGATAATCACACGAGTGGGCAGGCCATTATTATTATTTTTCTCGTTGTTGTTGTTATTGTTCCGCCTGTGATAACAAACGACACCACCATCTGAGGGTCACTAGCAGCTGGTTCCTGTCGGTCACCACTATCACCAACAGATGGTTTTATGAGGCCACCAACGCCACTAACAACTGGTTCTGAGAGTCACCACACACACACACAGGGTTGAGTGGTGGTGGGTGGCGCTACATAATAGAGGACAGGTCTTCCCTCAAGGTCGTTCATACGTGAGCTGGTGGCGTGAACTATGACAATCTGTAGTGTGGTCTCTCTCTCTCTCTCTCTCTCTCTCTCGTATTATCCTTGTTCTTGCTATCATTATTCTCATCCTGCTTCGACTTTCCCTTCCACGGCCCTCCTCTCCCCTCCTCTCCTCTCCCCACACACAAATTTGAACTCTCCCCCCACTACCTCCCTGGTCCTCCTCACGCACATCTCAGCTAAATCGTGATCTTGGTGACCTGGGGGGGACTCCGGTTCAATCCCCCCTCCCCCACCTCCCCCCCTCTTCCCCAATAATTGGCTACGGTCCACGAGGTTGGTAACTGTATATTTTGCCCTACCGGTTGTACTTGAGTGTTAATGGTCGTTAGGTACGGTATGTGTGTGTGTGTGTGTGTGTGTAAGTAAGATTAACAGCACCAAGGGTGTGTGGAGGCCAAACAAACTTAAAAATACAATCAAAATTACTACTACAGCTACAAACACAGGTACGCATAAGCCACAGGTACACATAAGCCATTAACACAGGAACACTTAAGCCATAAAAACAGGCACACATAAGCCATAAACACAGGCACACACAAGCCATAAACACAGGTACACACAAGCCATAAACACAGGTAAACATAAGCCATAAACACAGGTACACACAAGCCATAAACACAGGTACACATAAGCCATAAGACACAGGTACACATAAGCCATAAACACAGGCACACATAAGCCATAAACACAGGTACACACAAGCCATAAACACAGGTACACACAAGCCATAAACACAGGTACACACAAGCCATAAACACAGGTACACATAAGCCATAAACACAGGTACACATAAGCCATAAACACAGGTAAACATAAGCCATAAACACAGGTACACATAAGCCACAAACACAGGTACACATAAGCCATAAACACAGGTACACATAAGCCACAGACACAGGTACACATAAGCCATAAACACAGGTACGCATAAGCCACAAACACAGGTACGCACAAGCCACAAACACAGGTACACATAAGCCATAAACACAGGTACACATAAGCCACAAACACAGGTACACATAAGCCATAAACACAGGTACACATAAGCCACAAACACAGGTACACATAAGCCATAAACACAGGTACACATAAGCCACAAACACAGGTACACATAAGCCATAAACACAGGTACACATAAGCCACAAACACAGGTACACATAAGCTACAAACACGGGTACACATAAGCCACAAACACAGGTAAACATAAGCCACAAACACAGGTACACATAAGCCATAAACACAGGAACACACAAGCCATAAACACAGGTAAACATAAGCCACAAACACAGGTACACATAAGCCACAAACACAGGTACACATAAGCCATAAGCATAGGTGCACATAAGCTACAAACACAGGTACACATAAGCCATAAACACAGGTAAACATAAGCCACAAACACAGGTACACATAAGCCACAAACACAGGTACACATAAGCCACAAACACAGGTACACATAAGCCATAAACACAGGTACACATAAGCCACAAGCATAGGTACACATAAGCTACAAACACAGGTACACATAAGCCACAAACACAGGTACACACAAGCCACAAACACAGGTACACATAAGCCATAAACACAGGTACACATAAGCCACAAACACAGGTACACATAAGCCATAAACACAGGTACACATAAGCCACAAGCATAGGTACACATAAGCCATAAACACAGGTACACATAAGCCACAAACACAGGTACACATAAGCCATAAACACAGGTACACACAAGCCATAAACACAGGTACACATAAGCCATAAGACACAGGTACACAGAAGCCATAAACACAGGCACACATAAGCCATAAACACAGGTACACACAAGCCATAAACACAGGTACACACAAGCCATAAACACAGGTACACACAAGCCATAAACACAGGTAAACATAAGCCATAAACACAGGTACACATAAGCCACAAACACAGGTACACATAAGCCATAAACACAGGTACACATAAGCCACAAACACAGGTACACATAAGCCATAAACACAGGTACGCATAAGCCACAAACACAGGTACGCACAAGCCACAAACACAGGTACACATAAGCCATAAACACAGGTACACATAAGCCACAAACACAGGTACACATAAGCCATAAACACAGGTAAACATAAGCCACAAACACAGGTACACATAAGCCATAAACACAGGTACACATAAGCCACAAACACAGGTACACATAAGCCATAAACACAGGTACACATAAGCCACAAACACAGGTACACATAAGCTACAAACACGGGTACACATAAGCCACAAACACAGGTAAACATAAGCCACAAACACAGGTACACATAAGCCATAAACACAGGAACACACAAGCCATAAACACAGGTAAACATAAGCCACAAACACAGGTACACATAAGCCACAAACACAGGTACACATAAGCCATAAGCATAGGTGCACATAAGCTACAAACACAGGTACACATAAGCCATAAACACAGGTAAACATAAGCCACAAACACAGGTACACATAAGCCACAAACACAGGTACACATAAGCCACAAACACAGGTACACATAAGCCATAAACACAGGTACACATAAGCCACAAGCATAGGTACACATAAGCTACAAACACAGGTACACATAAGCCACAAACACAGGTACACACAAGCCACAAACACAGGTACACATAAGCCATAAACACAGGTACACATAAGCCACAAACACAGGTACACATAAGCCATAAACACAGGTACACATAAGCCACAAGCACAGGCACACATAAGCTACAAACACAGGTACACATAAGCCACAAACACAGGTACACACAAGCCACAAACACAGGTACACATAAGCCATAAACACAGGTACACATAAGCCACAAACACAGGTACACATAAGCCATAAACACAGGTACACATAAGCCACAAACACAGGTACACATAAGCCATAAACACAGGTACACATAAGCCACAAACACAGGTACACACAAGCCATAAACACAGGTACACATAAGCTACAAACACAGGTACACATAAGCCACAAACACAGGTACACACAAGCCATAAACACAGGTGCACATAAGCCACAGGTACACATGAATACTCCGTCATTTTCAGTACATGATAAAACAGAATGAATAACTAACTGTTTAAACTGATGTTATAATGTGGTGAAGTATTGGCGTCTCTGTCCCCCATAACATAAATATGACCAAGAAACGCCTCAGTGAACCCCGGAAATTACGCCATAATAACAAGAGCATTCGAGTATGGCTGAATTATCCTGGTCAAGCCGACGATATTCTAATATGAACAAAATAAACCAATAAATAATGACATATTTACTCAATTAATGTTATCTACGTTGAATAAAAGAAATAATACGATAGATAGTTAAAAAAAAATAATAATAATCGAACTCAACTTAGCAATCAACAATGTCAACAGATACGAGAAATTTTAGCACAAGTAAGTAACCCATTTTTAAGTTAAGTGGACAAGACTTACAGACGAGCAGAAACAGACGGACGGACGGACGGACGGACGCGACACCCCCCCCCCCCCTCCCTTCACACTCGAATGAATAAAGCGATAACGTAAACAAATGAATAAATAAATAACAATACCAGAGGCGGGGATTGGTGAGGTGTTTGGCCGCCGCTCAAGTGTCCGGATATACTGAGTGCTTTAGTATTCATGAGGACCAGATTATGTCGTAGGCCTATACCCCCTCCACCACCACACCATCTTCCTCCCCCATCACCACACCATCACCCTCTTCTTGCTCCTCCTCCTCTTCCACTGCCACCATACCCTCCTTCCTCCCTCCTCCTTAAAAAAGAAAAAGAAGAGAAGAGACGAGACGAGACGACACGAGACGAGACGAGACACACACACAGAGAGAGAGAGAGAGAGAGAGAGAGAGAGAGAGAGAATTATACCCCATACGAACAACACAGCTACCTTGCACACCTACACCAAGGTAGACAAGGTGTGCATACTACAAGGTAATCTGGTCGAGAAATTAAGTGTTTTAGATTATGGCAAACCCGTGAGTTAGGACCAGTATGCTAATTTACCTACACATTATGACAACATTTTGTGGGTTAATTCTCAACCTTGAGTATGTTGTGGGTGCTGCTACTACTACTACTATCACTACTACTACGACTGCTACTACTACTACTACTACTTTTTTATAATAACGTGGCCTCCAGCTTCCCCCAATAGCCACACCTTCGCCGCCATTTTATTATCTTAATATTAAATATCCTAATACATAAGTAGCTATCCTAGCTATGTTGAATTAGTTGAGCCGCAGATCTATGCGGCATTCAGTGACTGTAGCCTCATAGTCAATATCTGCAGCTGTTGTCGGCTTTGGGGCCGAAGCTCTCGTTCCCCTGAGGTAGAGCAAAGCCGACCGAAGGAGAGAGAAGGACAGTCGACATCTCATCCAGGCTGTAACACAACTTCTGGGCTGCTGCTTCTGTTGGGAGATCACCTCCGCGAGTCTGGCGTAGAAACATCTTGCACTTGGTCCCATCCCACCAGAGGTTGTGAACACTAGAGGAGTGAAGCTGCCTTGATCAACGTTTTGAATTCTCTCCCCATATGCCCTTGTCTTGTCGTTCTCGTTCCTCCTGTGTGCAGCATCGAGAGCTAGGTTACGGTGACATGCGGCTATGGGATCAAAAATCCTGATGTCGAAGAAGGCTCGCTGTCCCCGCGCCCAGAATCCTCGAGCACTGACGTCAACACGGGCTTCGTTAGATGTGTTTGAAGTCCTATGTTGGAAGATCTCACCGTCCAATGGAAGGAGAGTCGGTTCTACCATGACATCACGACAGATTTCCTTCAACATATTTGCTGTGAGATCCCTTACTTCGTCATGCCTCATGCATATGATCCCCCTTTCTTGCACACCATGGCGTGATCGACGTCATAGCAAGAGCCACCACGCATTGGGGGGGGGGGGGGGGGCAAACCTTCTACAATCACTACCACAACTATTATTAAGCTTATGAGAGTATGACATCATCGACGTCACCACAATATCCTATGACAAATTTTTCCCTGACAGCAATTGTTCCCTCCCCTCACACCCCTCCTTTATCCCTCACCCCTCTCCCGCCCCTCACACCCCTCTCCTTCCCCTCATACGTACCCCTCTTTTATCCCTCACCCCTCTCCTTTCCTCCCCTCCTCCCTCTCTCCATCCTCCTTCTCTTCGTCCTCTCCCCATATTTTTCCTCCCCTCTTCCCTCTCTCCATCCTCCCTCTCTTCCTCCCCTTCCCAACACCTTTTCCTCCCCTCTCCCCATCTCCCTATTTCATCATCATCTCTCCCATGCGTTTCACCGTTTTCATGAATTCATCAGTGAATCGTGATTTCCTTCCTCTCGTTTTCTCTTATATTCTTATCCTCTGGTTCAACAATTATCGCCTGTTGTCTCTCTCTTCCCATGTTTATTGGCGGCTCTCTCTTACGTCTCTGTTTGGTCTTGTACGTGCATCATGCTTATCTTGGATTCTTCGTGGTGTGGGTCTGTGCGTCCATGCATCTGTCCGTCCACTTTAGCTTCACTAGCGCCTCTGACGGTATGATTATGTTCTTCAAGTTACGCTATGTCGTAATGTGCTCCCCTGCCTGCCTCTGTGTGTGTATATATATATGTGTGTGTGTGTGTGTCACTGTTGAGGTACCGCTTCCCCTTCTCACTGTCGTCTTCGAATTCTCAACCCAAAAAAGAAGGCAGTTCGACTCGGTGCGATTTTGTGAGAACGCTTCGAGTTATCCCGTCATCACTGTCATCAGGGGATCATGTCAGGGGGGGGTGAGAGGTGGCGGCCTGACGCTGTTTTTGGTGGTTCCTCTCACCCACACACACACATACACACACAGTATCTCGCCGCCTCTGAGCTCTCAATCTGACTCCTTAAGTGGGGCTCTACTTATTATTCAAGTAAACTGGTGACTTTAGAGAGGAGAAAGACTGTGCCTGTGTTATACTTAATTAACAACCCAGGGTAGTCATCACACACGGGTTTAAGATGTCACATACAGCCTGAGGTACTTAATGTGTGCGTGTGTGTGTGTGTGTGTGTGTAGTGTTTGTTATAACAGCTGCAGCGTGACATACTACTAAGCTTCACTCACAGGTGCATGAAAGTTTTTGTGAAAATACATACAAACACTTTCAAGCAACTGTGAGAGAAGCTGACGTGTGTGTGTGTGTGTGTGTGTGTGTGTGTGTGTGTGTGTGTGTCATGTTATAACCCCCCCCCCCCCCCACACCACTACCCGGCTATGTCACCAACACCTACTCTGAGCTGAGAGTAAATAATTATCAGTAGCGGGGAGACGTTATAAAACAAGATAGTCGGTCGGCTCCCCAACACAATACCGAAGGGGATTACGTTGCTCTCATAATATACACATCTCTTAATAAATCATCTCTCGCCGGGGCCAAGTCTGTATTGACTCACTAACTCACCAAGAACTCAACTCCTCTGGTCGACAAAGAACAGTTGTTGGTCTGTGTGTGGTCTATAAAATACGGGTCGAGCTGTCATCTCGTCCACTTATCACTGTGAAACTCCCTCTGTGTCAGTACCACTTGTCATGGTGCCACACACACACACACACAGTGTTCAAGGTACACGGAGTGACCTGTGTGTGTTGTCGTGACCCCGTACATGACTGGCTCAGTAGTGCCTCTGTTGACTGGGTTACTGACCTCACCATCCACCCTCACAGTTTATTTCTACTTCACATTCTACTGACGATGTTATGTGTTAATAACTAACTACTGAATGTAACTGGGTTTATAATATCAAATTAAATTTTCTAATTGCACACGAGGAAAATACAGGAGCTGTAAGTGATGCATATATATCACACTTTCTTCTCTTTCTCAATACTTCAACAAAATATCTGATTATTAGAATAATTAATTTCCGTGTTACAGGTAAAGCTCTGAACAACTGAACGATACGATGTGTCAACACGGATTAATACTGTAGAACTCTACATTAAATACGTCTGTTGTTGAAAGTCAGAGCATCCCGGGGGGGTCAACGCAGAGATGGGGCAACACCACTCTCTCCATCAAAATATTTTATGAAGGCAGTCCTAAGCGCGAGTGAGACGTAAAGTGACAACACAGGAGACAAACGCTGTCGTAGCTGCACCAACTGACCAGAGTCCAAAGAAGTCCATCTGTCGCCTTTCAGCAGGAAGTGGTGATGGTCAAACAACTCTCGGGCGTGTACTCCACAAAAATAGTTCATGACCAACCAAAATCCGTGTTAGTATATCGTAATGTTCCATAGTTCAGGTCTCCAGAGCTTCACATATAACACTGAAGAATAATTATTTAAATATACAGTTATTGCGTATAAATTTATGCTATAAAGATTTGTCAGAAATAAGAAGTGACTGTACGTGAAGTCTGTAAGCCACAACTAACTGTAATTAGCCATGTTTAACGGTGACTTCAACCATAACTAACTTCTGTAACTCATCAAAGTCTGAGATCAAGAATAAAATTACAGATATCAGAATTACAGTCAAGTCACTACTGTACTGTACAGGTATAGAGTAACACCGACTGGTATCAAGCTCAAAGAGTACAGGTATAGAGTAACACCGACTGGTATCAAGCTTTCTAGTACAGGTATAGAGTAACATCGACTGGTATCAAGCTTTCTAGTACAGGCATAGAGTAACACCGACTGGTATCAAGCTCAAAGAGTACAGGTATAGAGTACCACCGACTGGTATCAAGCTCAAAGAGTACAGGTATAGAGTAACACCGACTGGTATCAAGCTTTCTAGTACAGGTATAGAGTAACACCGACTGGTATCAAGCTCAAAGAGTACAGGTATAGAGTAACACCGACTGGTATCAAGCTTTCTAGTACAGGTATAGAGTAACACCGACTGGTATCAAGCTCAAAGAGTACAGGTATAGAGTAACACCGACTGGTATCGAGCTCAAAGAGTGCAGGTATAGAGTACCACCGACTGGTATCAAGCTTTCTAGTACAGGTATAGAGTACCACCAACTGGTATCAAGCTTTCTAGTACAGGTATAGAGTACCACCGACTGGTATCAAGCTCTCTAGTACAGTTATAGAGTAACACCGACTGGTATCAAGCTCAAAGAGTACAGGTATAGAGTAACACCGACTGGTATCAAGCTTTCTAGTACAGGTATAGAGTAACACCGACTGGTATCAAGCTCAAAGAGTACAGGTATAGAGTAACACCGACTGGTATCAAGCTCTCTAGTACAGGTATAGAGTACCACCGACTGGTATCAAGCTTTCTAGTACAGGTATAGAGTACCACCAACTGGTATCAAGCTTTCTAGTACAGGTATAGAGTAACACCGACTGGTATCAAGCTCTCTAGTACAGTTATAGAGTACCACCGACTGGTATCAAGCTCTCTAGTACAGTTATAGAGTACCACCGACTGGTATCAAGCTCTCTAGTACAGTTATAGAGTACCACCGACTGGTATCAAGCTCTCCCTGTTAAAATTTCACCCACCAGCTGACCACCTGTCGAGAGGTATGGAGGACTGCTATCACCGCGGTCACCTGCTACCTGCTCAATGTGTGGTACGTCGTCAGGGTCAAGGAAAATCGTGAGTCCTTTAGTAATGACTCCATACATCATCAAAGTCTAAAATAGTCATAGTCTCTCTCTCTCTCTCTCTCTCTCTCTCTCTCTCTCTCTCTCTCTCTCTCTCTCTCTCTCTCGCTCTCTCTCTCTCGTTTTTACCACCTTTCTTCCCCTATCTATCCATCACTCCACTACCTCTCTTCCTACCCTCTCCATTACCACCACCATCAGCTCTCCTCTTTCTCCACCATTCTCTCCACCTCCTTACCATCACCCCCTCTCCTACCATTACCCCCATCTCTCTCTTCTCTTCACGTCTCCTCCTCCCACATCATCACCTCACCTCTGCTCCCACATCATCGCCTCACCTCTGCTCCTCCCACATCATCGCCTCACCTCTGCTCCTCCCACATCATCACCTCACCTCTGCTCCTCCCACATCATCACCTCACCTCTGCTCCTCCCACATCATCACCTCACCTCTGCTCCTCCCACATCATCGCCTCACCTCTGCTCCTCCCACATCATCGCCTCACCTCTGCTCCTCCCACATCATCACCTCACCTCTGCTCCTCCCACATCATCACCTCACCTCTGCTCCTCCCACATCATCGCCTCACCTCTGCTCCTCCCACATCATCACCTCACCTCTGCTCCTCCCACATCATCACCTCACCTCTGCTCCTCCCACATCATCACCTCACCTCTGCTTCTCCCACATCATCACCCCCACCGCCTCGTCCTCCCACATCATCACCCCCACCGTCTCCTACCCACATCCTGTAGAGGGGCGTCATGGTCGTCAGGTAAGCATGTATATTTCACCTCTTCATCATTTCTTGAGCAGGTGGGAGGCGAACCAGACCCACTACATCTTACAGTATCCTGACGGAGGCGTAGACGGAGGAGGATGGGGGGAGCAGGTATGAGGAGGAGGAGGAGGGTCAAGGTGAAGCAGTAGTAGTATGAGGGACACACACACACACACACACACACACACACACACACACACACGTCGGCCAGGAGACAGGTAGAAGCGTCATGGTCTATATACATTATATAAATCTTAGTGTCGGTTTCTGTGTCTGTCTGTGTGTAGGTGTTGGCAATACGTCTAAAATTTTTAGGGTAAAAAGCTGAAATTTTACAGAGATATAATATAATAATGGTTGCGCCTCGTGTAACGAGGATGGCCGGCCCAAGGGCCACCTAGGCATGAATTTGTTTAAGGTGTAGAAGCTGTCGCCAACACAACAACCACAACTGCACTGGCTAACCATTACCCCGGAACACGATCCGCAAATCGATTAACATCCAGGTTCCCAATTACTGCTGGGTAGACAGAGGCAAATGGCGTAAAGAGACTTGCCCATAACACACATGGCAGGAACGTGCTTTATAACTATATTATCTATAGGCTATGTTTCTACCTATATAAGGTGTAATGTAATAATAAAGCTAAGTGTGTTACCGTGTGTCACCAACTAGTGGTCAAACAACAAGTGTTGTCATAATATATTTGTTGGTAAATTTGTATTTATAAACAAATACGTGACAGTATATTAATTAACCTTATTTACCTGATGCCGAGGGAAGGCCTGTGGCCTGTGTAGGTCCCCCCATTGTTGTTGATAATTTTGTTTCATATACTGCACAACATTATCATCTTGGCAGTGATATGATACAGTAAACAGCAGTCACAGTGAAACAGGAACACAGTTTAATGAATGTAGAAAATTATTTAATTCGATTTAGAAACTTACGAGTCTATCCACTAGTCTGTATCAATAAATGTGAATAAAATTATAATTATTAGGATAACTCCCCTATACTGTCACATGAACCGAGGTTTTGAATTTACCGCACCATATCTTATATTTTTGTGTTCCTGGAACTCTAATTCTGATGACATATTATATATAGTTGTAGAAGGAACAGCTTGGGTGTTGCTTACTATAAATTAATTTGGGTGTAAAAAAGCCTACAGTTGAACAGATGATAAAATTCGTTCACTTACCACCGTAATTATGTTAATCTCATACAAGCCATCAAGTGAAGATTTTATACTCTGGTATCATTATATTAGGTATATTGTAGTATTTTGGTTGTTATAGTGTTCAACTCATCACCCGCAGGTCATTATATATGAGGTGCACACTGCTTTAATATCGGGTAACTTATGTCTCTACCATGGACTTGAGTACGTAGGAGGTGCTGTGTTGCCCACATACAATAATTGATAAGTTATCAACTTTGTTGTTTAAATTTCAATTGACACAAGCACTTTAACCCTTTGGCTGCGGGAGGTTACCCTAAGCTAAAAAAAATCGTCTGGCAGTAGCCAAAATAAAATGACAAGTGCGGGAAACATAGCGAAAGGGTTAATCGAGTAGAGTATAAAACGATATGGACACACTGGATGTCTGACCACTAATTATCAGCCGACACAAAAGAACACTTTTAGACATTATCATAACACAATGAAAATAGTAAATGAAACATTTCATAAATACTGTATCCGCAGTAATATAAAAACAATAATAACAAACATTGGTGTGTGGCCGCACAAACGGGATAATATCAGTTTTACTTTCAATTATTCACACCCCGACTACGGCACTGCGCTGCCCAACACCTCGTACCCAAGCCCTCACGCAGTACCCAGCTGCGGTAGACATTCGTGCGAAGGCAACGGTGCTGAACCCCAAAACAGCCGTTCTACGTATAAAAAATAAATTTTCATTTTTCTACTTATTTCGTTCTCTAGCATTTTTTTCCGAATAATTTGTTTTTTCTCCTACATCTTTTAAAGTCGTTCTCTGCATCTTTAAATTTATTTTTCGTCCATTAGAGACCCATCGTGTCTCCTGGGAATCTCTTCGCGTTTAAGTTAATTTTTAATATCTTTTAAAAACAATCATTTCTGCTTCCATTCCTTCATCGGTTTTTCCTGTACTTTTCCTGAGAGGTGGATGGCGTGAGGAGATCCACTGTCCTCCTCCCCGCCGGTGAGGTGGGCATGTTTCTTGTAATATTTATATTTTAGAAATACAATGATCTGTATCATGAGCATGATGCCTCCCACGAAGGAGGCTACCCAGGGGAGGGGTGGCTCAGACTTTGGGGTCAACCCATCCTTCTTGAGAGCTTACTTCATTATTCTGTTTTGTTCTTCCAGTGTTAATATAGATCACATCTCGTAGTATGGGGATCTGTTCGTACAGTCTGGAGTTAACTTTAGCTCGTTTTTCTTTACCTAGTTAGGGAATAAATAATGCATTATGTGCATTATTTATTCTACAAAACTTTAATTCTATTGTTTATTTTGGACGGCTGCCTCAATTTTTTTCTAGTATATTCTTAATATACTACAATTATTATTTTCTCTCCTCAACCCAACATGACATTTGGCACTAAACCCAAAAGATGAATGTCCAGTACCTAAGATGCATCTTATAAACTCGAGTATTTTATACTTAATCACTTTTATTGCCTCGTCAGAGTCTCATATTGTACTGTAAAACATTAACTTATATTCAGATTGGAATCAAGGTATAGTAATTGATGATGAAGATTATGAACAGCATATAGCGGTAGGTGCTTCCGAGTGAAGTGTTGAGGGTAGTGAAGCTAACTGGCCGAGCACGTGTACTGCACTCCAGCAGTATAACGAAGGTGGCGTTTTGGTGGGTTGGCTCTCGTGGTAACCCCCCCCCCCCCCCCACCCAAAGGAGGAACCCAGTCATTAAAGACACACACACACATATATATATATATATATATATATATATATATATATATATATATATATATATATATATATATATATATATATATATATATATATATACAGTATATAGTTTCTTTGTTATGCACAGCTACAGTTTTAACACAGAGCTGAAATTTACAATGGTTATTCTGTGTGTCTGTGCTCTTAATTTTGGCCGAGGACCGACATAGACCCTCCTAATTTCGGGGGGTTGGGTCCGTGCTGGGTCCACTTTCTTTAGGCCTGTGTGTGTGTGTGTGTGTGTGTGTGTGTGCCCTCACCCACTTTTTAACATAAAGACCTACAATTTAGTCAGGTAATGTAATTGAAGGCGTCAAAAACAAACCAGGGCAGCACCGGGTACCCCAGCTAGTTATGGTAAACAGTATATATGGTGTCCCAGAAGAATGTCCTTGCCTTCCTCCCTGTCTGCCTGCCTGCTCCTTGCCTGCTCCCTGTCTCCCTCCCTGCCTGCTCCCTGCTTCCCTCCCTGCCTGCTCCCTGCTTCCTTGCCTTCCTGCCTCCCACCCTGCCTGCCTGCTCCCAGCCTCCCTCTAACTCACTGTGTCTCAGGGAGCAGGCAGCAGGAGCGTCATAGTAGCAGGTACAGGGGGGTCAAGGCCGCCACTCTTACAATACGTCAACAAGCACGACTCTCCTTTATCCACCCGCTATTTAAACTCCCGAAACGTGTACACAATTTAGTGCCACTATTTTTAGCATTTATTTATTGATTTTGTTGTCGATATTAGTTAATCATTACTATCATCATCATCATTATTATTATTATTATTACATCCTCTACACCATCTACACTATAGCAATTTCAGCATCATTAACAGTCCACCACTTTTAGAAGGGAGGTCGGCTCTTGCTGTGCCCCCCACGCAACACTATCATCTTCACTACAACTCACTATCACTTCCCTCACCACAAATTTTGACGTGCGTTTTATGAGGAGGTTCCAACATTACAGAGTGAAGACCAACCCCCAGAATTCCACCTTCGGGACAACACGCCATGGCTACATGCCGAGTTTCAGCTCTCATTCATCCAACTAATCATGGAAGCATCGTAGTAACTCTGAATCTAATTGGTTTTATTTAGGATAATTTTCTTCCGTTGAACACCTTCAACGGAGACGCCATTTTTAATTGTCGAGTTGGTTAACGCCAGATGATTTTATTCCGCAAAGACAGAAACACGTACACAGATGGTTAGTAGACTGTGTGTGTGTGTGTGTGTGTGTGTGTGTGTTAGGGGTGCTCGACTGTGATCCCTTAAGAGAAGCAAAACACCAAGGAAAACACCACCAACCACAACAAACACACCACACGCACACACACACACACACACATATATATATATATATATATATATATATATATATATATATATATATATATATATATATATATATATATATATATATATATATATATATATATAATCACCCCTGAAGATGTGAATTACACGAAAGCGCTTGGGAACTTCGCGTTTTCTTCTTTCCTTGTGGCTATCAGCATATACCTAGATCACGCGCACCTACAGTGATTTACTTGCATATATATATATATATATATATATATATATATATATATATATATATATATATATATATATATATCAGTCGTGTTAATCTTACTGTGTGTGTGTGTGTGTGTGTGTGTGTGTGTGTGTGTGTGTGTGTACTTTTCTTACAGCTGAAATAAGGAAGCCAAGCTAACCATACAAACAGACTATCACATGTGTAGGAGCGGGTTACCATGGCAGCTGCTGTGTGTTGTGGGGGGAGGAGCTGGACATAAGACAACATCGAAGAAAAATAAGAGAAACAGCGACGAAATGGGTAGTTGGAATTAAGAAGTGTGTTGATAAATAATGAGAAGAGAAAGGTGGTGGGAGAGACTTTCCTATTATTACCGTCGTCATTCTTACACTCATTATACTAACATTCTAATTATTACTATTAGCATAATTGGTGTCAAAAAACCCTAGATTGACGTCATATGTATGCATCATGTGATATATAAATAAGCTTCTGTACACATGATAAGACGTGTGTGTGTGTGTGTGATTGATCCCCTGAGTGGCCACAGGTTAATTAATTAACGAGTGGGTGGACAGGTTCAAGTGATGACCCCTTCCCCCTCCCCTCCCCCCTTTCCCTATCCACATCATCCTCCACCTCACCTCTTACCTCCATCCTTATCTCTCACCTCACCATCCTTCCCTACCATTTATCTTTCTTATCTCCATTCCCCTCTTCCTTCCAATCCCCCCATCTCCCCTCTACATCTGTCTTTCCCCTCACCAACTCCCTATCCCCTCATTATTCCCCTTCCCCCATCATATTATCCCCTCTTCTGTACTCTTCCTTATCCCTTTCCCTCCCCTATCATCCTCTTCTCCATCTTCCCCCTCTCCCCTCTCTCATCTTCCCCCTCTCTCATCTTCCCCCTCTCTCATCCCCCCCTTCCCCCCCTCCTGCACCGTATGAGTGATGAACATGTTATATTAATCGGGAGAGAGGGACGAGTGGGAGAGGCCTCTTCTTGATTGGTCCCTCTCACTCATCCTATAACTTAACCACACCAATCAGTTTCCTCCTCTCACTCTCACTCACTTTACTCTCTCTCTCTCTCACTCTTCTTCACTTTCTTTTTCTCTCTGTCTAATTCTATCATCCATTTTACTCACTCACTTATTCTTTCGCTCGCTTAATATGTTTACTCCTTTAATACACACACACACACACACACACACACTTTCCTTCGAGGCGGTAAAAGGCATTTGATGATTGTATAGAATGAGTGTGTGTGTGTGTGTGTGTGTGTGTGTGTGTGTGTGTGTGTGTGTTAATCCCTTAAAAGACACGAACAGCGCGGCAGTGGATGGCGGGGGAGGTGGACTTGGCGGCGATTCGTAGTAGCGGCGAAGGTGGCGATCGCGGACCAAACCAGGCGGTGGTGATAGCGGCTGTGGCGATGACGGTGGTGGCGGTGGTCTGGTGGTGAAATTGTGGTAGCGGAAGCGGCGGAAGTGTGGGGGAGATGCGGGAGTTTGCGGACACAGCGGCGGCCGTGTTTGAGTTGTGGCGGAGACGACAACTTAGCGCCCAGTTTTGTCATGTTGGAGGACAATGGTGGAACAATACTGGAGGCTCAAAGGTCCCGAGAACTGTGGGGGGGGGGGGGGGGTGAGTGGGCGGGGGAAGGGGAGGTGAGTGGATGAGGAGGGAAACGACGAAAGTTGAAGGCGGAGAGACAGGTAAGTGGAGTGGGAAGGAGAAGGAGAGGACGGAAGTGGAAAAGAGAGGGACAGGGAGACTGAGGGAGAAGGACACAGGGCGCTACTCTAAGTCTTTAAGATTCAATCCGGCATTAACGAATCCTTACAATACTCGAGCCAACCTGAGTTATTTCCTTCTCCTATACTGTACAGGTACCACAGGTGACCACGGCCATCATCACACCTCAATAGTTTTGGTGAAATTTATCAACACGTTTTTCAGGTGTGGGTTTTCTACTATGACTGCTATGCCTACTACAACTATTACTGTTAATACTCCTCCTCCTACTACTACTACTACTACCACCACCACCACAAATAACAACAACAACAACAACAAAACACTATATAGGTCCGTCACTACCCGGAAAATAACAACTTATAACCCATTATATGTCACAACACTTCAGAATCACCCACACAAAAACAGTAATATACTATTCTCTTTAAATTCCTTCCACTTAGTTATTTTAAAACATGATATTAATCTCTGGGAACAATACACGATATAACATGATATACAATACGGTATATAATGCGATCTTACATTATATTACACGTTATGACATGATAGTACATGGTATTACATTATATTACACGGTATTACGTGATAGTACACGGTATTACATGATAGTACATGGTATTATATGATAGTTCACGGTATGACATGATATTAAGGGGTATAACATGATGTAGTATACGGTATAAAAATATGACATCATTAAAAAGACTATTATATAGTTTTATAAAATCATTCAGTTTAGATCATTAATACCAAGTAAATTTTATATCATATGAGACAATAATTTATTAGGCTGTAAATATTATAAGGAATATTTAATTATGTGAATTACACTAAATCATGTTAAAATCGAATAACATTACTCTCAGATTTATGGTTAGTCAGCTCTCAAAACTAACATTGTTACTTACTAAAGGTAATCACAGAGGCCGCCCAATACCCCCCCCCCCCCATCAGCTCTGGGTTATCGGCACCATCTTGACACAGGCGGAGTCCGTAAAATTCCTTTGAAAATTTACAAACGAATATATTTTCACATGTTAAAGACAAAGGCACACACACACACGTAGTTATTGGTGTGTGCACCCTCCTCGGAACACCAATTTCATCATTCATGTATTTGTCTTACTTGGTTGGGTTTGTGTACGTCTCTCTCGGTAAGGACAACTTGTTTATCTCTCTACTAGTCTATGTACGGCGGGTATAGGGTGTTAGTCCACCAGAGTATCTCTCTCTGAGGGTCTACGTCAGGAAGCCAGAGTCACCTTAAAGTGTCGTCTCCCGGAGCGAGAGGCCCAAAGCACCAAGGTCTTTCGGAAGTCGGAGGGAAGGACCCAAGCCCGTCCTCAGCGGCCCGTAGCGTCGTCCTCCCAGTCCTTGTGTACGAAAGAGGCAGTGGAAGGAACCGGGCTATTAGCTCACTATTGTTTAAAGGGAGAAGTGCCATTAGGAGAAGGAAAAGAAAGAGGTGAAACTGCCTGAAGGAGGAGGAAGACTTGTCGGGTGAAAGGAATTTCCTGAAGGAACAGAAGTTCCCTGAAGAGGAGGAAGAGCAACTGTCTTCAAGGAAGAAGAGGAGAAAGGCGCTAACTCCGGGAGGAGAAGGAGGAAGGGCAGCCACCTACGGGAGAGGAAGGAAAGCGGTGATGTCTGAAGGAGGAAGATAAATAAAAGTTACCTTACGGAGAAGGAAGGGAGCTTACTGAGGAAGAGGAGCTATCGGAAGGTGGAGAAGGAGGAGCTTACAGCAAGAAAAGGATCAGAAGAAGTGGGGAGGAGGAAGAGGAGCTACATGCAGGAGTGGGTCAGGTCCCCGGGCTGCAATAGACATTACCGCCTCAACGCTTAACATTCTTGCTCATACCATCAAAGACCTCCATTGTCGGCAGAAGGTGAGTGAACAGCCATCGGACGTAGCTTTCTAAGGCGTGTCAATGCTGGGAGGAAAGGAAAACGCCAGGCGATGTGTAGTGCTCGTGCTGACAGATAGTTTTTGTTCCAAGCGACTCGGGTACACCCTATTCCATGTTCAGCGATGCTACAGTCCGGTGTGTCTGTCTTATATACGTAGAAGAAAGAAAGAAAGAAAGAAAGAAAGACAAGTGCTGACCTAATTATCACAGTCCAAAATACATTCTTAACACAAAAACACTCACCCTACAACAGTTCCGCCCCTTCAACCATTTCGTCAACATACCTGCAAGAAAAGAAAAGCAATTAATAGACATAAAATCAACATAAGTGAAAGAAATAACTAAACTTAACACAATATAAAGAGTGTATCAAGAAGAGCGTCACCACACACACACGCACCCTGGATCACCTCCCAACCTGTAGTACAAGTATCAGCTGTGGTCTTCAGTGCGGCACGAGTCCACAGATCAGGTTACATCCCAGCACTAGTTTATCGCACTTAAAGGAAAGTTTTTTTTTTTTTTTTTGTGGGGGGTGACATTCAGACATTGGATCACCCAGATAATATTTACAGTCGTGAACAAAAGTAAGTCAGCTTGGAGACTCATTCCTGTGTGTCAGTCTTACCAAGGGAGGCGAACTTTTGCTTACCACTGTATATATCAACAACAAGACACACATGTATACAAATATATATCTTTGGAACCCAGCATGAGCGCACACGCACGCACACACACGTCACCATACTATTGGAAGGTGAATAAGACATCCCACCCCAGCAGGTCTTAAGAAATGCCGTTGAAGATGTACCAAGTCTAGGTCTTCCGCAAAAGCAGGTGTTGGAAGTGTTGGCGATCAAGTCACTCCTGCAACAAGATGTACAGCCACCTACAAAACACCCTCGACACGCCTGGTAGCCTCTGAGACAACATAAACATACATAAAGCCCCCCCCCCCCCCCAAATCATGCTTTATACAACACGTGATAAGAGACAAACATTGTGAAACGATCTGAATGCCTCAACCAAGCTTTTGTGGTAGTGGTGGTGGTGTTGTTAGTAGTGCTGGTAGTTACATTAATGGTTGGTAGTGGTTGGTGGTGGTACAGGTAGTAGTGGTAGAAGTGTTGTTGTTGGTGGTGGTGGTGGTGGGGAGAGGCATCAGGTGTATCGGGGGAGGTTGAGAGAGTCGTATTTAACAAGGTGCCGAACACTTATTATGAAAGACGCCACACTCCTTCGACCACCACCAACACACCACACCTATCACTACCACCACTATACACTCACCATCGTCATCACCACAACTGCAACCATCACCACCACCCACACTAGCACCATCACTACCACCCACACTAGCACTATCACCACCACCCACACTAGCACTATCACCACCACCCACACTAGCACTATCACCACCACCCACACTAGCACTATCACCACCACCCACACTAGCACTATCACCACCACCCACATTAGCGCTATCACCAACATACACTCCACCACTCCATCAAATATTGTCACGGCGATAACTGTGACGAGTTTAAGCAATGATGATGATGATGATGATGATGATGATATGTTAAAGGTACATGGGACTGGCAAAGTGCATGATCATACTGAAAATGACGGTAATGATGATAACGAAGATGATGGCGTTGAGAGCAGATAGTGATAATAATGATGGTGAGGGGGTGAGTGAGAGGGGGTGAGTGAGGAGGAGGTGAGGAGGGGGACGAAGAGGGTGAGGAGGGGGACGAGGAGGGGAAGGGGGGGTGAAAAGGGGGAAGAGGGGGAGAGGGAAAACTTAACCATCGACCCACGGTGCTGAACTCATCTTAGTTGATGAGTCTGTGTATTGTCCTCTTCCTCCTCCTCCCTCTTCTTCCCCCTCCCCCTGCTCTTCCTCCCCTCGTCCCCCCCCCCCACTGCTCTCCCTCCCTCCTCGGCCCCCTTCATCTCCTCATCCTCCCCTCCCACTCTCCCTTCCCCAACCCACAGCCCCCCATTAATACTCTCCCCAGCTTTTCTCCCCTCCCCTCTCTCCCCTCCCCCTCACGGTGCTGACATACTTAAATTTATACACCGCCCGCATACACCGCCTCTCCCCCCTCCTCCACCACTCTACCCTATACAGGTACTTCCCACGCCCACCTACCTACACCTATCCCAGCTACACACCACCCACCTACACCCACTTGCCAACATCCACCCCACATACACCTACCCCACTTACCTACCTACATCCACCTACCCAACCACCCACCTGAATGAGTCACATTGAGCCAGAATGAGCCGAGGAGTGTGAGTGAGCCAAGAGAACGAGTGAGCTCAGAGAGGCCGAGGGGAAATAACACCATAGTACCTTGAGACAAATAGAGATTAGGCAAAGTGAGACGAGGGGAGGAGCCAGGGGCGGGCCAAACATGAGGCAAGGGGATCCAAACATGAGCCCAGGGGAGCCAAACATGAACCAAGGGGAGCCAAACATGAGCCAAGGGGAGCCAGGAGGAGGCGGGGAGCGGGTGGTCGTCAGGGGGGTCGTTAGTGTTATTTATTGAGGCAGTATTTGTCCCCGGCTCCTACTACCTCTGTCTCATCCTGCTTATGACACCCTCCCTGCTTGTCACCTACCCCTGCCACCTCCCCCCCCTGTCACCTCTCCCCTGTCACCACCTTTCCCTAACTTGCCTCCCTGCCTGCCTCCCCTCTGCCACCTCCCCCTCTTGTATTCGTCAGCACCCCTCCTGCTCATCCCCGTCTTCTGTCCTCGCCAATATTCCCTCTGTCCACTCCCCCCTCCGCCCACAGGAGAAATCTACCTCCCCCCCTCTCTCTCTCTCCAGTTACCCCCTCCCCCCATTAGGTACAAAGGTGGGGGGGGGGTTGTACAAGTTATGACCACCTACTGACTACCCCCTTCACCCCACCACCACTACTACTCACCATCTCCACTTCCACCACTGGACCACTCTCGACTGCTCCCCCCTCCCCCAACCTGGCATATTAGACAGAGGTATGTAGGTATGAGGCCAGCAAGTGATACGTGCGGTGAGAATTGTCTTAATAAAAGTAAAGACATCCTCACTACACACAAGTGGAATGTGGGCAGCCTCCAGCGGGTGGCCCCTAGTACTGCTGCTGCTGAGGAAGGCGCTGCTGCTATTACTACTACTGAGGGTGCTGCTGCTGAGGAAGGCGCTGCTGCTATTACTGCTGCTGAGGGTGCTGCTGCTGAGGAGGGCGCTGCTGCTATTACTGCTGCTGAGGGTGCTGCTGCTGAGGAGGGCGCTGCTGCTATTACTGCTACTGAGGGTGCTGCTATTGGGTCCACTGCTGTTACGGAAGGTAGGGAGGGGGGTGTACATGAGGTAGTTAAGATGAGATCCTGACAAGGCAATTGCAACATACTGAAAGGTAATACTGGACTTGTTTTTATGATTAATGCAAGCTGCAATACACCATCACGACGTTTTAGTGGAGCAGGTGACGATACTAAGACACCATTAACATCATCACGACGTCTTAATGGTGCAGGAGACGATACTAAGACACCATTAACACCATCACAACGTCTTAATGGTGCTGGTGACGTTACTAAGGCACCATAATACCATCACAACGTCTTAATGGTGCAGGTGACGATACTAAGACACCATCACGACGTCTTAGTGGTGCTGGAGACGATACTAAGACACCATTACACCATCACGAAGTCTTAGTGGTGCAGGTGACGATACTAAGATACCATTACACCATCACAACGTCTTAATGGTGCAGGTGACGATACTAAGATACCATTACACCATCACAAAGTCTTAGTGGTGCAGGTGACTATACTAAGACACCATTGCACCATCACAACGTCTTAATAGTGCAGGTAACGATACTAATACACCATCACAAAGTCTTAGTGGTGCAGGTGACGATACTAAGACACCATTACACCATCACGACGTCTTAATGGTGTAGGTGACGATACTAAGACACCATTACACCATCACAACGTCTTAATGGTGCAGGTAACGATACTAATACACCATTGCACCATCACAACGTCTTAATAGTGCAGGTGACGATAGTACGATACCTGAAGATGCTGACAATACGAAAGAGTCACGAAAGAGCCTTAATATCTGCTGAACTTTGACTTCCAGAATGACTTATCGGGTCGGGTCTGGCCTTGTCGGTGTCGGGTCTGGCCTTGTCGGTGTCGGGTCGTGTTGGTGTCGGGTCGGGTCGGATCTGTGTCGGGTCGTGTCGGTGTCGGGTCGGATCTGTGTCGGGTCAGTAAATTAAACAAAAAGTATTATCTTCATTACTTTTGGTCTAAATAATTAAAGGCCTCAACGTGACTTACTTATAACACTTAACTCACTTAAATTACACCTATTATTACAGAAGTTCTTTGGGGGGATGTACTTAACACTTACAATTAGATAACGCCACAATTTATTACAACTTTTAATGAAGGCTTGAGAAGTGGCAAATATAAGTGTCAAATATAAATGCCAGATATACTGTAAGTGTGAGATATAAGTGTCAGATACAAGTGCCAGACATAGTGCCACTTGTTCCCCTCTAAACAAGGCGCAAGAATCACCTTCATGAACACAGCAAAAGTATTACATAAATATTAATGGCATTTGGGATTAGTTTTTCTAACTCTTAAGCTGTTGTTCTCAAGGGGCTCGTGGAGAAGTCTTCCCTCGTACCTTGGGGAGGACGGGAGGATGGGGGGAGAGGAGGGGGAGGAGAGAGAGGGAGAGAAGGAGAGAGAGGGAGAGGAGGAGGAGGAGGAGGAGGAGGAGGAGGAGGAGGAAAGATGAGAAGAGATAGCAACATGAAAGAGGAGAGAGAATAAAGTGATAAAGATGGCATAGCAAAGAAGAGAGAGTACGAAGGAATTGAAATGAAAGAACATGAGACAGACAGACAGACACAGACAGACAAACAGACAGAGTTATAACAATATCACACCAGCAGCTAGCGCCATAAACATCTCACACCACCAACGCCTTGTTACTTTACACGCCACAATGAATTTCCACAATAAACAAAGACATTTAACAACGCACAAAAATATATAATTCTTTACAAAAACAAACACAACGAAATAAATTATAGAAGAATTAATTAACACACCTATAATCTCCTCCCATTTAACACTAATATATATATACAGTACTGATAATTTATTATTCCGTATATTATTTTTTTTTCTTGAAGAGTTTTTGTAGTTGTTGTTGATATACTTAAAATATCAATTGTTTAATCAAAGAAATATAATTACAACCTAAACAACAACAACAACAACCTAAGTACATTATAACAACAACACTCATCTGTAAATGCTTATGTGTACCAACCAATCACCACCACCTACCAACAACAACCATCATCACCATCACAACCACCACACTATCACAACCACCATCACCTACAACCACCACCACACTACCACAACCACCACCATCACTAACCAACAACCATCATCACTACCACCAAAATAAGTAGTGAAATAGTGAGGTCTTTACCCGTAGAGTCTGGCCACAAGGTCGGATTAACACACACACACACACACACACACACACACACACACACACACACACACACACACACATTCGCCTCCTAACAAATGCTAAGTGTATGGTGTCATCTCAGGTAGAGTCTCTGGGTTTTACTAGTTTTGAGATAATTTTGAGATGGATTTTTGGAGATCGATTTTTTTAGAGATAAATATTTTGAGAGGTTTTTTGGGGATAGATTTTTTGAGACATTTTTTGAGAGGTTTCATGAGAATTTTAAATAGACTTTTTGAGAGTTTTTTTTATATAGATTTTTTGAGACAACTTTTTAGATAGATTTTGGGGGAGATAAAGTTAATTCCTTTCGCTATTCTCAACCTATTCGGCAAATAATAATAATAATCTTGCAACACAGGGATGGCCGTCAGCCGCTCCCAACACAGGGTGACAGGTGCCCAAACGTCATTTAGGAATCTCAGGGTATGTTTAGCTGACAGATGATGACAAGAGCTGACAGTATAACTGACAGTAGGTAACAAAGTACTGACAGTGACAGTAGATACCAAGCAGTACAGTTTTGTTTTGTAGAAATAGTTGAGGTACAGATGTCATGAGGAATAGAACCCAAGTTTTTTTCACCTCACCTAACCCAACCCAACCCAACCCAACCTAACCTAACCTAACCCAACCCAACCCAACCCAACCTAACCTAACATAACCTAACCCAACCCAACCCAACCAACCCAACCCAACCTAACCTAACCCAACCCAACCCAACCCAACCCAACCCAACCTCCCGAGATTGCTAAAATAAAATGAATAAAAGCATGACCTACATTTTATTCCAATCTAATCCTCCCCTTTACTTACTGACTCACTGAGAATATTTTTACCCCGTGAGGAAGTTTTTTTTTCTCTCTCTCTTAAATCCGTGTCAGTCTATACTCTAACAAGAGGTGTACGCTCAGTCCTCCTCCTCCTCCTCCTCCCAGCACTAACGAAGATATAACCCCCACCACCACCCCCCCCCCTCCCCCTCCTTACTGAATGACATATTGTAGCCTGGTGGTGTAATAGGGTAACAATAGGTGGACCTCCAATACCAACCCCTCCCCGCCCCACCCCACCTCTTGCCCCCCCTCCCCCACCTACACCTCCCTCTCATTACAGTTAAAGCTCAGATTTCACCAGCAATTGGACCATACTGACAACAGATTGGTGCGTCCTCGACTGTTGAAGTACCATACGGACGTCAAGGCTTCTGTTCCACTTTCTTGAGATCGTTGCCCTCACACACACACACACACACACACAAGATTGATTTAAAGTCAATTGTAAAGTAGGTTGTTATCATTCGGTCCAAGTTATAACTCAAAGACCAATCCAAGGTGAGAGAGAGAGAGAGAGAGAGAGAGAGAGAGAGAGAGAGAGAGTTTACACATAATAATTTATGCTCCCCTTACCTACGTCACTACCATCTTCCTGCCCCTCATACCTCCCCCTTTCCCCTGCCCTCTCACCCCTTTCTCTCCTTGGCCCTGATCCCTAGTGCCCTCAAAACGGATGAACCGGACCTGATGACCCAAGCCTAGTGATAGGTACTTTGTCCAGGTACCTCGTGGTGAAGTGTCTGTCTGTGGGAGCGACTGTAGACTGGTTACCATATCTCTACAGGCTAACAATGGTATCGTCTGTAGGATTAGTTACCTCACTTCTACAGTCTAACAATGCTATGGTCAATGGAGTGAATATGTAGTTAGAGAGACAAATGACCAAGGGGGGGGGGAGGGGGAGATATAGTGGCGCCAATCCTGTAAGAGAGTAGAGAGGAGCAGACGAGGGTGATTGGCACAGGTTAGTCAAGGATTGTGTAATGCTCCACGACACACACACACACACACACACACACAGACGATCACTCAGGATAAAGGACACACGGCCCCAAGGAGCCAGGGATGAGAGAGATAGTGAGGGCGGTAACTGACAGCTCCCGGGGATGACAAGGAGGCGCGGGGATGGTATCTACTGTACTGTGTGTAGGAAGGTAAAGCGGCGGAGTCTGTCTGTTGGTCGTGCTTCTTGGCCAACGTGTGTACTCTCTCTCTCTCTCTCTCTCTCTCTCTCTCTCTCTCTCTCTCTCTCTCTCTCTCTCCCTGACCCTCTGTGTCCTTCCCCCACCCCAAGCATCCCCCTCACCCTGTGATTCCCTCTCCCACCCCGTGTCCTTCCCTCACCCCGTGTGTTCATTGCAGGGGGTAGGTGTCCCATTGAGACACAGACGTGGTGGTGCCGTGAGGTCGACCGAGAGACGTCTAGATGTCAACTCAACCAATTACCCAATGGTTGGTTATTGTGTGTGGCAGCCATCTACTCATCGACCACTGTCACCCTCTTCACCGCCCTCACTACCACCAAAAGTACCATCATTATCGCCCCTACCACTATCATCCCCTACCATTAGTACCACCACCTTAACCACCACCATTAAGACCCCCCACCATCATCACCCTCTATCAGGCGGACGGATGGACGTATGAAGACGCAGGTCATCTTTCAAATTCGATCAAAGGTGGATGCTGAGAGGGGTGTGGTGGATGCTGAGGGGGTGAGAGGGATGCTGAAAGGGGTGTGGTAGATGCTGAGAGGGGTGTGGTGGATGCTGAAGGGGTGTGGTGGGTGCTGAGGGGGTGAGGTGGATGCTGAGGGGGTGTGGTGGATGCTGGAGGGATGTAGTGGATGCTGAGGGGGTGTGGTGGATGCTGAAAGGGGTGTGGTAGATGCTGAGAGGGGTGTGGTGGATGCTGAGAGGGGTGTGGTGGATGCTGAGGGGGGTGTGGTGGATGCTGAGGGGGTGAGATGGATGCTGAAAGGGGTGTGGTAGATGCTGAGCGGGGTGTGGTGGATGCTGAGGGGGTGTGGTGGATGCTGAAGGGGTGTGGTGGATGCTGAAGGGGTGTGGTGGATGCTGAGGGGGTGTGGTGGATGCTGAGGAGGTGAGATGGATGCTGAAAGGGGTGTGGTGGATGCTGAGAGAGGTGTGGTGGATGCTGAAGGGGTGTGGTGGATGCTGAGGGGGTGAGATGGATGCTGAAAGGGGTGTGGTGGATGCTGAGAGAGGTGTGGTGGATGCTGAAGGGGTGAGGTGGATGCTGAGCGGGGTGAGGTGGATGCTGAGGGGGTGTGGTGGATGCTGAGAGAGGTGTGGTGGATGCTGAAGGGGTGAGGTGGATGCTGAGGGGGTGTGGTAGAGGATGTCACTGTACGCTCTCAGGGCTGACGTCACAAGGGGACGGTCACCAGTGAAAACCTCTGACTGACTTCACGTATCATCCACTGAATCCTCCGAGTACGATTAATTAACCCACTGAGTATGATATCTTGACCCCATGAGGACGATGATTTACCCCATGTGGACGACGATTTAACGCCATGAGGACGATGATTTACCCCATGTGGACGACGATTTAACCCCATGAGGACGATGATTTAACCCCATGAGGACGATGATTTACCCCATGTAGACGACGATTTAACCCCATGAGGACGATGATTTAACCCCATGAGGACGATGATTTAACCCCATGAGAACGATGATTTAACCCCATGAGGACGATGATTTAACCCGAGGAGGACGATGATTCATTCCCTTCAATACCGTAGAACATGAAGCGCCGAATAAGTTTAATGATTTGAAAAATAAAAGAAAGAAAAAACAATATAAAAAATTTGTGATAAAATAAAAAAATAAAAAATACTTTAATTTTTCTTTTTACTTTTCCATTTGTTTTCGTCTAGAATGTTAGTATTCTGTGAGATATTTTTTTATTTCTTTTTAAAAAGGGAGTGGATTAAAAAATAAGGCTAATCCTCCCTGCCCTCTCCCTCCAACTCCTTTCCTCTCTCCCAAGCTCCTCTTCTCTCCTGCTCCCTCCAACCTTCCCTTGCCCTTCTCTCTTCCTATTCCTCCCCTACCCCTCTCTCCTCCTGCTCCTCCTCATGCTTGAAAGACGAAGAAGATGCGAGATGATACTAGGCGATAACACTTCTATTGTACTCTAGAATATTCTACCAATGGCTTATTTACTTGTTCATAAGTTGTTTTATTTTCATTACAATATGAAAGGCGTTTGTTACTCTAAAAATAATTATTAGTTGATTAATGTTTCATAACAGTTAGCAATTTAACCAACCTTTACTGTTTTTCACCTATAACGAATGATCCTTTAATGTTTCATATTTTATTCTTGGGTGCTAAATAATACAATGTCTTTAGATTATAAATTACAATTAAATTTCTTATAATTACTAGGGGGAAAAAGGTATCAAGAAACGTTCATCTAAAGCTCAAAATTTTGTTTTGTGATTGTTTCCCGCATTGCGTCAGGGTCCATCGAGGCGGTGAATATGGAAAATATTTGTTTACATATTCATTAAAGACATGGCATAAACGTAGTGAGTATGATCATTATTTAATTTTAAATTATTTATTCAATATTCATTTCAACTTGACACAATTAATGCAAACCTTTTCATTCTGACGTCAGATACTAAGTCCGCCAATTATTCCTGAATGTCACTGAGTGATAATCTCGGGTGTCTATTATTTAGTTTCAAAATATACTAAAATTTTAACTACATAATGTGTTCTTAAAATATAGTTCAGTGTGTAAGTTTCAGATTAATCCACTGAAAACTGCAGGGATGATGTTATGAGGTAGGTCGGTAGGTGACGCGATTGGTGAGGACCGACAAACAGACTGATGTAGGTTTCTGTTTATAGACCCCCACTCCTGCAAATGGCTGGTGGAGGGGGCATAAAAAGGCTTTATCCACCTGTGTTTTTTGTGTCTTACACACACACACACACACACACCTACACTCGTCCACCATTATCTCGAGGGCATAAAGTGCTATCCCTCGCTGAAAAAAGGCGCATTTTGAGGGCTAGTAATCGTGCAGGCGTCAAAATACCGGATTATGTCATCAAGTACTGCGATAAGGTCAACACAGCCCAGGTCTGACCATTTTCCTCTAGTAGCAATCCTGTTTTGTCGCTGGAGGAATGACGTTACGAGGTCCAGCTCACACTGAGCCAATCACGAGCTTCCGATAAGATAAGGAAGACAGGTTGGACCAATCACAGGGAACTAAATTATAGTCTGCGGCCAATAATTAGCTCAGAAAAATTACTTTACAGTCGTACACGATCGATAATTCGCTCAAGAAACTCGTCTCACAGAAAACACGAAGAACACAAGCTGTTAAGATTCACTAAATTACCTCTTAACTGTAATGATTCTTAAGACTCTTTGAACGGGGTGATTCTTGTGTCACTCTAAGCTATCTAAATTAAGATATTATAACGCTAATTAATGTATGTGATGAGTAGGTTTGGTTAGTTTTGGTTGGTCAAGTTACGTCAGTTTAGTAGTGTAAGTGCGGTAATGATACGTCAGAATAAATTATTGGGTTAGGTTAGGTTTGGTCAAATTTAGACAGATTAGGTTAGATTAGGACAGTTTAGGTTTGGTTAGGATAAATCAGGATAAGCTTATTTATATTACCTAAGCCTAGTGTGTATAGCTGTAAACCCTAACCTAACCTAAATCATCATCATCACTGGTCTGCGTGACCTCCACCACTTTTCCTTCATAGGTCTGCCCGGCATTGATCAGATCTGTTGTAATATACCGTCTTGGCTACTTCTGACACCAGCTGGGGGAGTGAGTACACATTCTAACACCTGCTGGGAGTGAGTGAGTGAGTGAGCATAGATAATGAAGACGGTATGTGTGTGTCGCCTGAGTTGTGACTTACTACCTGCTGATCTTGCCTTGTGTCCCTCGCCAGCCTGACTGACACTCGCCCCTTGCCAAGATCATATATGTCACCCCTTAAGGTCTTGATGTCATCTTGCCAAGGGTAAAATAGTCATTGTAACACACACACACACACACACACACACACACACACACACACACACACACACACGTACGTTTATTTCTGGGTGACGGTGGAGTTGCGGTTCATACTCGCTCTTGGCTGAGTACTATGATTTAGAAACGCCCAGCTGGCAACCCTTACCGACAGACAGACCGACATACCCAGGTGATGTCGAGAATCACTTTATGACGTCACGCAACCGGGGAACGGAAAAGCCCCGGATTCTTATCAAGCATCCCGTAAGGTTTTATCCTGCCCTCTCTCACCCCTTCCCTTACCTCTGCCCTCAGCCCTCCTCACCCTTCCCACCCACACCCTCATCATCACCCACACCCTCATCACCCACACCCTCATCACCCACGCCCTCATCACCCACACCCTCATCACCCACACCGTCATCACCCACACCGTCATCACCCACACCCTCATCACACCGGATGTGAGTGTCAGGAGAGCTTCTCAGAACTGCATCTCAACAACAAGTAAACAGACAACCAAACACACACGTGGTGGTACTCCCTTGCCGCACCTCCAAGTGTATTATTTACCAATCCTATTAACTTGTGGTGTAGGGTGTGTGTGTTGTGACTCACTACCGCCATACACCTGTTACAGATAATAATAATAACAAAAATAACGATAATAATATATGATAATAACAATAATAATAATAATAAAGAAGAAGAAGAAAAAATAATAATAATCTTTTAACGTTCTGATACATTTTTTTTACAGTTATCAACACAAAATCTTCACCATTTCTATGTTACAACACTCACTACACCCCCTCCTCTTCCCCCCATGTACGCGATGGTCCGTGAAAAGTCCCGCCTAAGTCCGTGTTTGTGTCCGTGACCATGAGGGCGACAGGGCGGATACCCCCGCCTGCCGTGCCATGCCCGTCCGTGACCTGATGATCTTGTTCATCTACCCATACTCCCTCCCTCCCTTTCTCTCCCTCCCTCTCTCCACCCCACTCCATCTGACCTTCCCTCCCTCTCCTTCCCTCCATCCAGTGTTGTAATTTTAGTCTACACTCACACCCTCTCCTCTATACCTCTCCCACACACTCCCACTCCTCTCCTCCTCTCTCTCACACCTCCTCCTCTTCTTCCCCCTTCTCCTCCTCCTCTCCCACGCCTCCTGAAATTCTCCTTCACACGGTGTTCGAAAAACTAGTTCACAGCACATTCTTGCTTAATCATGCTGTGACGTCACGGGGGAAGAGGGGGATGGGGAGATGGAAAGGAAGTGGGAGGGGGGAGATAATGGAGTAAGGGGATGGAAGCGGAGGAGAAAAGGGTGAAGGGGGTTGTAGAGGAGGGAGAGGAAAGGATAAGGGAGAAATGATGAGGAAGGAGGGAGGGAGGGGAAAAGGAGAGGTGAGGAAGGGAGGATGGGAAGGGAAAGAAATGAGGGAACGGAAAAGGAAAGTGGGAACGGAAGGAAATGGGGGAGAAGGTAGTAAGGAAGGAAAGAATGAATGAAGCAAGAGAAGGAGAATAGGAGAAAGAAAAAGACCAGGGCCTGAGGAGGATTCTGAAGGTCAAAAATCAAGTATAATTTCCCACTTTTTGTGAGGGACCAGACTGTGACCTCCATCTCCCCGCCCTCTCGGCCCCTCACCTCCCCCTCGGCCCCTCCTCTCCCCCTTCGGCCCCTCCTCTCCCCCCAGGTCGAGTAACATCTTCAAGGAGCCGTGCTTCAAGCGGTTACTCCTTCCTTATTGTGAAAGGCGTCTTATTTTTTTCGTCCTCTAATACTTTGTTATAATAAGGACACAGGTAATTTATTCTTAGTAATTAATGGATTTAGTTCGGATAATTATATTTCAGACAGGTAAGATGCGTTACTTTCTTCATCCTACGTAACAAAGGAACATAGACAGGTAAATGATTTGGTTTTTATTGACTAAAATATACAAGACCAGTGAATTTTTCTGTTATTTATACAGGTAAGATAGGGAAATTAAACCCCTTGTATGATACGTGAATTAATATACAAGATTTTCCTTAAAGATTTACACAATAATTACCATCATTACCAATACTACATTATAATAATTATCAAGGCTATTTGACCCTTATTAACTATAGTATTAAAATATATAAATAAAAACTAATAACCCTTGACTGCCTGACCTGTAAGACAATCATTATATTATCTTGATGAACAGACACACAGACAGACACACAGACAGACATACAGACAGACATACAGACACACAGACGGACATACAGACAGATAGATCTAACTGACTATGTACCGAAATTGTGTTCTTGATATCAACATTACATTCGTGTGATTGGAAAATATGTCATCCTTTTCATTATTATTATTATTATTATTATTATTATTATTATTATTATTATTATTAAGTATTATCAATAATATCAACACATTTATCACTCTTAAATGTCACTTTTCGATATATCTCCCTGAGTAACTTTAATGAACTTTGCATATACGGCTTCACCCACCCTGTTGTGTTGTAAGCTCAAGACACTCGTGCAGTTGTCATCATCAAAAATTCACTCTACTGTACTGTGTCGTGACCTCGTTAGCACGGTTTACTGTATCACAGGACACGATCTATGCTCCAGAGTCCAGACCATCATGCTCCAGGCCATCACAGGAGCATTTCCACAGAGAGAATGTACTGTATATACTGTACTCCACGGCCCAACGCCCCTGTGTGTAATGCTCACAACACTGGCGACTGACGACTGATGTATTCTGGGTTGGGTTACGACACACACACACACACACACACACACACACACACACGTTCTCCAACATTATTATTATTATTATTATTATTATTATTATTATTATTATTATTATTAATTAATTATTATTATCTCCTCTCACGGGCAAGCAGAGTAACTTAACTAGCTAAATTACTATTATCACTAGCGCCATGACTATTGTTATCACCACCACTACAAAAAACACTATCAATGAACAACAGGAAGAAGATAACACACCGTATGTACTTTCTTCCTCCTTCCTCCTACTTATCATAACACTCGAGGAACCTGTCATGCATTACCCAGGTGCGTCCTGTAGATCTAGCGATGACCTTCATGACAACATCTTCACTATACTGTCATTAACCTGTTATTAACCTGTATTATCTGTTATGAATGATGACATAACACTAGGCAATGTAATGCGTTATGACGATGTGTGATTTTTTCTCTCAATAACGCCAAATAACATGATAGTTTTGTTATTAATCGGTTCATAACGCCTAAATAACACCGAATAACACCACGCTACCAGTCATTACAATACAATAACACCAGAATAACACCACGGTACCAGTCATTACAATACAATAACACCAAAATAACACCGCGCTACCAGTCATTACAATACAATAACACCAAAATAACACCACGGTACCAGTCATTACAATACAATAACACCAAAATAACACCACGGTACCAGTCATTACAATACAATAACACCAGAATAACACCACGGTACCAGTCATTACAATACAATAACACCAGAATAACACCACGCTACCAGTCATTACAATACAATAACACCAGAATGACACCACGGTACCAGTCATTACAATACAATAATACCAGAATAACACCACGCTATCAGCCGTTACGCCAAAATATCATCCGAATAACACCATAAAACCACACTACCAGCCAATATGTCACCATAACACCAGAGTAACACACCTTAACACCACACTACCAGCCATTACGTCACCATAACACCAGATAACACACCACACGGAGGCTTCCTGTGGCAGGTCGAGGGGCTTCCCTACCTCGAGGTCTCTCACGGGAACCTAAGCTGACTCGGGAAACTTAACTTACAACAGTTCTGAACCTCTCGAAGCGGATCAGAACCTCAGTGGGTGGATCAGAACCTTAGTGGGTGGATCTAAATGGGTGAATCAGAATCTAAATGGGTGAATCAGAACCTTAGTGGGTGGATCAGAACCTTAGTGGGTGGATCAGAACCTTAGTGGGTGGATCAGTATCTTAGTGGGTGAATCAGAACCTTAGTGGGTGGATCAGAACCTTAGTGGGTGGATCAGAACCTTAATGGGTGGATCAGAACCTTAGTGGGTGGATCAGAACCTTAGTGAGTGGATCTAAATGGGTGAATCAGAATCTAAATGGGTGGATCAGAACCCTTAGTGGGTGGATCAGAACCTTAGTGGGTGGATCAGAACCTTAGTGGGTGGATCAGAACCTTAGTGAGTGGATCTAAATGGGTGAATCAGAATCTAAATGGGTGGATCAGAACCTTAGTGGGTGGATCAGAACCTTAGTGGGTGGATCAGAACCTTAGTGGGTGGATCAGTATCTTAGTGGGTGAATCAGAACCTTAGTGGGTGGATCAGAACCTTAGTGGGTGGATCTAAATGGGTGAATCAGAATCTAAATGGGTGAATCAGAACCTTAGTGGGTGGATCAGAACCTTAGTGGGTGGATCAGAACCTTAATGGGTGGATCAGAACCCTTAGTGGGTGGATCAGAATCTTAGTGGGTGGATCAGAACCTTAGTGAGTGGATCTAAATGGGTGAATCAGAATCTAAATGGGTGGATCAGAACCTTAGTGGGTGGATCAGACGCACATCAAGAAGATCACAGCCAAAGTGGGTGGAGGAAGAAAATTAATAAATGAGTAAATTAAAGAATAGGAGGATAAGGCATATGAGAGAGAGAGAGAGAGAGAGAGAGAGAGAGAGAGAGAGAGAGAGAGAGAGAGAGAGAGAGAGAGAGAGAGAGAGAGAACACTGGCTGTAACCACGTTTTTCTGGCCCCACACACACACACACACACACACAAGATCAGGTCACCGTGGACGTGTTAGAACGAGTGAGACAGTTTCGGTGGGTTGACTTTCGAGAAACGACTGGAAGATCATTAGGTAGACCGAGATGCCAAGGAGTTTCGAGATACGACTGGACACGAAATGAGCCAATCATCCCAACATGACAAAGAACAAAAACGAAGTCGAATCACACTAATAGACCCGTACGTAGTTTAGCGAAATCGTAATAAAGAAGTGAAAAAAGTGAGATGAATATGGACAAATTAACTAAGGAATCACTAAACGGCGGTTGACCTAACTCTCTTTACCAGTGGCTTTTTAGGGTCTTATAAATTTACACCCCCCCCCCCCCTCTCTCTCTCTCACTGGCCAAAAGACAAAAGCCTTCGCATTGATGCCGTGTTTTAATGACCCAAGGACCATCACTCTGGTTTATGTAGCACGTATAATGCGATAACTGATACTCTTATATTGGGAGAATTATAGACCCTGTGTGTGTGTAATAATAATAATAAAAATAATAATAATAATAATAATAATAATAATAATAATAATAATAATAATAATAATAATAATAATTAACGGTTTATTGAAAGAGCATGGCAGCCGGAAGGCTGAAAATATGCAATTACATAATTGGGGAATGGGTCTCTTGATTTACAAATGATGTACAAGTAATATACGTGATACAAATGTAATATATAATAATTAGGTGTTGATAATTTTTACAATGGTTGGGACTTGGCTGTTCTTGTAGCACTTAGTTCGTGCTCGTATGGGCTGGATACGGTTGGGCAGGTGTGTGGCCACGTGGCCAGGACAGTAGCTTGGGGCAATGCAGGTGTGCTCCACCCTTCAGGTTAGGTCAGGTGGGGGTGTGTGTGTGTGGGTGACCTGTGGTGTAATGGTTAGTATGCTCGTCTAGCAATCACGCGGACCCGGGTTCGATCCCCGGGCAGGGTGAAACTATGGGCAAGTTTCTTTACACCATTTGCCTCTGTCTACCCAGCAGTAATTGGGAACCTGGATGTTAATCGATTTGCGAATTGTATGCCGGGGTAATGGTTAGCCAGTACAGTTAGCGAGTTGTCCGGTCGTCTCGGACTATTCCTTGACACTGGGTCATGCAGCTCTTTAACTTAGGGTGTGGTTGTTGTGTAGGCGACAGCTTTTACACCTTAAACGTATTCGCGACTAGGTGGCCCTTTTGCCGGCCATCCTGGTACTCGAGGGGCAACCATTGTTATTATTATAGTATGTGCGTGCGTGCGTGTGTGTGCGTATTGTAGTGTAGTGTGCGTGCGTGCGTGTGTGTGTGTATGTGTATTGTAGTGTATGTGTAATGGGGTATAGATTATGTTGTTGTTGTTGAGATTGTTGGACCGTAGTCCGACACTGGCCTTTGCCTATAGGCGGCCCGTCTGGTGGTTCCGGCTGGAGCTCCTGGAGCAGCCAGACCGGATTTGGGATTGGAGGTTGTCCTACCTGCAGATATGAAAGGATACTGCAGGTTGCAAGTGTGAGCGGACCCCCGATCAGTGGACGCTTACCACCAACCCCCACTCTTGGACGTGGTCGGTTTCGGAGTGGCGCGCCCCCTGAACTGGGGTCCACACTTGCTGGGAGAGGATACTTTCTAAGCTATCTGGGTGGTGGGTATCGTGTGATGACCCGGTGAAGGTGGTGAATGTGGGTTGTTTGGGCCTTTCGGGTTAGAGTGGCCGCTGGTGTTGTGTGTGCTTCTTGGAAGTTTTGAATTCTGTTTCGGAGACTTTGTGTGACTTCGCAGTCGAGGAGATAGTGTTCAGGTGGGTTGGCTGCTGGCTCCTGACAGTAGGTGCATTCCATGACGTCATTAATGTGCATAGTGTAGTTATAGTGACACTCTACCCAAGTATGATTTGATTGGTTGCTTCCTTGCTGACGTCATAACGGCTAGATGACCATTCAGAGCACGCCATTCAGCGCCTCCTGCCCGTGTGTTTGGTGTCGCTAATAAGCAGTGACGTGCAAGGCATCGCCAGTTAACATTACCTGGAGGACCCGTCAGCCATCTCAATTGGCACAGTGACGTCAGAGGTGACCTTGTGTGAGAAAAGCGCTCCACGACACACTAATACAACTACACCTACATTATAATTACAGCTACTCTACACTATAATAACAGCTATATCTTCACTCCACTACAGCTACACTACAACTACAGCTACATTATAATTACAGCTACATTACACTACAGCTACATTACACTACAGCTACACTACAATAACAGCTATAGCTACACTACACTACAGCTACACTATAATTACAACTCCACTTCACTAAACTACAACAACAGCTATAGCTACACTACACTACAACTACAGCTACAACAATAACACTACACTATACAACTATACTAGAGTAGTAAGTAGTAGGCAGCTATCAAACAGGGAGGTACTACCGCCTGGGAAGATATTGGAAGCATAATGTATTGTCTAATGGTAGACCCTGCTGCCATATGGCATCACGAAAATTGTGACCAAGTCACAGGATGCTGATCTGACTTTCTGCCTCATTTACACACAAATACGGGGTCTCAATTGTTTCTCTAACTTTGACAACACAACATACTTAAGTATATTTCTCACTTTTGATCTTGTTTTTTATTTCTTTATGGTTCTTTATTGTTATTATTATTATTATTATTATTATCATTATTATTATTATTATTATTATTATTTTATTATTATTATTATTATTATTATTATATTATTATTTTTTTTATTATAAATTTTATTAACTATGAATTAATAATAATAATAATAATAATATTATTATTACATTTTCTCCCCCCAGGCCCCGATGTGGGTCAGTGACCTGTGCCCGGGTGGGCTAATTCCCGTAAAACCCCCACAAAAAACACTAAACTATACCCCACTACACACACACTCACCACTACTCTTTACCTGTTACCACTACCAACATATCTAGCCTTTCATCACTGTCACCACACTACTACCATCATATCATAACTACTCCCACCAGTACCACCACAATTATACCTACCACCACCGCCACCATAATTACAGTACCTCTACCTACCACGACACCACCACCATTCTACCACCAGCACCACTACTATTATCTCTATCTACCACAACCACATCACCACACCATTACCACCACACCACCAAAGGTACCCCCCCCACTCCTCTACCCTCTCCACTATGGTTGTTCAAAACACGAAAGATATGAAAAAAAAATTCATATTCAACGGCTGAACTTCAGTTATTTCTGTTCTATGACTGAAAAATAACAAACCTGTCGATTCTCAGTCAAGAGAGAGAGAGAGAGAGAGAGAGAGAGAGAGAAATGATTCACGTGTTTAGAATCTTAACTAATCCTTCCAATCTCTTATCCCGTGTCCAAAATCTTCAACTAATCTTCCCAATGTTTTTTTTTCTAATTACATAATATATTCTAAAAATAAATACACCTCGAAAAGTTAGTCTGGCACATCAAAACACCACTTCCCTACGTTCAAGAGGTCAACCTAGGTATAATTCCTGATTTCCTGACCTGCCTGATGATAACCAGTTCTAGTTCATCCTAGATTTATACATTAATTGTGTTAATTATAATGATTTATGTCGAATGTAATAATAAATCCTCAAAATAAGGAGAAAAAATGGAAATAAAAATCACTTCATTATGTTCATGTTTACTTTCCTTGCTGATGGTGACCCCCGAGTACCTGGGTGAAGGGTTGGTGAACTGAATAACACTCCTTCCTCCTCTCTACCACCACCACCAGCACTCCTGAAAACCCATCCTCCCCAACACCAACACACACCCACCTCCTCCACAACACCGACACACTCTGGCCCCCTCCACAACACCAACACACACTGCCCCCACCTCCACAACACCGACACACTCTGGCCCCCTCCACAACACCAACACACTCTGCCCCCCTCCCCAACACCAACACACTCTGCCCCCCTCCACAACACCAACACACTCTGCCCCCCTCCACAACACCAACACACACTGCCCCCACCTCCACAACACCAACACGCACTGCCCCCTCCACAACACCAACACACACTGACCTCCTCCCCAACACACACTACCCCCCCACCCCCTTCACAACACCAACACACTCTGCCCCCCTCCACAACACCAACACACACTGCCCCCCTCCACAACACCAACACACACTGACCTCCTCCCCAACACACACTGCCCCCCCACCCCCTTCACAACACCAACACACTCTGCCCCCCTCCACAACACCAACACACACTGACCTCCTCCCCAACACCAACACACTCTGCCCCCCTGCACAACACCAACACACTCTGCCCCCTGCACAACACCAACACACTCTGCCCCCCTCCACAACACCAACACACACTGCCCCTTCCACAACACCAACACACACTGCCCCCCTTCCACAACACCAACACACACTGACCTCCTCCCCAACACCAACACACACTGACCTCCTCCACAACACCAACACACTCTGCCCCCCTCCACAACACCAACACACACTGCCCCCTCCACAACACCAACACACACTGCCCCCCTTCCACAACACCAACACACACTGACCTCCTCCCCAACACCAACACACACTGACCTCCTCCACAACACCAACACACTCTGCCCCCTCCACAACACCAACACACACTGACCTCCTCCCCAACACCAACACACACTGACCTCCTCCCCAACACACACTGCCCCCCCTTCCACAACACCAACACACACTGCCCCCTCTACAACACCAACACACTCTGCCCCCTCCCTCCACAACACCAACACACACTGACCTCCTCCCCAACACCAACACACACTGCCCCCCCCCCACCCCCTACACAACACCAACACACTCTGTCCCCTCTACAACACCAACACACACTGCCCCCCCTCCACAACACCAACACACACTGCCCCCTCCACAACACCAACGCACACTGCCCCCTCCACAACACCAACACACACTGCCCCCCCCTCCACAACACCAACACACTCTGTCCCCTCTACAACACCAACACACACTGCCCCCCCCTCCACAACACCAACACACACTGCCCCCTGCACAACACCAACACACTCTGCCCCCCTGCACAACACCAACACAATCTGCCCCCTCCACAACACCAACACACACTGCCCCCACCTCCACAACACCAACACACACTGCCCCCTCCACAACACCAACACACACTGACCTCCTCCCCAACACACACTGCCCCCCCACCCCCTTCACAACACCAACACACTCTGCCCCCCTCCACAACACCAACACACACTGCCCCCTCCACAACACCAACACACACTGACCTCCTCCCCAACACCAACACACTCTGCCCCCCTGCACAACACCAACACACTCTGCCCCCCTGCACAACACCAACACACTCTGCCCCCCTTCACAACACCAACACACACTGCCCCCTCCACAACACCAACACACACTGCCCCCCTTCCACAACACCAACACACACTGACCTCCTCCCCAACACCAACACACACTGACCTCCTCCTCAACACCAACACACTCTGCCCCCTCCACAACACCAACACACATTGACCTCCTCCCCAACACCAAAACACACACTGACCTCCACCCCAACACCAAAACACACACTGACCTCCTCCCCAACACCAACACACTCTGCCCCCTTCCACAACACCAACACACACTGCCCCCTCCACAACACCAACACACACTGACCTCCTCCCCAACACACACTGCCCCCCTTCCACAACACCAACACACACTGCCCCCTCTACAACACCAAACCACTCTGCCCCCCTCCCTCCACAACACCAACACACACTGACCTCCTCCCCAACACCAACACACACTGCCCCCCACCCCCTCCACAACACCAACACACTCTGTCCCCTCTACAACACCAACACACACTGCCCCCCTCCACAACACCAACACACACTGCCCCCTCCACAACACCAACACACACTGCCCCCCTCCACAACACCAACACCCTCTGTCCCCTCTACAACACCAACACACACTGCCCCCCTCCGCAACACCAACACACATTGCCCCCCCTCCACAACACCAACACACACTGCCCCCTCCACAACACCAACACACACTGCCCCCCTCCCCAACGCTAACACACACTGCCCCCCTGCACAACACCAACACACACTGCCCCCCCCTCCACAACACCAACACACACTGCCCCCTCCACAACACCAACACACACTGCCCCCCCCCTTCCCAACGCCAACACACACTGCCCCCTCCCCCTCCACAACACCAACACATTCTGACCTCCTCCCCACATCAATACACCCTTCCCCCTCTTTCCTCCCCACCATCCGTCCCACTGCCCAAGAGATTTCCTCCCCACCCTCACCCCTCATACCCCCACCCATCCAGGCCAAGATCGTCGTTTAATTAGCATACTAACTACTTCCCACAAGGGGAGAGAAAGATGGATGTCCTGCCAGGTGAGGGTAGTCACCTGCTCCACCTACCTGAGTCCTCCCTCAACACACACACACACACACACACTATCCTAAACTGACACTGCATGACTGGCTGGCTGGCTGGCTGACTGACTGACTGACTGACTGAGCGGGAGTACGGACAACTCGGCGTTAATGTAGTTACGGTAAAACATCATAAGCTTCGCCCTAACTTAATCCCTGGAGGCTAAGAGAGTGATCTAGGGAGGGAGAGAAGACTACATAACAGAGCCTAGGGAGGAGTTTTGTCTACCCTGACCCTATAAAACAACTTTAACCGAGAGAGTCTTTGATCTAACAACACTCTCACTCACTCAACAAACACAAAAAGCCGCCACAACAACAACAGCAATAAGAAAAATAATGAGAGGAAATCAAATCTGAAACGAACGTACGGACAGTGTGCTTATGACTCGTGCATCCTGTTGAACTTTGAGGGAAGGAGAGAGGAAAAGTGAGGGAGGAAGAGTGAGGGAGAAGGGAGGGAAGGGAGGGAGAGTGAGGGAGAAGGAAGGAAGGGAGGGAGGGAGAGAGGGGGGAGGGAGGGAGGGAGGGAGGGAGGGAGGGAGAGTGAGGGAGAAGGGAGGGAGGGAGGGAGGGAGGGAGGGAGGGAGGGAGGGAGGGAGGGAGAGGGAGGGAGAAGGGAGGGAGGGAGGGAGGGACGGAGTGAGGGAGGGAGAGAGGGAGGGAGGGAGGGAGGGAGAGTGAGGGAGAAGGGAGGGAGGGAGGGAGGGAGAGTGAGGGAGAAGGAAGGGAGGGAGAGTGAGGGAGAAGGAAGGGAGGGAGGGAGGAGGGAGGGAGGAAGGGAGAGTGAGGTAGGAAGAGTGAGGGAGAAGGAAGGGAGGGAGGGAGGGAGGGAGGGAGGGAGTGAGGGAGAGTGAGGGAGGGAGAAGGGAGGGAGGGAGAAGGGAGGGAGGGAGGGAGGGAGGGAAGGAGAGTGAGGGAGAAGGGAGGGAGGGAGGGAGAGTGAGGGATAAGGGAAGGAGGGAGAGTAGGAGGGAAAGTGGGAGGGTAAGTGGGATGGAGGGAGGGAGGGATGTATAGAAAAAATAAGAATTATCAAATCCTCTAAGTAATGAAGGTTATGATTACATTTATCGCATTACAGTTTCGGAGCCATATAGGGAATTATCTGTGCTGTATAAACTTTGACGGCATAACTATAAGCGTATTGTGATGTCATAAAGGCCATTAATGCTCTCTGACGTCACTGATTATCAAGAATATTATATTTAGTAAATGAATAACCAGGAAAAAATGCTCTAACTCAGCTACGATTTACTTCTTGTTGTCAGTGTGGGCGTGCAGGTGTGGGCGCGCAGGAGATGTGGGTGTGCAGTAGGTGTGGGTGTGCGGAGAAGTGGATGTGCGGAAGGTGTGGGTGTGCGGAAGGTGTGGGTGTGCGGAAGGTGTAGGTGTGCGGAGATGTGGGAGGTGTGGGTGTGAGGAGATGTGAAAGGTGTGGGTGTGTGGGAGATGTGGGTGTCCGGAGATGTGGATATGTGGGAGGTGTGGGTATGTGGGAGGTGTGACCGTGATAGTTGCCTTTAAACAATCTACTGTATATATTTACCACTACCTTGACTTGACTGATGGAAATTATACTCACAAGAGGAACATTAAATTCTCCGAACATTAACTAAACTACGAACAAAATCATAAACACATTGATGCTGTTTTATTAAGTATCCACAAAACATAAAAACAAAACAAACACAAAAACAAACACACATAAACCACAAAACGTGCCCACATAAACCCAACAACGTACCCACACAAACACAAAAACATGTACCCACATAAACAAACCCAACAACGTACCCACACAAACACAAAACACGTACCCACATAAAAAACCCAACAACGTGCCCACACAAACACAAAAACACGTACCCACATAAACAAACCCAACAACGTACCCACGCAAACACAAAAACACGTACCTACAGTACATCAACAAACCCAAAACACATACCCACATAAGCCTCAAAACGTACCCACAAAAACACAAAACACGTACCCACACAAACAAACCCAACACGTCCTTCAGCCTTCATAGGGTAAGGACGTGTATAGTCGGCGCTGTCCGCTAACGCGGCTGTGGTCTTTTGACCATGGAGACAGCTGCCAGCCCGGTCTGTCGGGCCCTCCCCTCCCCCATCTCCTCCTTCCCATCTGGATTTATCAACATCCTCACACCAACAGTAAAATGCAAAGATTTACGATCAACCAACAAGTGATATACAAAAGTGGCAATTTCAACTCGAAGGAAAAGCACAAAAACACAGCAATACTGAGTGTGGCTGGATCTGACCTAACCTGACCTAACTTGAAGGATGGCGCACACCTGAATTGACCCAAGCTACTGTCCTGGCCACGTGGCCACACACCTGCCCAACTGCATCCAGCCCATACGAGCACGAACTGATTGCTACAGCCCAGTCCCACCCACTGTAAAAATTATCAACACCTTATTATTATATGCCATATTTGTATCACTTATGTTACTTGTATAAAATTTGTAAATCAAGAGACCCATTCCCCAATTATGTAATTGTATATTTTCAGCCTTCCGGCTGCCATGCTCTTTTAATAAACCGTCAATTATTATTATTATTATTATTATTATTAACAACGTACCCACATAAACAAACCCACACACACAAACGTTAACCCAGTATATTCACTCGTCACAGTCTTGACGGTGGTGAGTGGTAAACAGTGCCAGCAGCCTCTACATACTGGCACTCACGGCACTCGGTATTGGTGGTTGCTAGAGGCCAATAGCGCCGCCTCTTGCCTCTCACAGCGGAGGCAGACCGGAGGAGGAAGGGGGGGGGGGGCGGCGAGACCCGGTGTCTCTTGGTTACGTTAGTGAGTAGTTACATTAGCGAGTAGTTATGTTAGCGAGTAGATATGTTAGGGAGTAGTTACGTTAGCGAGTAGTTATGTTAGCGAGTAGTTACGTTAGCGAGTAGTTACGCTAGTGAGTAGTTATGTTAGCGAGTAATTATGTTAACGAGTAGTTACGTTTGCGACCGACCAACCAATAGAATGAATAAATTAATATCCAAATGAACTCGTTATCCATCTATCCATCCAACTGCCTGTCTGTCTGTCTAATGAATGAGTAGAGAGAGAGAGAGAGAGAGAGAGAGAGAGAGAGAGAGAGAGCTTACAGGAAGTTTATAATATTATGGGATTAATTTGTTGTCGTTTGTTGTCGTGTTATGTTATGGACCTCGTAGCAGTGGTCCTCGTAGCAGTGGTCCTCGTAACAGTGGTCCTCGTAGCAGTGGTCCTCGTAACAGTGGTCCTCGTAACAATGGTCCTCGTAGCAGTGGTCCTCGTAACAGTGGTTCTCGTAACAGTGGTCCTCGTAGCAGTGGTCCTCGTAGCAGTGGTCCTCGTAACAGTGGTTCTCGTAACAGTGGTCCTCGTAGCAGTGGTCCTCGTAACAGTGGTCCTCGTAGCAGTGGTCCTTCCTGTGTGACGTCACCCTTGATGTCTAACCTCCCCCCCCCCCCAGGAAGGCAGGATTCTGAAAACCTCTTATCTAAATCTTTTAACGAGAAATTCTTAACCGCAATGATCTTTTATTTTGAATTGTTTGTTTGTTTTTTTAAGGTACACCATCAGACTGTATCTTTACATAATTATAATAGAAAATCAAAAGTAACCCATTTGTATTTTGGTCACGATGCATTATAATAACTGGATATATAAGAAAATATTAGTTCTCTCAGCGATTCAGTCAGTCAGTCAGTCAGTCAATTAGTTCGTGAGTGAGTGAGTGAGTGAGTCAGTCATTAAAAAAAAAAGATAATCAGGGTCGACAGGTATAGAGCTGACTGACGCAACTTAAACAACAACAAAACACTCAGTAATACAAGACAACACCGTCCTCATTTTTTTTACACATTTTCAGTTAGTCATTTGTTGGAAAGAAAACGTGAAATGTGTTCTGACGTTTAGTGAGCCCCGCACAGTGGCCACCCAAATTAGCGGAGCATTTACCCAGGTTGATAACAGACTCCATTAAACCTCTCTAGGATTTTTAACTTTCCAGATTTCGTGTACATAAGGACCGTCACGATCCATGTCTGCTGTGTGTGTGTGTGTGTGTGTGTGTGTGTGTGCTCATTAATCATCGCATGTTTTACCGTTTACACAGGTTAGTCACAGTGGATTTACAGAGGTACGACGTGTCGCTTTACATTCATATTAGTGGAGCCGCGAGCCGTCACACCAATATTTCCAGTATAGAATTTCAGTATCTCGTTAAACGCCTTTACGACCTCCATAAAGTTCCATTGTGCTCTTTTAAATCGCGCCTTTATAAACAAGTGATACTAGCTGCTAGGTCTTTGTAAATAAACTTGTAAACACTGATAGTGACTCTAATGCCAGCCTCTGTAAATCGCATCTTTGTAAATAATTTGCAAACAGTGTGCTGACAATACTGACGATCTCCTTAAGTTGTCTCTGTAAATAAAAGTCAGGACTCCGTGTAACTCAGAGCAGGGCGTCAGCAACACACCTCCTTATCGTCAGCGTCAGGTCAGAACAACCCTATAATTTTCCTCCTCTTGTCAAACAAATTTATTGCTTCTTTCTTTGTATATTTCCATTTAATTTTCAATGTATATGTTTCATAGCTAATGTCTTTCACTGCCGGGTGACTTTTCGCTAATATTTCTTCATAAACTACAACATCAAATCTTTCTAATATAAATAGATAGTTACACACATAGGAGATATTCACTTCTTTCATATAAATCGTTGTTTATACATATACATCAGGGCGATTCACATTTTAATAGATAATTTATATACACTGTACATACATACTGTACATACATACATCAGGGAGGTATGATGTAAATTATTCTTCATATAAATATCGGGAGATTGGCTTTTTAAAATACATCACTTAATACATATCTTATATATATATATATATATATATATATATATATATATATATATATATATATATATATATATATATATATATATATATATACATAAATATATATATATACATATACAAACATCAGGGTAAGGTTGTTAATTATATCCTGGAGAACAGAACATAATAACTGGTGTGTTCAGGTGATGTCATGCATAACAACAAGCAGGCAGTGTAATTACAAGGTTCCGACTACCTTGGCCAGCTGATTGAGACACATGACTGCTAACACGTCTCACAGCCACGTAGGTATTGGGTGACACGTGTTTGGGATAATGTATCACTCGGGAGACACGTATGAATTGACGATACATTTAATTTTCACGTGGGTGTAAACACAGCGACGTGTACTGTGTAGTGTTGGTGTACTGTACCAGTCACCAACAATACACATTCGTTCATTTCCTCGTCACTCACGTAACACCGCCATGCACATTACAACGTTACGTACCTAACACCGCCACGTACATTACACCACCACGTACATTACACCACCACGTACATAACCACCACCACGTACATAACCACCACACCCTCTAAGATCATTCGTATAAGTTATCTGGACAGGAAAACACGAAGGCTTATAATCTATTAATGAAAACACATGAAATTACCCGCTCCGTCGCGCTCCAGGAGATAAGAGCCATTTTGTTTTTGTTTTTCCTTTTTTGTCCTTGTTTTTTCCTTGTTTTGTTTTTGTTTTTCCTTGTTTTTTTGTTCTTCACTTTATCTCACACAAACAAGAGTTCGTCTGAAGAATCTCCAGCTATATTTTATTTCACCTCTTAAAGATTAAACCACGCTAACCTAACCTCAACGAACCTAACACTAACCAAACCTAATCAGTCCAAACACTAACCTAACCTAATCTCAACCAAACCAACACTAACCTAACCTAACCACACCACCCAACACTTAACCCAACACTAACCTAACCTCAACCAAACCAACACTAACCTAGCCTCACCCCCCACCCCCCACATCCAAATAGCGTTAGGACTAAAGGTTAATCTTAATCTGCAGGTGAAATAAGCTATAGGTGAATATTCTTCAGGTGATTCCCAGTAAATTAATTCCTACGTGTATTGGAATTATGAAGCGCAGAGCATAATTATTATAGCTCTTATTAGAATTATGTCACTGTGGAGGGATGTGTGGGCGTGGTATGGGTGTGTGTGGTGTGGGTGTGTTGGGGTGTGTGGTGTGGGTGTGTTGGGGTGTGTGGTGTGGGTGTGTAGGGGTGTGGGGTGTCGGGGTATGGGTGTGTGGGGGTAGGGGTGTGTGGTGGTGTGGGTGTGTGGGGGAATTTAAGTCGATCGCTAAGATAACTCGTGATAATATTACCCATAGCTATATTCACCTGCGTGTGTTTATTCGCCGGTATCGGTTTATTAGCCAATATCTGATCATTCGCCTGTATCTGTTTATTCGCCTCTAAATATTTATTCGCCTTGGGAAAAAATTTTTTTTACGCGACGCTAATTTCTCCTCTCTCGATGGAACGCGTATAATGCGTAGTGCAGAGACGCATATTAAATCACCGCTAATTCATGTATGTTACGTGGCCGATACCGATATGTGTGCTCGCTTATATACTCCCCCCCCCCACACACACACATATGTACACACACACACACACATATGTACACACACACACACACATATGTACACACACACACACACACACACACATGACAGAGTTGATGCCCTCGCCAAACTCGTGTCTAACAAAGACACCGTTGAATACAATTTGGGTCTGTCAAAAAGAACCCTTAAAACTGTAATAAGGAAAGAACTTATTGATGAGTTTGACGCAAGTAGACAAGTGCAAACAGGCACTAGTCAATCCATAGTTTACCATGATGAGATGTATCAAGTGAAACATGTTTATGGAGCAAGTAACAAGATCACTAGATTACAAGATGTTGTCACCGCTAGATTAAGGTTAGGATATAAGTACCTTTGGCAGTATGTTCCTCAAGCAGATGCAAACAAAACTAAATGTAAAGTGTGTGGCCATACATATGGCCACACACTTGAACACTACGTCCTCGACTGTGTGAAGATAGAACCTTTTAGGGACAGGTCCAAGCACACTGTGTGTGAAATGGCACAACACTTCATCTCTAATAAGAACATAAGAAATAAGGAGTCTGCAACAGGCCGGTTGGCCTGTGCATGGCAGCTCCTGTCGAGAGTTACTACCACTCTCTATCATCCATGAATCTATCTAGCAAGATAGTCGACATATTAAGATTGTATCCACTCTTTTGCACTTAGTAACTATATCAATTCTCATGTACAGAACCAAATACGCAATGTGCTTGAATACCTCCCACGTAAATGTGAATAACAAAGTGTGAGGCCAGACATACTGCCTCACACGCCTGTACTCACGCATTTGTGAATAAGTTACCCTTTATGTATAGAACTAAACAAATAATGTAAATGAAATACTGTGTAACATTCAGTGCCATAATATCCTGACAACGGGGGTTAATTATTATGACCCGTTGTAAACCCTACTCTGTAATCCTTTTGCGCTACCGCTCACAGGATGAGTGTGGGGTGCACAATAAAGTAGCTGCTGTAAGCGGCAAAATCAAATCAAATCACACACGTGACAAAGTGAACTGTTAGTCTACTCATATGTGCATTTACAAGCAATCACAATTATAAGCACTCACACACTCTACTCAAAAACACTGTCACATACTCAATAAACGTAGTCACACACTCAAAAAACACACTCACACAACACGTTACCAGCCTACGATTCGGAAGTGATGGTGCGGAAAAGAGGAGGAGAAGAAGAAGAGAAGGAGAACAGGAGGAAAGTAAGAGGAGGAAGAGAGGAAGAAGAGAATGAGGAGAGAGGAGAAGAAGAAGAAGAAGAAGAAGAAGAAGTAGAAGAAGAAGAAGAAGGAGAGAGGCGATAGTAGTAGTAAGAGGAGGAGGAGGAAGAGGATGTGTATATGCGATAACGAAGGTGGGGCAGTGGGGGGGGGGGGAGATGAATGTAAGATTAAGATAAGGAAGATTTTATTCATTTAGAGATTGAAGATAGTGGCAAGGTGTGATAAACTAAGAGAAGGAAGCGGCGACAGGCGACAAAAAGATAATATGGGGGAACACATTTACTATTTCACCGCGGCAATAGAAGGTTCTCCGTCAGTGAGTGAGTGAAGCAGTAAAAACAAAAATCATGAATGAAGCTGATACAAAAAATATAAAATAACTAATGAGCAAACAAATTAATAACAATTGACCAAATGGGAATAAAAAACGAGAAAAAAAGAAGAAAATATAACAGGAAAAAAATTGTGGGAGAATGAGTGAGTGTGACACATGGTCGGGAGTGAGAGGGAGAGTGACACATGGTCGGGAGTGAGAGGGAGAGTGACACATGGTCGGGAGTGAGAGGGAGAGTGACACATGGTCGGGAGTGAGGAGAGGGAGAGTGACACATGGTCGGGAGTGAGAGGGAGAGTGACACATGGTCGGGAGTGAGAGGGAGAGTGACACATGGTCGGGAGTGAGAGGGAGAGTGACACATGGTCGGGAGTGAGAGGGAGAGTGACACATGGTCGGGAGTGAGAGGGAGAGTGACACATGGTCGGAAGTGAGAGGGAGAGTGACACATGGTCGGGAGTGAGAGGGAGAGTGACACATGGTCGGGAGTGAGAGGGAGAGTGACACATGGTCGGGAGGGAGAGGGAGAGTGACACATGGTCGGGAGTGAGAGGGAGAGTGACACATAGTCGGGAGGGAGAGGGAGAGTGACACATGGTCGGGAGTGAGAGGGAGAGTGACACATGGTCGGAAATGAGAGGGAGAGTGACACATGGTCGGGAGTGAGAGGGAGAGTGACACATGGTCGGGAGTGAGAGGGAGAGTGACACATGGTCGGGAGTGAGAGGGAGAGTGACACATGGTCGGGGGTGAGAGGGAGAGTGACACATGGTCGGAAATGAGAGGGAGAGTGACACATGGTCGGGAGGGAGAGGGAGAGTGACACATGGTCGGGAGTGAGAGGGAGAGTGACACATGGTCGGGAGGGAGAGGGAGAGTGACACATGGTCGGGAGTGAGAGGGAGAGTGACACATGGTCGAGAGGGAGAGGGAGAGTGACACATGGTCGGGGGTGAGAGGGAGAGTGACACATGGTCGGGAGTGAGAGGGAGAGTGACACATGGTCGGGAGTGAGAGGGAGAGTGACACATGGTCGGGGGTGAGAGGGAGAGTGACACATGGTCGGGAGTGAGGAGAGGGAGAGTGACACATGGTCGGGAGTGAGAGGGAAAGAGTGACATGGTATGGAGTAACACACACAAACGCGCACATACACACACACACACGGCCGAGCAGTGACAGTGAGGGAGAGTGTCACCAGGTCGGGCAGACTATACCAGTACCCAGCAGGGAGGAGGAGGAGGGGCACAATAACACTACAGTCGCTGCAACAAGAATACTATTAAGTGGCCAGTAACAGCCACTAGTGCATCCCTACCCGCAGTATATAATATAGTAAGTTATTGTAGGAACATAAAAGACGCTCATTCATTGTATGATACCCAAAGTTCTAGTATAATTCATTTTGAGGACCATACAAAAGATGCTTATTCAACTGGGAGTTATCACGTCAGATGCCAGCGGTAAGAGGAGATCATGTGTGGAGACTTGGAGTGGAGGCCCGGCACTGTACCTTGAGCGAAGAATGCTAAGCAGAGAACCAGCGTGGTGAGAGCCATGGCCGGGCGGTGTTGTGGTGATGGCCGGGTAGCAGCAACAGGGAGGGCTGACTGATCACTGGTGAGGCACGCGGGCGACTGTTCCACTCCTGCGCGCACAGACCCCGACCTCGCCCACACCCTGGCCCCGCCCCCTGGCCTCTTAGATCCTCCCCCTTCTCCTTCTTGGCCCCGCCCACCACCACAGCAGCAGCTGCCTTCCATCCCAGAACACTGACCACTGTTTACGGCTCACGCTCCTTGTTGCCTTCAACCACACCCTCCCTGAGTAGCAAACGTCCTGAGAACGTACCCCAGTTTTCCTTCCCACCGTCACCTTCCCTACCCATGGGCAATATATGGTCAAACACACATGTCAAGGCATTACGTGTGAGGCAGAGTTACGCAGGTTCACGCACGTCATGAACTGTTAACAAGGCATCACTTTCAATTATTATCGAAGTCAATCTGTAAAGTGGAGGAATTTCAATCGTTATCCAGGGTGACGGGCACCTCCTCACAGGACCACCCTGGGAGGTGGGCCATACACCGAGCTCCCTCACCTCTTCACGCCCTCCTGCAAGGTATCACGGTTAATGAGCTCCAACGACCTGTAATACCTACCATACACCAAGGTCACGCCACTCCTGCAGCCACACGTAATAAGATAAACTAGGACGAGCTACAGCACCGCACCCTGGCCATCACTCACCTTCACTCTTAAGTAATGACCAAGAGAAACAAACATAATAGACTACAAGGATGTGTAAAATTTATTCATCTGAGGGTCACTTACTTCTTGTTGGGCGTGAAGGAGGGCACCACGTGATCAATGCGTTAACTTGACATTTAGCGAGCCAAGGAACATGACCCCCCCCCCCCCCGCCAGACCTACCCTGTGGTTTATGCAAACGATCTTAAACTTCCGGTTTGTGTAAGTGTCCGTCCGTCCGTCCGTCCGTCCGTGTGACCCACTGTAAGTCACAACTGAGTGTGAATATGAAATCATGTTTTGGGGCGGTGTCATGTTGTTTAATGACCAGGAAAATTCGATGGTAATGTGAGGTCACAAGAGATGATAGGTCACTAAGTTAGAGGCCTTAGGGTCACAAGAACCAGCATCAAGGGTCATAAATCATCCGAGTCAGATGAAAGTCAGGTCTTACTCTAAGTCAACTTTCAAAGAGTTTCACTGAAAAAATCTAGGGACTAAATTTTTCGTAAATGAAAACTATCATTTATATTCGTTCGTTAAATATTTGTCTTTGTCATAATTGGATCCAGCAGCCGTGACAATATTGAACAGTTATCTTCCTCGGGGTCAAAAGTCAACGTAAATATTAACAACAGTTGTTCACTCACTTCTGGTCAGAGAAAAACACTGATACAATCCCTTACAATTTACATGGTATTTATGTAAATGAAAAAATGATACACTGTAAATCAAGATGCAAATATCAACTTTTTTCTACTTAGTGTAAATTTATATAGGGTGGTGGATGAGTGGAACAAGCTTAGCAACTTTGTAGTAAGTACTGGAACGCTGGAAAGTTTCAAAAAGAGGTTAGATAGATTCATGGATGATAGAGAGTGGTAGTAACTCTCGACAGGAGCTGCCATGCACAGGCCAACCGGCCTATTGCAGACTCCTATTTTCTTATGTTCTTATGTTATAACAACCACAACCCGTGTAAATTACAACCACAACATCCCAGAGCTCACTAAATTTCGTCATCAAACTCAAATGAAAATTACTAAACCCCAGAACACAATGTAAATGAAAGCCCAGTAACCTAGTGTAAATGACTCTCTCGTGACAGTGTAAATGACTCTTTCGTGACATAGTGTAAAAGACTCTTGTGACCTATTGTAAATGACTCTCTCGTGATAAAGTGTAAATGACTCTCTCGTGACCTATTGTAAATGACTCTCGTGACAATGTAAATGACTCTCTCGTGACGTAGCGTAAATACTTCTCTTACACACCATGACTACAATGATTACGTGTTCTCTTGATATAAGTCCATCATCATTATTCCTTCTTCTTTCACGATTAAACCTTTCCCTATCTGATGGTCGGTGGCGGGAATGAAGCACAAACACACACTTAACTCTTCATTCATTTTCATTCATTCGTTCCTTCACTTTCACTCCTGTTAGTAGAAGCATTCTGTTATTTCTTTCTCCACAACTTGTACCTAAGATTCCCGCCCACACTGATCTGACTGAACGAAATATCACGTATCTGTGTAATGTGTTTCTAGTTTACAATATTCGCGAATTTTATCATTTACGAGTTTGTAAAATTTCGCGATATCTTACAATTAACAATATTTGCGAATTTTATCATTTACGGGTATCCGTATATAAAATTATCCGATATCGAATAAAATACCAAAAGAACCGAAAATCCGTTAACTGTATATTACAATCCTGGCTGCTAACACAAGGACAAAATAATTCACCATGTCCCGTAACGAGCACAGTATAACAAAAATGTTTCAACGATCAGGTGACACCCAATTGAGGCTTAATTAGTACGAGGCGATACATTTCAACAGCGACATCATGTTTGTGTGTGTGGATTAAGTCTACCTGATTACGGGAGTCTGGGGTTATCGAGACTGTGGTGTTGATCTGAACGAAGCCGCTTCACTCCGTTTCATTCCCTCTCCATTAAGACTAAGAGCATAGCTTCAGTTTAACCTTGTGTGGTTCGAGAGAGTGCGTGGGTCGAGTGGTTATAACAGCTTCAATAACTGGTAAAGTCCGAACACTGGGCTTGGTGTACTCGAATTAACTGAAGCAGCAGCCTCGACACTCCTGGTTCATCTTGCTCCTGAAGCCATAGTAAACCTGCTCACGGATCAACAATTTTCTGTAAGACTGAGATCAAATGACGGCAGCCCCCCACCCCCCTCTCTCTCTTCTAGGACATCACTGATGTATTACCACGTCACTAACACCCCCCACACGTCACTAGCACCCCCCACGTCACTAACACTCCACAGTACGGCTTTACAACTGGTAACTTAAGACAGTACTAACATTATACACATCACTGCGTCAGTGCCTAAGTGTGGTAACTCCAGGGTACTGCAAGGAATTAAGTCGCCTCACATAACATATAATCAGACAGATGAGCTCGGCCAAACACCACACTAAGTTGGTAATATTCGGTATGGCACTACCTTACCCATAATTCAACTTCGATTTACTTGGGCAGACTGACATTGAAATAATCACATACCAGTTTTTAAAAAGACATAATAACACTTTCACGCTATATTCTCCCGTTAACGATAAATTAGTCTTAAAAATATATATAGAATCATGAGAAAAAGGGTATACAAATAAAGATATTATTCTCGGGTGCAGCTGCAGCGGGCGGCCACAAAGGGAAGTAGTCGCCGACACAACCCCCCATCATGACCCACCACCCACCTCGGTCAACATCCTCCTCCTCCTTCTTCAAGAGTATTTACCTCCAAGTACCGCTGCCAAAGCTTACTCACAACCTCTGTGACCCCCCGACCCACAACCCCACTTGTTCTGTGTTGTGTTTAGCGGCTAATCAAGGAGAGGAGGTTAGTGTTGCCCAAACAGTGACCTCCAGGAGTGAGGGAGTGGGTGAGAAGGATGCAGGCAGGAATAACAACACGGAGGCATACTTGACATGGTAACACCCAAGTACTCAGACCCAAGGGCGGTTTAAACACTATACTGAAGGTACAACACTGTATACACTACACTACTCTGAAGACACAACACTGTTTACACTACACTACTCTGAAGGAACAACACTGTATACACTACACTACTCTGAAGGTACAGCACTGTATACACTATACTACTCTGAAGGTACAACACTGTATACACTACACTACTCTGAAGCAACAACACTGTATACACTACACTACTCTGAAGGAACAACACTGTATACACTACACTACTCTGAAGGAACAACACTGTATACACTACACTACACTGAAGGAACAACACTGTATACACTACACTATTCTGAAGAAACAACACTGTATACACTACACTACTCTGAAGGAACAACACTGTATACACTACACTACTCTGAAGGAACAACACTGTATACACTACACTACTCTGAAGGAACAACACTGTATACACTACACTACTCTGAAGGAACAACACTGTATACACTACACTACTCTGAAGGAACAACACTGTATACACTACACTACACTGAAGGAACAACACTGTATACACTACACTATTCTGAAGGAACAACACTGTATACACTACACTACACTGAAGGAACAACACTGTATACACTACACTACTCTGAAGGAACAACACTGTATACACTACACTACTCTGAAAGAACAACACTGTATAAACTACACTACTCTGAAGGTACAACACTGTATGCACTACACTACTCTGAAGGAACAACACTGTATAACAATACACTGAAGGAACAACACTGTATACACTACACTACTCTGAAGGAACAACACTGTATACAATACACTGAAGGAACAACACTGTATACACTACATTACTGTGAAGGAACAACACTGTATACACTACACTGAAGGAACAACACCGTATACACTACATTACTGTGAAGGAACAACACTGTATACACTACACTGAAGTAACAACACTGTATACACTACACTACTCTGAAGGAACAACACTGTATACAATACACTGAAGGAACAACACTGTATACACTGCACTGCACAAGACTAGACACGAGAAACAACAGTACACGGAGAAAATAATACAGTACTTGGGATGAAGTATTACTCGATTCTGGCAACAGTGAGTTTATTTACTTCACTGTTTTAGTGTAAAAATCACCAAGACTAGACTCAGGTTAAATCACGGTAATTTACGACACCAACCTGTGTTTACAAATCCTGAAGACTCGTTCACTATAATCACGGTAATTTACGAGAATCACCCAGCACTACAATAACACACTCGTAATAATGATAACACAACTCCGGTTTTTGTACATGTAATAATAATAATAATCCTCTCGTAGTTATGTGAAATCCTGTGTGACATTTCCCTCCAAACTCCAAATACCCAAGTAATCACTGTATAACTAACTACGACTTCTTCAAAACTACAAATACCTGGTAACTTTAACTGATGGATCTTATTGGGTTGGCTTGGGTTGGGTTGGCATTCGGGTGTTTACTCCTCAGGTGAAATCAACTGCGGTTCCTAATATTTATGAGAGACCAACTAACAAACACTTTACACTTCACAACAAACACTTTACACTTTACAACAAACACTTTACATTTCACGACAAACACTTTACACTTCACAACAAACACTTTACACTTCACGACAAACAATTTACACTTCACAACAAACACTTTACACTTCACAACAAACACTTTACACTTCACGACAAACACTTTACACTTCACAACAAATAAGTGGTAAGTGTAACAGGGAGGAAGCATACAGGAAGCAGTCGACCCCCAGCCGCCCTTACATGAACGCCTCCACTATGTCCACAATGAATGGTGTGGGTGGCACTATACTCTCACTGTTGGCACTATACTCACACTGTTGGCACTATACTCACTGTTGGCACTATACTTACACTGTTGGCACTATACTCACACTGTTGGCACTATACTCACACTGGTGGCACTATACTCACACTGTTGGCACTATACTCACACTGGTGGCACTATATCACACTGTTGGCACTATACTCACACTGTTGGCACTATACTCACTGTTGGCACTATACTCACACTGCTGGCGCTATACTCACTGTTGGCACTATACTCACACTGTTGGCGCTATGCTCACACTGTTGGCGCTATACTCACACTGTTGGCACTATACTCACACTGTTGGCACTATACTCACTGCTGGCACTATACTCATACTGTTGGCACTATACTAATTTCCCAAACCGGACGAAAGTTAAGATAGACAAACATTTCCCCAAAGATTCTACATAAATAATGACAATAAATGATAATACTTTTGGTTGGGAGGGTTTTAGAATTTAGGCGCAGCTTCCAATATGGCGGTGATGTAAACAAACTCACGCAGAGATGTGACGTCACTGCACTATACACGTATTCGCAGTTTTGATTGGTCATTACTGAAGTCTACTTGCCGCTGATTGGTCCTCATCACGAACATCAAACATCATGAGTCTCTCTGAGGAATCCTGAAGTTGAATTGTCCTTAGTGTGAATACCTGGCGCTAATTGGTTCTACATAATTAAACCTGGTGTTCACTGGTTCTTAGCATTAACATTCGACGCTGATTGGCCCTTATCAAGAACACCTGGCGCTGATTGGTCCTCATCAAGAACACCTGGCGCTAATTTGTCTTAATCCAAAACACCTGACGCTAATTGGTTCTCATCAAGAACACCTGGCGCTGATTGGTCCTCATCAAGAACACCTGGCGCTGATTAGCCCTTATCAACAATACCAGGTGTTGATTGGTCCTCATGAGAATATCTGGGGCTGATTAATCCTTATCAACAATACCTGGTGCTGATTGGTCCTGATTCAGAGCACCTGGCGCTGACTGCCCTTTAGTAACAACGTTTGATGGTGATCACAACTCGTAAATTTCAAGAGGCATCTTGTGGTCCATACCGAGGATCCTTGACCTTGGGTGAGCCATTTCTAGATTTTTTTTTTCTTTTTTTTTTTTTTAGAGAGAGGAGGGGTGAAAGAAGATTAGAGGTGGGGGAAGGAAGTTATAGTTCGGAAATTGAAGAAATTTAGGAGGAGGTAAGAGAGGGCGGGCTGACCGCCTAGTTAAGCTAATAGTGTGTTAGGGTTGTGTCGGGTTAGTTATTGTCTGTCGGTACAGGCACTAGACATCCTACCCTGTCCCATATATGGGTGTTTTAAGAGCCTTGTTTCATATTCTGCCGACCCTACTGGCGGATGCTGGTCTAGGGAGGTTGTCTATTGCCTGGCCGTGTAGATCGGGGGTGGTAATGGACCTTTTGAGATTCCTAGAGTGGTAGGAGGTGTGGAGGGGGGGGGGGGGGGGTGGAGTGGGAGAAGGGACAGGAGAACGGAGGAGCAGTAAGAGGGAGGAGAAAGAGAAAGGGGTAGAAGGGTGGGGAGGGTAATTCATGAACAGAATGCTTGAAGAGTCTGCCACAGAATTCTTCTAACTTCACTACGAGGTTCCTCGCTCGTTAGAGAAGGACTGTACTAACGCACTATCTTCTGTTTTATGAAAATTCTATAACTGCAACAAGTTGCTAACTCTTCTGAAGTCCATGCCAGACCAAGTACCACATGTTTAGGCACTTTCAAGAGCCTGTACAGTACAGTTGCCTCCACTCTTGCCTTTAACAGTGAACCTGGTCTCCCTGAGCAACGTGGCACCACTGCAAAAGATTCCCAGCTGAGAGAAGGGAATCAAAGACAAAGAATCAGCATAACTCATGTGATTCTTTGTTTTAATAAAAATCGCATTGCCAAGCTGAGAAAAAACAATGTAACTTAACTCTGTGTAAACTATGCAATGAGATGACGGGAGGGCGGGGGTGAGTGTTAGAAGACGGGCGATCAGGTGGTTGTGATAGGGGCTGTGAGTCCCTCCACCTTACAATATTGTTTCGAAACAAACATTACAAACATTATTGATTTCAAATAGCTTAAGACGACAACAATGTCATTTTCAATTTCTGTATAATGAAATACATACAATTCATATACAGTGTCACAATTTCCAGTTGGTGTATACTGTATAACCCTCTTACCGCGACAACCGATAATTTTTTTTTCTTTTACACTGGTTAACACCCTCAAAACATTCCCAACTGAATCACATCAGGCTTGTTGGTTCACTGTCATTGATACCCTTCACTCAGCTGGGAATCTTTTACAGTGGTGCCACATTGCTCGGGGAGACCAGGTTCACCGTTACAAGTGGAAGTGGAGACAACTGTACATGCCCAGCACCTGCCAACAGTAACTAACAGAGAACTGACCAACCACCCGGCCGGTAAGTCAGCTAATAGGTGAGCGACCAAGACTAGTATGACCGATCTCACCTGTAAACAACACTTACGGTGAACTAACCCGCTCTTACAGGTATCCTCCCACAGTAAGTCTCCCAGTCAAGTATCCTCCCACAGTTCATTTCCCACAGTACGTCTTCCACAGTTCATTTCCCACAGTACGTCTTCCACAGTTCATTTCCCACAGTACGTCTTCCACAGTTCATTTCCCACAGTACGTCTTCCACAGTTAATTTCCCACAGTACGCCTCCTACAGTCAAGTATCCTTCCACAGTACGTCTCCCACAGTTCATCTCCCACAGTTCGTCTCCCACAGTACATCTCCCATAGTCAAATATCCTCCCACAGCACGTTTCCCACAGTCCATCTCCAACAGTCAAGTATCCTCCCACACGCCACAGTATTACCCCACTATACCTCCCCCACAGTTAAGAATTATCACTAAAACAACTGTGTGTTAAGGGTCCTGGTGGCGTCTGATGGTGTAATATCCTGCAATAAAGGAGTCGACACTCACAGCTCCTAAGACAAACAAGACTCATAAACAGTGATTTCAATAAGCTGCCCTTAAGTATTATCAGTGAAGGAAGACGTCTACTTCGACTATCGACTAACTAAAACAAGGGGAATCTAATTGTTTGGACGATGCGGTTAAGTACAATCTTAATTAAACCTACAAATCAGGCTGTGCAAATTAACAGCGCCCGGAGGTCCGGCCTGCCCGGACTAGGGGGTCAGGGAAGTGATCTTCCATGTCCAAGTGTTACGGTATTGCCCTGTGGACATGCTAATAATTTGAGGTAAATACCAAGACGGGAATTTGTGCGTGAGAGTAGGACAGAAGCCCCCTAGGACAAATAATAAAAATATTTTAAATTATTATTTTTAATCTTTATTATTTACAGTTTATGAACATTTATCCAACTTGTAGAAAATTACATTTATTATAGCATAAGACCAACCCAACCCAACCTATTTTACACTTTAGCTGAATTTTTGCTTTATCCATTGGGCTTTTTTTTGGACCCCCCCCCCCCTACATGTTTAACCAGGGAGGTCATCAATGTACCAACATGACTGTCCTATGTCAAGTGTAGGCACTGTAATTTACCTCTACATTAAGCCACCAACCCACCTCTCGTCAGTCGGTCAACATCTCAAAGAATCCACCAAGCTGAGAGGCTGTAGACGTGAGGAGACGGGAGTTAAGACCTCACGTGACAAGTGTTACCACCACTGATCTGTGAGTTGATACAAACAATAAACGTAAATGTTTTTAATCCAGACAAGTAAATTATCCTTCAAAAATTTTGTCATGATATGATATGACATGAATGACTTTACTCTGAACGGAGGCAAAATATGATTAAGAACGACTGTCACTATTAGGTTAAGACATTCCTTAAGTTATGTAATTTTTATCCTCTATGTCACGAGGAGAGATTTAATCTAAAGGTAATATGGTAGAGTTAAGGGGCAATTCTTACGTCATTCCAGTAACCATCATTGTTGTGGTAGCTTAAACCAGACTGTTAGACCCGTTAAAGGGGACCAATAAACGTAGGAACATGCATCTTTTTCACTCTTTTGGATTACTAACCATAGTTTCGCTCATCACCGTCCTCAGATTTAAGATTTGCATTAAAAAAAACAGGTTTCAGATTCAGATTTGCTGTTAGAATCGTCCAGTGACCTTGACTAGCTTGAGGTCACGGCGGGTCAAGAAGAGTGATAAATGGAAAGGTAGAAATAGATATAAACAGTGACATATACGAGAGAGAGAGAGAGAGAGAGAGAGATAATCACCAAAACACACCTACCACCTAACCTTGATCACCTAATTAACACATTAACCCACAACACACAGGCAGGCAGCACCAGGGGTATCATTTATAGTCCCATTGGTGTCCTGTCCCCCCCCCCCCCCCCAGCGACTCCACCCCAGCAACACTTTCTGATGCAGAGTAAAGCAATACTCTGTTTAACTACGTGTCTCTTAGTGCCTTCCCTCCCGAGACATTGAGGAGTTGGTAAGTTTGGTCCTCTCTCTCTCTCTCTCTCTCTCGCTAATACGAAGATGTGGTCCCAAAACTCACACTCGCATTCTCTCTCTAAAAAAAAAAAAAAAAAAAAAAGTTTAGCGAAGTTATACGACAAGAGTGTGTTGTGTTGTTAACTTACACGAGAACAGTGTGTTGTATTGTTAACTTAAACGACAAGAGTGTGTTGTGTTGTTAACTTACACGAGAACAGTGTGTTGTATTGTTAACTTATACGACAAGCGTATGTTGTGTTGTTAATCTACACGACAGCTTTATGTCACTAACCAACACGACGAGAGTTTGTTGTTTCCTTTACCCAGGACAAAGGTTTCGTTGTGTGGTCATGTCACGTCAGAGAGAGAGTGTGGCCAGCAGTCCAGGTGTGGCCAAGGGGTAAGGACAGTGTCAGCTCACATGACACATGATGAGGGGGGGGTACCTAGCGGAGGGGTACCTAGCAGAAGGGGTACCTAGGGGGGAGGAGGTACCTAGGGGGGGAGGGGTACCTAGGGGGGAGGGGTACCTAGGGGGGAGGGGTACCTAGGGGGGGAGGGGTACCTAGGGGGAGAGGGGTACCTAGGGGGGAGGGGTACCTAGGGGGAGAGGGGTACCTAGCGAGAGGGGGTACCTAGCGGAGGGGGGGGGGTCAACCTTCACGGCACCCCGTGGGATCACCTGAACATTAGTACCCCCAGCTTATTTCTCGTGATGATTAACCACGCTAATCCTAACCTAACCCAATTTAAGATACACCAGACCTAACTTAAACTAACCCAATCTACCTTAACCTGAAGCTAACCTAACCCAACCTTCCCTTACCTAACCTAACGCTAACCTAACCTAACGTAAAACTAACTTAACGTAGACCTAATATAACCTAACTTTGCTCAACCCCAGGTAGCGTTAGGGTGATTAATTATCAGGTGAGGTGAAATAAAGTAGGGTGGTTAATCTCCAGGTGAAAAAAATAGGGTGGTTAATCTTCAGGTGATCCACGTCAGAAGCTTAGAAGTTTAACAAATTTTCAGTTCAATCAGACATCCAACCATCTGCTGTCTGTCTGTCTGTCTAATGAATAAGTAGATGAGAGTGAAAGACAGTGAAAAGGGGACACACACACACACACAGAGAGAGAGAGAGAGAGAGAGAGAGAGAGAGAGAGAGAGAGAGAGAGAGAGAGTGTCTCACTAGTATTCCAGGCAAGAAACTGCTACCCACGTTTCCATCTCGACCTACATACATGTACTGTATACCTGAAGCCAGTCACTTCCAGTCACTTCCACTATACCCTCACTATACCCTCATTATAAAACTACACTATACCTAAACTATACAACTACACTATACCCTCATCATAAAACTACACTATACCTAAACTATACAACTACACTATACCTCATAATAAAATTACACTATACCCTCACTATACAACTACACTATACCCTCATTATAAAACTACACTATACCATCACTATACAACTACACTATACCCTCATTATAAAACTACACTATACCATCACTATACAACTACACTATACCCTCATTATAAAACTACACTATACCCTCACTATACAACTACACTATACCCTCATTATAAAACTACACTATACCCTCACTATACAACTACACTATACCCTCACTATACAACTACACTATACCCTCATTATAAAACGACACTATACCCTCACTATACAACTACACTATACCTCATTAAAAGCTACACTATACCCTCACTATACAATTACACTCTACCCTCATTACAAAACTGCACTATACCCTCATTATACAATTACACTCTACCCTCATTATAAAACTACACTATACCCTCACTATACAACTGCACTATACCATCATTACACAACTATACTATACCCTCACTACACAACTACACTATACCCACACTGTACAAAACATTCTAACAAGACGAACTGGAGCGTGAATCAAAATCACTGAGAAGACTGGACTAGACTGAACTGGCTGGCAATACCTCTTAAGACTGGACTGGCTGGCTATATCACTTAGGACTAGACTGACTGGCTATACCACTTAGGACTGTACTGGCTGGCTATACCACTTAGGACTGGACTGGCTGGCACTTAGGACTGGACTGGCTGGCTATACCACTTAGGACTGTACTGGCTGGCTATACCACTTAGGACTGGACTGGCTGGCACTTAGGACTGGACTGGCTGGCTATACCACTTAGGACTGCACTGGCTGGCTATACCGCTTAGGACTGGACTGGCTGGCACTTAGGACTGTACTGGCTGGCTATACCACTTAGGACTGTACTGGCTGGCTATACCACTTAGGACTGGACTGGTTGGCACTTAGGACTGTACTGGCTGGCTATACCACTTAGAACTGGACTGGCTGGCTATACCACTTAGATCAGACTGGTAAACCCTCACTCCACGGTTAATTAAGTGGTAACCTTCGCCCACTTAGCTCTCCACCTCTTATGTATTCAGAACCAAAGGCGATGTATGACTAAAGGATCTATCTGATCAACCTTGAGGGGGGAGGGGGGGAGGTAGGAGGGGGGGGGGGTAGAAGGAGGGAGGGTTGTTACTGTCCAGGCGTACTTGAGGTCTCATACAAAGTTGGGATTACGACTTGGTGGGAAAGTCAGGATATATACATACGCGCACATACAAAGCACACGAAAACACACGCATCCATCCATCCGCCCCCCCCCCACCACACACACACCATTATGCGGATATACAGTAATTGTAAATAAGAGGTGTTTTTTTTTTTTTTTTTTTTTTTTTTTTTTTACCGGGGAATAGCCCACCCAGGCAATGGGGAAAATATAAGAGTAAAAAGAAATTAAAAATAGAAAAGAAAAAGATTATATTAATCTACACCACGAAGATGCCGGAAAACCAGCTTTTTGAAGTGAGACAGATTGTATGAGTATGGAAACACAGAAAAAGGCGGAGCATTGCATAGTTTGGCTGTGTGAGGAAAGAGGGATGTACTGTAACGGGTTATTCTAGTGTGACCGACATCCACAGAGAAACGGTGGGCACCGCGAGCAAGACGTGTGTTACGAGCCCACAGCCTTGCCGAGGTACACAGGATGCCAAATCCACCAAACATTGCCCCGTTAAAGTACTTGTAAAAGAGAGAGAGTGAAGCAACATTGCGGCAAAGACAAAGGGAAGAGATGTTATCAACTAAAGGAGGAGAGTAAATAAGACAAAATGCCTTTGATTCCACCCAATCTAACAGTTTGGCAGAAGAAGAGCCCTCGACAGAGTCCCCCACGAAAGACTAATAAGAAAAATAGAAGCACATGGCATTAAAAGTAATATTCTAAAATGGATTAGGGTGTGGTTACAAGACAGGAAACAGCGAGTGAGCATTAACGACTCTAAATCCCATTGGAGCAACGTCACTAGTGAAGTTCCCCAAGGCTCAGTACTTGGACCATTATTATTTATTATATACATAAACGACATAGATATCGGCATAGACAGCAACATAAGTAAATTTGCTGATGACACTAAAATAGGACGTGTAATTAAATCTGACGAGGACTCCGCAAAACTACAGGAAGATCTAAAAAAATTTTCGGATGGTCTGAAAAATGGCAGATGAAATTCAATGTGGACAAATGTAAAGTACTCAGTATAGGAGATGTAAACAGGGAAACCAGTTACCAGATGAACAACGATGCCATTGTGAAATCTGACTGCTAGAGAGATTTAGGAGTAATGTTAAGTAGGAATCTTAAGCCAAGTAAACAATGTGTTTTTGCTCGTAATAAGGCTAATAAAGTACTTGGGTTCATACAAAGGAGTGTTAGTTACAAGACTAGCAAGGTCATCTTAAGATTATATCTTGCACTTGTGAGACTTCACCTGGATTACGCAGTTCAGTTCTGGTCACCGTATTGCAGAATGGATATAGAATCCTTGGAAAGAATCCAGAGGAGAATGACAAGACTAATACCGGGCATTAAGAACCTTGAGTACAGAGACAGGTTAAAGCATCTTAATTTGCACTCCCTCGAGAGACGTAGAGCTAGGGGCGACATGATAGAGGTGTATAAATGGAAGTCAGAGCTAAGCAAAGGGGACATTACAAAGGTACTCAAATTATCCAACCAGGAGCGAACTCGTAACAATGGTTTTAAATTAGACAAAGTTAGATTTAGGTGCGAAATAGGTAAACACTGGTTTGGAAACAGAGTAGTGGATGAATGAAACAAGTTACCAAATATCATCATTAACTCAAATACGCTGGATAACTTCAAGCATAGGTTGGATGTTTATATGAGCAATAGGGGTTGGGTGTAAATGGAACTGCCCAGTATGGGCCAATAGGCCCGCTGCAGTTTCCTCCATTCTTATGTTCTTATGAAAGCAGTACCCCAAGTTTGGACGAATGAATCCCTTATAAACTTAAAGCAACTGTACAGCATTCCCAGCTTTCGGGAGGTAGCTTTAGCAATGTTGGCTTTCGGAAGGCAGCTTTAGCAATGTTGAAGTAGATTCATCTGTTTTATGAATTAAGTCAAATGAAGGCAAAATGATGATAAAGGTTCTTAAGTTATATAATATTAAAAGTGCTCCAAGTTAATTATATTCTTGGCTACTCCAGCTTAGTTCACTTGAAGATTAAACACCCTAACACTACCTAGATGAGTTAGGTTAGCGTTAGGTTACGTTTAGTTACGGTTCGGTTGGGTTAGAGATAAGTTAGGTTGCCGGTAAGTTAGGTTTGGTTAAATTAGGTTAAGTTAGGTTGGCGTTAGGATAGTTAACTCTCGAGTGAAATAAGCTGGGGTGTCTAATCTTCAGGTCATCCCATCCGTATGAACTTATCAGCTCTTGGGTAGGAGAACGACTTTTCCTGATCTGGGCAGTGATACTAGCAGCTAGCAGTACAGACGAGGAAGTATATACAGTAATCTCATTATTTTAACCACGAGGATTGAGGGGGGGGGGGTTCGGGGACTGAGGGGGGAGTTGAGGACTTGGGAGGAGGTTTGGGAACTGGGGGGGGGGGAGGTTCAGGGACTGAGGGGGAGGGTCGGTGACTGAGGGGATGAGGCAGGGTTTATATGATGGGACGGATTGTTTTTTTCCTCATCGTTGTTAGTCTCATGTGTATTGATGCTTGGTGAAATTGCCTATACCCCTTGTATGTATACCATTATCGTAGACCTCTACTGTCTATGTACAGTACAATCCATGGCATATACCTGCATTGTCTTTACACACGTCATGCCAATTGAAAACCTGCATGAGTCCTTCATCGAATAAATATTATCATTCTTATTTCATTATTATTATTATTATTATTATTATTATTATTATTATTATTATTATTATTATTATTATTATTTGTATCATTGTAAACCTGTAACGTAGGATTGCGCTGTTACGTGTTCTGCAACGTGTTCGGTTATCGATAAAATGCACGTAAATTCATTAACCGCTAAATATACACCAGTTTGTCTGTCTGTCAACGAATGATATCCCTACAACGTCCCATACTATATCTTGGGATAGCTTTGGGACATACAGACCCATCCTGTACAAAGTTTATCCCGATCACCGAGACACCATTAGTGAAATCTTAGTGAAGGTTAAGAGAGGACAGTGAAGCCTCCCAAGACATTACTGAGTGTGGCTTCGAACCTATTTATAACACAGGGAGAATATTTAAGGGAGGAGAAAGAAGGAAGGTCTTAGATATGGTCATAAAAGTAAAAAAAAATGGTATAAACGAAATACAGGAGTGAACAGGTTTCTTAGGAGAGAGTAAGCAGGTATGGTGAGACAGGTGTGGTGAGAAAGGTGTGGTGGGGCAGGTGTGGTGAGACGGGTGTGGTGAGGCAGAAGGTGTGATGAGGCAAGATGTGGTGAAGGAGAGGTTTATGGGTATCCAATTAGCACACATTAAGGGGTTAGTCAGTCTTAAACTTAATGAACACACACACACACACATACACACACACACACACACACACACACACACACACACACACACCTGATGATCCCTATAGCCCAGGAGAGACGAGTGACGAGCATGAGGCTGCACATGTCACCATCAAGCTTCTATAGGACGAAGATTAACGTGACCTATCGATCATTTACGGTTAGATTAAAGCTTCTGTGCAGTTTATAGTGTTACGGTAGGTAGTTATGGTGGTTTGGTGGAGGTGGACGGGAGAGAGAACCAATAGGCAGTTGAGAGAAACTTCATGAAGGCTCGCTGAAGAATAGGAAGGAATATAGAAGAACGTGTTAAGAGGTGAACGGGGGGCTAAAAGTGTAGGGAAATAGAGAGAAGGGGGGCAACAGAGAGAGAGAGCGCGGAAGGTGGAGGAGGAGGGGGGTTGTCATGGGTAGCTTGGGGATGGGGGAGGAAGAGGAGTTTTAATCAAGAAAATTACAACCGACGATCAACATACAGGAATAAATAAAAAGTGAACCTACAAAGCGCTCTACTGTGTCTTAAACTTACAAGGGAAACACCGCTCAAGAAACTATAGTGTACAGCATAGGCCGTGATCTACTTTGATTCTGAAGGACAGTGAAACGAGGATGAGAAAGACAGGACGTGGACAACAACTGACTCTCCTGGTGTACAAGTTGTGTGTCGAGGTTGACTGTGTGTATGTGTCGAGGTTGACTATGTGTGTGTGTGTGTGTGTGTGTGTGTGTGTTGTATGTATATTATGTATGTTGTATGTATACCATGGATGTACTCTATATATATACATTACTTCTCTAGTCAGTAGCGTGTGGCAATGCCCTTGTTTCATGTCACCACACGCTTAGATAAATGTGCCTGGCGACATCTGGAAGCTGCTAATGTACCACTTACCACATGTCGCCTGAGAGGTCAGAGAGAGGTCAGTTGACCCTATAGGAGTGTAAGGACTACCTGCGCTTGTAAGCGCTCCCTTGTATATTTCCGTTAATAAGAACCTACAGAACTCTACAGGTGTTTATGTTTGCCCCTGTAGTTAGAACCAAGTACCCCGAAATTCTCCAAGGCGCAGTGAGTATCAAGTGATCGATTAAGTGGAAATAAGTGCGTTCGTGTAAAATCAAGACCTGTAGATCTCCTCCTTCAACTCTGTCATCCGTCGCCATTGTCTCCCACAAAAATTCGTTTGAATGACCAACGAGTTTGAGCAGTGTGCAGTGACCGCAAATTCCTGTGAAGTGTCCTTAAGTGCCCCTCGTGTGTGTGTAGTGTTAAAGTGTGTGTCCTTGTTGTAAAGGATTCCCTAGGTGGAAGGCTGATATAGGGCATTTGTGAGGAGTGGTGCGTTAGCGCGACCGTCCAAGGCGCCTCGAGGGTAACTACCCCCACAGCTCACCCCCCATCGCCTCCCTCCGCGCTACTCCCGCCTACACACACCAACTCACGCATGGACACACCGACTGCAGTCATTTCTTCATATAGATTTTATATATATATATATATATATATATATATATATATATATATATATATATATATATATATATATATATATTAGTTACTTATCTGTGTATTCAATTAATTTTGTTGTCTCAGATCTGGTTGATACGACGGGCTGACCGGTCAACACTGATTTGAGATACAATATACAGATAAAGTAATTATGCCCCGGGCCTCACGCAGGGGTATCCCTAGCGCCTGGATGAATCTGACGGATGACAGCTATACACAGATGGATGACCAGTCAGAGCGCGACGCCCCACCCTCTCCCAACACATCTCCCAGCCACACCCCTCGACCCTCATCCTCGTCCTAAGAGATAATTGCTCTGATGAAGCTTATGAGGGAGGAAAGGCGTGAGGATGAAGCGAGAAGACGTGCTGAGGACCACCAAAGGAGATTGGAAGATAACAAACGGTTTGCACCATGATATCTAGCCTCACTGCTAATCAAGCCCTTGGCCCTTCCACTACTCAGGTACCGACTGGCTCAGATACCTCGTCAACACCCTCTACCAAAGTGGTTGTCCAACCCCCACCCACCTTGAAGCCTGATGAGACTTTCCAGACTTTTCGTGAGTGGCAGCGACGGAGGACAAATTATGCTACAATGGTGGAGCTCCAGAGCTTGCCACAGCCCAAACAACTCATTCAGCTAAGTATGTGCCTGTCTTTGGGAACGCAGCATGTGTTGGAACATAAGTTGAAAGTGCCCCCGACGTCTTTGTTGTCTGTAGAGGAGGTACTGGATGTTCTAGAACGGCATATCAAAGGTCAGCCGAATGAAGCTCTCTGCAGGAGGGAAGTGTTTAGCTGTAGACAGATGGAGGGCGAGACTTTTGATGATTTCTACGTACGACTCAAGAGCGCCTCGGAAGAGATAGACATATGTCCCGGTAATCACCAGCAGTGCGAGGAGACTCAGTTGAAGCAGGTGTTCCTGATGGGTGTTAAGGACGAGGAGCTCGTCCAATGCCTCACCTCCCTCGACTCTCCCTCCTCTTTTAAGGAAGTATTGACAGCATGTCGCTCCTATGAGGCTGCCAGGTGTGCTACCTCTGCCATCCGAGCTCCCCCTACAACCGTACGGGCTATGTCCCAATACAAGAAAGACAAGAAGTCTGCCCCAACGCCTACACACACCACGCCCACGCCCGGCTCCCTTTGCAACAGCTGTGGTAGGCAGCACGGAACACATGTATGTCCAGCTGCTGAGTCTACCTGCAACAGTTGTGACCGCAAGGGCCACTGGTCACTTACAGTACGGTGCCCAGCCAAACGCGTCCAGTGCAATATGTGTGGCCGTCTGGGCCACTACAACAAGTGTTGCCCAACCAACAAACCCAAGGGACAGCGTTGGCGGAAGCAGCAGCACCCTTCCACCAAAGAGGGCCGCCCACAGTCGCCAAATCAGAGGCACGACGACCCTGGACAACGCCCGACCCATATTAGGAAGGTGTACTCCCCTTCGTGTCCCAGGACCAAAGTTCCCCAGTACATCAGCGTCATCGTGACCTACGGCAGTGTCATCCTGTCTCGAGATGCTGCCCGACACCGGCACTGATGCTACAGTCATCGGCCCCCAGCATTTGCAATGTTTGGGGCTCTCTCCAAGCGATCTAGGACGCCTCCCACGGACCTCCGCTTCACGGCAGATGGTTCACAGATGGCCCCTGCCCTAGGTTCACTCCAAGCACAGATCACCTTTGGCAACAGGTCATGTCAAGCCTGGATTGATGTGCATAATGGCGTCCCAACTCCTTTGCTGTCCTACAGACTTTGCCAAGAGTTGGCCATCATCTCCCAGGGCTTCCCCAAACCTGTCTCGAGATGCTGCCCGACACCGGCACTGATGCTACAGTCATCGGCCCCCAGCATTTGCAATGTTTGGGGCTCTCTCCAAGCGATCTAGGACGCCTCCCACGGACCTCCGCTTCACAGCAGATGGTTCACAGATGGCCCCTGCCCTAGGTTCACTCCAAGCACAGATCACCTTTGGCAACAGGTCATGTCAAGCCTGGATTGATGTGCATAATGGTGTCCCAACTCCTTTGCTGTCCTACAGACATTGCCAAGAGTTGGCCATCATCTCCCAGGGCTTCCCCAAACCTATTCTCGAGGTAATACACGCCAACAGGGTGCACGAAGGGAGCACCAACTACCCTGCTGTAGCCCTAACCCTACCTCTTGCCAGTGACACCTCTCCTTCGGAAGCTCGGAAGTACTTCCTGAAGGAGTTCAGCGACGTTCTGGTGACCAAGTTCGCTCTGGAATCCAAGCCTCTCAAGAAGATGGTAGGCCCCCCCCTGAGGATCCACTTGAGGGACGACGCGAAGCCCTTTGCCATCTACACCCCTCGACTGGTCCCCGTGGCCTTCCATGATGCGGTCAAAAACGAGCTGGACTCCATGGTCGCCCAAGAAATCATTGCACCAGCCGGTGATAACCCGTCTCCATGGTGTCACCCTATGGTACTCGTTGCAAAACCCAAAGGTGGTGTTCGGATCACCACCGACCTCTCCATGCTCAACAGCCAGGTGTCTCGTCCTGCGCACCCTTCTCCCACGCCCTTTGCAGCTATCCGCAGTGTGACCCCGAAGGCGCGCTTCTTCACAACGATGGACGCCCTGTGTGGATACTGGCAGATAGAGCTTGCTGAAGAAGACCGACCACTTACAACTTTCATGACCCCGCACGGACGTTACAGTTATTGCCGTGGCCCCATGGGATTTGCGGCTACAGGAGATACCTTCTGCCTTCGAGGTGATATGGCTTTACAAGGGCTGGCAAACTGCGTGAAAGTGGTCGACGACATACTGGTGTACGACAAGGACTACACGGACCACCTCTGCCGTATCTACGAGGTACTCAACAGGTGCCGGAATCACGGCATCACCCTAAATGCCGACAAGTTTGTTCTGGCCGGCTCTTCAGTGAACTTCTGTGGGTTCACCCTCTCAGGGAATGGTACTGCAGCCGACCCGGACAAGGTCCGCGCTATCACGGATTTCCCCACCCCTGCTAACCTCACCGACTTGAGGTCCTTCATGGGTCTCGTTAACCAGGTAGCAGAGTTTTCGCCGGACATCTCCTCAGCAGCCCAACGATTCCGCCCCCTGATGAGCCCCAAGAGGACATTCCTGTGCACTCCCGACCACGACAAGGCCTTCCGGCAAGTGAAACAGGCCCTGTCTAGTCCACCTGACCTCGCCACGTTTGACCTAGCCCTCCGACGGCTCTGAAGACAGATGCCTCACACTTGTTCGTATTGTGATACGCCCTACTTCAGGATCATGGTGGAGGGCAGTTCCGGCTCGTCCAGTGTGGCTTGCGTTTCCTCTCTGACACCGAAACGTGCTATGCCACTATTGAGCTGGAGCTGTTGGCTGTGGTTTGGGCGACGTCCAAGTGCAGGTTTTACCTCATAGGCCTGCAAGACTTTCACCTAGTGACCGACCATCGCCCGCTCGTCCCGATCCTCAACCACTGCAAGCTTGACGCCGTTGAGAACCCTCGCCTCCAGCGTCTGAAGGAGAAGCTCTTGGGGTACATCTTCACAGCAGTGTGGCGTGCTGGTAAGGAGCTCTGCATCCCTGATGCCTTATCCCGCTCTCCTGTCAGCCGCCCTACTCCAGAAGACCAGGTGCTCGATGCCGACTTCGCTCTTTCCGTCAGGACTGTGGTCACCCTACACGCTGTCCAATCCCTTCGTTTGGACCTGTCACCAGATGACGACAAGGGAATGGAGGATCTTCGAACAGCGGCCCGAGATGACCCTTCCTACATCCGACTCGTCGAGTGCGTGAGGAACGGATTCCCTAGCAACCGCTACAACCTTCAGAACACCCTCCTCCCGTATTGGAAACTCCGCGATGAACTCTACAGCGACGGGGACCTTGTTCTGTACGGAGCACGTGTAATTGTCCCTGTTGCATCACGTCCCTACGTCTTGGCTCGCCGTCACGACAGTCACCGCGGAGCTGAGGCCACCAAACGACGTGCAAGACAGACTGTGATCTGGCCTGGCATCGACTCCGACATCTCCAATGCTGTCCATGCGTGTGAGCCCTGCCAAGTTCTACAACCCAGCCAGCAGCAGGAACCCTTCATGAGTGACGACAACCCCACCCGCCCCTTTGAGTCTGTGTCGGCCGACTTTTTCTGTGTGTCAGGAAAGTCCTTCCTTGTCAGCGTCGACCGTCTCTCTGGTTGGCCGGTTGTCATCAAGTGCAGTAATGATACGACGTCTGCCGCCACCATCAGCAAGTTCCGCCACTACCTCCGTGACGTGGGCGTTCCTGTGCTCCTGTGAACCGACGGCGGGCCCCAGTTCACAAGCCGGGACTTTGCTGCGTTCCTCGACCGTTGGGGAGTCCGGCATGCGTTGTCATCGCCCCATTACCCGCAGTCCAACGGCCACGCTGAGGCTGCTGTCAAACCCTTGAAGCACCTCATCCTCAAAGTGGCCCCTTCTGGAAATATTGACTGCGAGGCCTTCGACCGGGGTCTCCTTGAGCTCCGCAACACACCCAATTACACCGGACGCTCCCGTGCCCCGGTCTTGTATGGACGCCCCCTCTGCTCTTATGTCCCTGCTCACCCTCAGTCCTTCTCCAAGGAGTGGCAGGCCAAGACAGAGGATTGTGATCGCCGAGCCGCTGAACGTGTTCAAGACGTCGTCGCCCGCTACAACGACCACGCCCGTCCTCTCCCCAGGTTGAGTGTCGGCACCCAAGTCCGTGTTCAGGACCCGACCTCCCTACGTTGGGACAAAGTGGGCGTAGTCATGGGGTCTCGGCAGGTCACGGGACTACCAGGTGCGGTTACCCAGTGGTCGTGTGTGGTGGAGGAACCGCCGTTTTCTCGGCCCGGTAACATCTTCCGCTGACCCCATTACCAGTGCTGAGTCCCATAACCCATTCCCCCCCAGTGATCAAGCCCCTCGACGCTCAGAACGGATTCACAGGAAAAGGTCCGCTGAAGACTTGGCTATGAGCGTATAAGGGGGGGCGGTGTATGTATATTATGTATGTATACCATGGATGTACTCTATATATATACATTACTTCTCTAGCCAGTAGCATGTGGCAATGCCCTTGTTTCATGTCACCACACGCTTAGATAAATGTGCCTGGCGACATCTGGAAGCTGCTAATGTACCACTTACCACATGTCGCCTGAGAGGTCAGAGAGAGGTCAGTTGACCCTATAGGAGTGTAAGGACTACCTGCGCTTGTAAGCGCACCCTTATATATTTCCGTTAATAAGAACCTACAAAACTCTACAGGTGTTTATGTTCGCCCTGTAGTTAGAACCAAGTACCCCGAACATCTCCATGTGTGTGTGTCGAGGTTGACTGTGTGTGTGTGTGTGTGTGGAGGATGACTGTGTGTCGAGATTGACTGTGTGTGTGTGTATGTCGAGGTTGACTGTGTGTCTGTCGGCCTGAGCGAGTCTTCTACTGTACTCTACCATATGCTGGGTTTCTTGGTACTTCCTGGGGTGGTGTTGTAGTGTGGTGGTAGTGGTGTTGTGGGGCAGTTTTGTGTTGTTGTTTTAGTGGTAGTAGTGTTGTGGTGGTGGTGGTGGTTGTGGTGATGGTGTGGCGGTTGCCCCTCGAGTACAAGGATGGTCGGCCCAAGGGCCACCTAGGCGTGAATACGTTTATGGTGTAGAAGCTGTCGCCAACACAACAACCACACCCTAAGTTAACGAGCTGCATGACCCAGTGTCAAGGAATAGTCAGAGAAGACCGGACAACTCGCCAACTGCCCTAATAACTCATGTCATTGTATCATAGCTGGATGATCGTCATACTCGATTCCGAGTGACAGCAAAGTAGTAGTAGTAGTTGCATGTGTTCTGGGTATCAAGTTCTATCTACAGGAGCGAACACAAACACCTGTAGAGTTTTCGTAGGTTCTATTTACTGGATAAACAGAGATACACAAGGGAAGTGGCGCTCCTTACTCTGTCTGGGGGTCAACTAGCCTTTCGGGCGACATGTGGTAAGTGATACATTAGCAGCTTCCATATGTCGCCAGGCACATTAATTAAGCGTGTGGGACATGGTAAATACATTGCCACACGCTGCTAGCTAGGCTGAATAAATAGTGTATATAAATGGAGCTCATACATAATATACTTACAGCATACATAATATACATACAGTAGTGTGTAGCGAAGTTGGTGTGATGGCGACATGGGATAGCTTTGGGGGTATTCTGGCATATTAAGAGATATATACAGTAACTCGGTGTAAGGCTAGAACGGCGAGTGAACTAGCCAAGAATAAGATAGCTGAACGCACCAGCTCGTCACGACTGTTTTTCCGACTCCATAGCCTGCAAGCTTCCCGGTCGGGAATTCCCAGCACAAAAAATTAGCCTCCCGGAAATACATATTTCCTAAAATAAAATAAAGTAATATTGTAGCGAAGAAAAAAATGAGGGTTTAAGACTGATACCGACGTGATATTTTTGGTCATGTCTGGTGAAAAACATGAAAACAGAGAAATTGTGGGGGAAAAATGATCAGAGTTTCCCGAGAACATAACAGTGACTGGGAGGTGATTAAAAAGGTTCGTTCTACACTTATTCTCACTCGTGCATTCGCTCCTACACTCATCCATGCATTCCTACGGTTATTCATCCAAGCATTCCTATGGCCACTCATAAGAACATAAGGAGTCTGCAATAGGCCGGTTGACCTGTGCATGGCAGCTCCTGTCGAGAGTTACTACCACTCTTTATCATCCATGAATCTATCTAGCCTCCTTTTAAAACTTTCCAGCGTTACAGCATTTACTATAAAATTGCTAAGTTGTTCCACTCGTCCACTACCCTATTTGTGAACCAGTTCCTTCCTATCTCCCTCCTAAACCTAAACTTATCCAACTTAAATCCGTTGCTACGAGTCCTATCCTGCTCGGATATTATAAGAACTTTATCTATATCCCTTTCATTCATTCCTTTCACCCACTTAAATACTTCTATTATATCTCCCCGCACTCTTCGTCTTTTTAGGGAATGCAAGTTTAATTTCTTTAACATATCTTGATATGGAAGGTTTCTAAGTCCCGGAATCATTTTAGTCATTCTTCGCTGCACCGACTCCAGTGAATTGATATCCATTCTATAATAAGGGCACCAGAACTGAACCGCATAATCGAGGTGCGGCCTGACTAGCGCAAGATATAGTTGCAATAAGACCTCTGAACTCTTATTACTTACACTTCTAGATATAAAACCTAATACTCTGTTTGCCTTATTTCGAACATTAACGCACTGTTTTCTAGGCCGTAGGTCCGGGCTTACAAGTACCCCTAAGTCTCTTTGACAAGTCGACTTCTCTAGGTTGATGTTGTTAAGGCTGTATACATTGACAGTATACAATCTATACATTCACTCATTCACTCACTCACTCCTGCACACTCATACACTCTGTGGTGTTTCTTTGTATTTCCATTGCAAAGGTTTAGAGTGGTAGGGTAACCTTTGTGCCAATCGTGGTCCAGTGGATGAGCTGCCTGACTATACCAACCCACAGGAGAGAAGAATTGTTTACACTGTTTTACCTAAGTACAATCAAAGACAAATTCGTGTCGCGTTTTGTCCGAAGATTAAATATAACTCGTGAAACATTATGAGGCCCCTACCATAAGGCACGACACGACTTTTGTCTTTCATTGTACATTACAGGTTCTGATATCTATGTACATTAGGGTGTGTCATAAGAGGGAAGGTCAGCTAAAACTAATGGCCTATCACTTTTTTGGTAGATTTTAGTGTATATAAACAGAAAATAATTTCAGTTTCAATATTTTGCAACCTTTTGCTAGGTAAATTTTAGCGTGAAATTTATCGAAAATCTAACGTACAGCTGCATTAGTGCATTGCAATTAAATAGTGAACATTGCTTTCTGACTTCATTCTTTAACAACCCAACTAACAATATTTTTTTCTGTTTCAGATTCTGATGCATTTATAAGTTGATAATATTTGCGATGGCTGCTTGTGTCAGGACGAGGAACCAAAAATCCAGCCATCTCAGTCACTATCTTGGGTCTGGGAGAGAGCTCCTGAAGTCGGAGTTGCCTACATTGAGAGAGGCTTTGAGATACGGTGTTTTAATCAGGCAAATCAGTGAAAAGAACCAAAGAACTTACACAAACAAAGACATTGCCAGTGATATGACCAAAGCTGTCTTGGCACAGTGCACTCTGGCTAACGCTCAGTTCAAGCCTCAAGTCAGAAGAAGATTAGTGAGAGACTGCTAGCCAGTTGGGAAAAGGCAAGAGATATCTCTCTTGGGAGAGGAAAACTTGCAGTTAAGGACAGCTTTGCCAAGCAACTGGACCAGTTTTTTGACATAATTACTTGCAAGTGCCCAATTGTTCTCTGTCCTGAGTTTGGTTGCGATCGTGACTGTAAATCCGAGGCCCACATCTCCTGTATTTGCAAGCGTGAACTGAAGATTCCTGTGATCGAACTGGCATTTGTCAAAGCACAGAGAGAGAAGACTGGCAGCATAGGGGCTCTCATGATTCCTAGCCAAGATATTCTGGAGTCCAAGAGACAGGAGGCTGCCACAGAGAGACAGAAGAGGAGAAGAGTTGCCGAGGAAAAGAGACTTGAGAAGGCCCAGGGTGAGGTAAAAAAGGCCGATGATTGGAGTCAAGCTGATTCAGAGTTTAATGACTTCCCCATGGCAGATCCGAGTGCTGACCAGGAGAATGGTGACTTTGTCCCTAACCCAGAAAATAATGATCCCAAACCTTCCAGGCATAAGATTCGAAATAGGAAAGATATCCCGAGCATAGCTCTGGCCAGCATGCGACACCACACTGGTCTCAGAGAAACTGCAGAGATAGCAACAGCTGCCTGGATTGACGGTGGTTTGATAACACCTGATGATGTTCACCTGGTGATAGATCATAACAAAGTGAGGAGAGCTCAGGAGAAACTTGTCAGTAACCTAGAAGAGGAGTTTGATAAGGGGATAAGAGAAAATGGAATCAATTGTTTGTTCTTTGATGGGAGAAGGGATGACACTAAAGTGTTCATGAAAGTTGGAGATTCTGACAAGTTGTTCCCTGCCATGGTGAAGGAGGAGCACTACTCCTGCTGCAGTGAACCAGGAGGGAAGTATTTGTGGCATTTCACTCCAGAGAAAGATGACATCAGGAAACCAGCTGAGATAGTGGCAGATAACATTGTGAACTGGCTCAGAGAGAGGAACGTAGACCAGACCCTGCAGGCCATTGGAGGGGACAGCACCAACACGAACACAGGGTGGCAAGGGGGGGTCATACAGTGGATAGAGCGGAAGATTGGGAGGAAGCTGGTCTGGATTGTTTGTGACCTCCACACCAACGAGTTGCCACTCAGACATCCGATCCAGGAGCTGGATGGCAAGACTCTTTCAAACAACAGATGGTCTGGTCCTCTTGGCAAGATGCTGGACTCTGCCAAGTACTATGGTTACATGATTTGCAGTGCCATCAAAACTGGGGTCATGCCTGATAGACTTGCTTACCTGCAGATAGGTCCAGTCTCACATTCTAGGTGGCTCACAACGGCTCTCAGGTTCTGCAGAATTTGGGTCGCTCATCATAAACTGAAAGGGAACCAGCTTCACAACCTGAGACTTATTGTCCAATTCATCGTGAGTGTCTACTTGCCAAGTTGGTTCAACACCAAGGTCAAGTCATCGTTCTCCGAAGGTCCGAGGCATGTTCTCTTCCAGCTTGAGCTCCTGAGGAGTCAGCCAAGGAAGGTTGTTCAGATTGTGGAGCAGACTGTGAGGAGATCTTCCTGGTATGCTCATCCCGAGGCAGTTCTGCAGACAATGCTCTGCAGTAAGGATGAGGAGGAGAGAAGAGTGGCAGTCAAAAAGATCTTGGATATGAGACTTATGAGAGGATCTGGGCATGACGAAGCAGTTGGTAACGATTCCTTCAGGGTCAGGAAGACTCCTGAAGTCAATCTAGGTGCCAAGACCCTCACTGATCTCATAGATCTGGATAACATCCAGGCTGGCAGTGAGCCCCCTCTTACCTGCAGCCTCACCAATGTTCAAGTCAGAGCTTTCCTGGACAACCCTATGCATGTCCCTGCCTGGCCCTCGCACACCCAGAGTATAGAGCGTTGTGTACAGCAAGTGAGCGAGGCCAGCAGTCACGTGTACAGCCAGGAGAGGAGGGAAGGCTACATCCGAGCTCAGGTGGTCAGCAGGGAGGTGATGAGTAGAAACAGAAGCAAGAAAGACATGTTCTCTATGGTGTGCAGCAACACCGGGTCGTAGTAATAAAACCGGTTTTTGTATTTGATGATTTTGTTTTCTAAAGGAATATTAAATTTAATAAATGTGTCAAGATCATTCGTTTCACTATTCTGGATCATTTTCATCCTAATAAATTAACCTGATACATTTACTTTACTTTAAATAAGCTATTTAGTGGTGTTGGTAAAAGGGTGGGAATACTGAATTTTCATAAGATTTCAAGTTAAAATTTACCTAGCAAAAAATGAAAACTTTTCAAATCTGAAGATATCACATGATTCTGCACATAGAACTACTTTATTAATACCATGGGCCGATTTTTCAAACTCAAAAAAAAAAAATTCGCCTCCGTATGACACACCCTAATGTACATAGTTTGTATACCAACATTGTTTATATGATTGCCGAATCAATGCTTGTATGTATGTATGTATGTATGTATGTATGTATGTATGCCCACAAGATGCCATTTAAATTTAGCGAAGTTGAAACTGAGGAGTATTGATTAATGGAAGTCTGCCTCAGCCCCCAGTACACGTAAAGGTGCTTAAATTACACTGTGGACCCCTGGTTTATAGGTTGGGTTGGTTGACAGTAGCAGTGTTTACAAGAAATTCCAGAACAATCAAAAAGGATTACATGAAATCCCTAGTTATACATACATACATACATACATACATACATACATACACTAATTTCAACAACGTCACAATAAACACAATTCCGCCATGTTTGAGAATTGGATTTTCGCATAAGACCCGTACCTGACCTTCTCAACATTCAAAGACATTCTGAAAAAGACCTTTGGAATAATTTTTGCATGTGACCTTCAGGATGACCTTCAAATTCTCAAGTTAACTTACAGGTAACCTTCAGGAGGCAGTGGGCAGTGACTGATTAAGGATTTGTAAACACAAGGTGATTTAGTGAACGGTTACCAATATAGGTGTTCCAACTCTCGCTACATTACCAACCTATCCTCTGTCTTGCAATGTAAACAAAAGTAATTATAAGTACAAGCATTAGTGATAAGTAAAAAAAAATATCCGTTAAGTGTAATAATGAACTACAGTCAAGCGGAAAAAAAATATTGGAGTGAGAAAAATTTTCCCGTTATGTTGGCAGCCATGACACCTGTTTGTTTATGCTGTTTGGAAGCCTTATTCCCCTCACTGTCTTGTGCCTTATTGCCCCTGGTATAGATGTAGCTCTCCACATGTGCAACATTTGTGAACGGCCCTGCCGGTCCCGTATCGGCCTCTTTAGTCACCTCAGAACTCACCAACCTAGGTTACATCCTTAATAACTCATAGCATTTTATCATAACTGGATGGTCGTTACACTCGATTCCGATTGACAGCAAAGTAATAGTAGAGTGTGTGTGTGTGTGTGTGTGTGTGTGTTGTGCCGACCACACCAAAGCCGAGCATAATTTCCCAAACCTTTACTAAGTACAAAATTATCGCATTTAAATTTTGAAGTTAACGTACATAACACCTACGGTCCTACACCAATACTATTTATTCTATTCGATCTTTTAAAGGCGTCAAATTTACTGGTGCAGAGAACACCATGATAATAAAATGAAAACAAATTAAGGTTCATATTGACGAAAGTGAACAAACCCACACAAAACATTTAACGCCACAACTTAAAACTCTCCCACACGGTCAATTTAATTATACCCAGAGCGACAGATACAAAATACATTATAATCAATCATCATCCCGTATATTTGGTTTATATTTCCGTATACATACATCATTTACAACCTTAATTTATATTTTGTCATCGTCTTAAATTACGAATAATAGATGTGTGAGGAATATAATGTTGTTTAATAAATTTACGTCTATGAATTTCGTGTCAATCAACCAATCACAGGTCTTGTTACATCCATTCAAAGGATTCTACCACCGGGTATAGTAAACAAAGGTGAAAGTTACCAAGTAGTTATTTAATTAAGACTTTTTAGGTGTACAGGGAATTTTGGAGGTAATTGTACAGTATTTGTCGCCTACACTTATTTCAGCCTTTGTACTGACTCACACCTGATGATGATGATGATGATGATAACGATGATGACTATGATGACAATGACGGTAACGATAACACAAATAATTACAGATAACTATGACGACGCCCACCCTCCCACCCACCCATCAACCCACCCCCTACCTTACCAACCCACCCTCTCACCCACTCCACCTCAGGTAAAAGCAGGTATGCCATCATTTATATAACTCCCCCCCCCCCCCCCAACCACCACCACCTCACCTTACTGCCAATAATATTTTCTATCTAAATTCATAGCAGCAAATAGCTTCATTACCTCACTACCTCATAAACTTTACAGCGATGACACACACACACCACACACACACACACACACACACACACTTCATGATTTCCTGAAGAAAATTTAATACCATGCTTTACTGGAAATGGTGATGTGGATACCTGTAAGCTCGTTAAAGGTAAGATTGTGTCCCGTATCGACTTGAGATCAATAAGTATTTATAAGGAATCTTACGACTTATCTCTGTCATCATCTTCATTATACTCGAATCTTATGGTCATTTTTGTGCCATTTTGAACGTTGTGTAATAAGCTCTATATATAAACTTAAGAGGTTCCTTTAGGTGATGTTCTTAATACCTAAATCACCTGAAAATTAGTCATCCACAGTTTTTGTTCCACTTGATGATTAAACGTGGTAACCTAACCTAGAGGAGAAGGGTTAGGTTAGGTTAGCATTAGGAAAGTTTATCTTCAGGTGAAATAAACTAGGGGGGCTAATTTTCAAGTGATCCCTAAAATTGCGCGTAACAAGGCCATGGCTGAGGTCTGACGTAAGAAAGGTTTGTTCAGCCGGACCCCAGCATTTACATGTCATTTAAAAGCGACGGTGCATGACATTTTCAAATCATTTTCAATTCAATCACGACGGCAGTTTGTACGGAGGAGAGTATTCATGGTCTTCTTGCCAATTTATAGTCATGCAGGAGACATGGGCGCGTGTCTCTTCCAGATGGCCATGGACGTCTCTCTACCCTTGGACATCCCCACATGGTTCACGTCCACCAGTGTCTGTTGGCCTTCACTATGGTCTTTCTCTTCTATGTATTTATAATCTAGACGAAGTGTCGTAAAATTGGTCATGTCAGTCAGTCAATCATATAAGTCAGGTCAGTGAGTCATGTCATTGAGTCAGTCAAGTCAGCCAGTTAGATCAGTGAATCAGTCATGTCGGTCAGTCAAGCCATTTAGTCAGTCATGTCAGTCGGTCACACACACACACACACACACACACACACACACACACACACACACATAAACAAAACGAAAGAAACACTATTACCTCACCTCATCTTCCTAACCCAGAGCAGCACGTCATTCACCTCACGAACACCCACCACCCCACCCACCCACCAAACCCACCACCCCACCCAACCCACAACCCTCCCCCCAGCCACCACCCTCCCCCCCAGCCACCAGTAAGTGTTATCGGCTCGGGTAATTCCACCCCCCCCCCCCAGATCCCCGCTCCCTTCACCCCCTCCGATGATTACGTGAATGATTTTATTGATTTTAAGGAATAAAAAAAAATAATGATATAATTCAGCGATGATTATGAAGATACGACGATTATATCAATCTATTTTAAGAGTGAGGGATTATACCGCTTGTTACTGTAACGAGAGAGAGAGAGAGAGAGAGAGAGAGGGGGGGGGGGGGTAGGTGAGTGAGTGAGTAAAGGAGGGAGAGTGTGAAGAAATGAGCGAGTGAGTCAATGGTTTAGTGAAAGGGAGTGAGTGAATGAAAAAGTAAGTGAGTGATAAAGTGAGTAAGCGAGTGAGTGAATAAAGAAGCCAGTAAATGAAAAACCAGTAAGTGAACGAAAAAGTGAGTAAATAAGAACAAAAAATTAGTAAATGAGTGAGTGAAACAACAGGTGAATAAGTGAATAAGAAAACATGTCAGTATACACCAGTTATCCTCCAACACAACAACAACACAAGCAGCTAACAACAAACAATCACCAAACTTAATACAACAACACAACTAACAACAACACAACTAACAACAACAACACAACTAACAACAACAACAACAACAACACAACTAACAACAACAACACAACTAACAACAACAACAACACAACTAACAACAACACAACTAACAACAACAACAACACAACTAACAACAACACAACTAACAACAACAACAACACAACTAACAACAACAACAACACAACTATCAACAACACAACTAACAACAACAAAACTAACAACAACAACAACACAACTAACAACAACACAACTAACAACAACGACAACACAACTAACAACAACACAACTAACAACAACAACAACAACACAACTAACAACAACAACAACACAACTATCAACAACACAACTAACAACAACACAACTAACAACAACAACAACACAACTAACAACAACACAACTAACAACAACACAACTAACAACAACAACAACACAACTAACAACAACACAACTAACAACAACACAACTAACAACAACAACAACACAACTAACAACACAACTAACAACAACACAACTAACAACACAACTAACAACAACACAACTAACAACACAACTAACAACAACACAACTAACAACAACAACACAACTAACAACAACACAACTAACAACAACAAAAACCAACAAGAACAACACAACTAACAACAACACAACTAACAACAACAACAACCACCAACAACAACAACACAACTAACAACAACATAGCTAACAACAACATAACTAACAACAACAACAACACAACTAACAACAACACAACAACACAACTAACAACAACACAACTAACAACAACAACAACCAACAACAACAACAACCAACAACAACAACACAACTAACAACAACATAACTAACAACAACAACAACCACCACCAACAACAACACAACTAACAACAACAAAACAACACAACTAACAACAACAAAAACCAACAAGAACAACACAACTAACCACAACACAACTAACAACAACAACAACCACTAACAACAACAACACAACTAACAACAACACAACAACACAACTAACAACAACAAAATCCAACAAGAACAACACAACTAACAACAACACAACTAACAACAACAACAACCACCAACAACAACAACACAACTAACAACAAAAACCAACAAGAAAAACACAACTAACAACAACACAACTAACAACAACAACACAACTAACAACAACACAACAACACAACTAACAACAACAAAAACCAACAAGAAAAACACAACTAACAACAACACAACAACACAACTAACAACAACACAACTAACAACAACACAACTAACAACAACACAACTAACAACAACACAACTAACAACAACAACACAACTAACAACAACACAACAACACAACTAACAACAACACAACAACACAACTAACAACAACAAAAACCAACAAGAACAACACAACTAACAACAACAACAACAACCAACAACAACAACAACAACCAACAACAACAACACAACTAACAACAACACAACAACACAACTAACAACAACAAAACCAACAAGAAAAACACAACTAACAACAACACAACTAACAACAGCAACAACCACCAACAACAACAACACAACTAACAACAACACAACTAACAACAACACAACAACACAACTAACAACAACAAAACCAACAAGAAAAACACAACTAACAACAACACAACGAACAACAACAACATAACAACACAACTAACAACAACAACAACCAACAACAACAGCACAACCAACAACAACATAACAACACAACTAACAACAACACAACTAAAAACACAACGAACAAAAAAACTAAAAACACAACTAACAACAACAACAACCAACAAGAACACAACCAACAACAACATCAACTCAGTATATACACATCCCAATTTCTCTTCACCAGATGCATACGTCACATCACCTCTTCTATATTTATCTTTAATTAATTTACCTTTACTGTAATGTTTCCTTCCCCTGGCGGATGATTTAGACACTATAAATAATAAACATTTATGACAATTTACTATTATTACCATATTGAGGTCTATGTACCTGTAATTAGTGTGTATACCTGAATTCGTATGTGTACCTGTAATTAGTATGTGTATCTGCAATTAGTATGTACAGTTGCAGCCCAAATTCCCGAGACACTTTATGGAGTTTTTTCCCCAATCATATTTATGACCCGGAAAAAGATGCCAGATATAGCCAAGTGTTCAGGGAATTCTGTCCACAACTGTACCTGTATCTAGTGATGGTTTGTAATGACTGAGTCGACTAAATAGGGTCAATGGTCCTCTGTGGCTCTAGAGATAAGTGGTAACAGCTCGTAATTATCGGGATCACAATATATGTACACACACACACACACACACACACACACACACACACTTGGCGTCTGTCTGTAAAATATCAGAGTGTGTACAGAGTAATCAGTTATTCCACAACGACAAGCGAACTAATGACTTAATTTTCGATGCACTTGCAACATTACACACGTCTCACACCCTCACAACACACACACACGCACACACACACACACGTCTTGTGACTTCGAAGTTGAGTAAATCCCCGTCAGGCGTGTGTGTGTGTGTATGTGTGGACCAGGGTTGATACAGTACAGTACATAACCCACTCCTCGTAATGACAGACCCGTAAAAACCTTTAACATGCCACACCACTTCAATATTTACTCAATCTTTATGACACTTTTGCCTGTAGCCACCCCACTTATTAACAAGTGTTACCCACCACTAACGATTTTTTACCCCGTATTCAAGGTCTCATTTACATAGCCCAGGCAGCTGTCGGTCGATACACTCATATATATCCTTCCCTTCGTAAACAACAACTCCAGTGATTTGTGATTCTGCTGGAAAACTACGAGAATATTCCCAGAGCGTTTTTTATTACTGGTTCATTAGGTACAGTCTCTGGTATAATATTAGATTCTGCTGGATATCTCCTTCACAAACTTCGTAAACAACACCTAGTCATCTGCGATTCTGTTTAGATAAAAAAAAACGTTTGCGACGCTGTTATGAAATACGTAAACATGAACATACAGTAGTAATAATAATAGTAGTAGTAATAATAATAATAATAATAGTAATAGTAATAATAGAATAAATACCACGTCCTCCCTACATTCAGTATAGGTTGACCTGAGATGAACCAACACACACACACACACACTCTTTCTCTCTCTCTTTCTCTCTCGCTGATATTCAAGTGTCCTGTTTGATTCTCTTCAACTAATCCTACGTCTTGTTTACACTCTTCGCATCACTGGTGTAGACAACTCATGTACAACAGCGACGTCTCCAAATTTATAATAAACAGAGGTGTATTTCAGCATTTTGTTTATTTTACACAGGCCGGAGGAAACACAGTGTTAGGTAATTGTTTTCTCAGTGGCAAAGTTCATGTTAGGCCTATATGAGAGAAGAGAGAGATAAAGAAAGACAAATAAAAAGAGAGAGAGAGAGAGAGAGAGAGAGAGAGAGAGAGAGAGAGAGAGAGAGAGAGGAATCAACACTTGGACACACACCTGGTAAGAATATGGACGTCAACAGACCCCGCTAGAACAAGGCCACATTGTAGGCAGGTCAGCCACTCTCAATCGCCAAAAGTCTCAGAAACTGCGCCCACCTGCGCGACCTGAACTGAGGACCAGAGGCGAATGATCACCAACTCCTACGAACACCCGCCCAGGTGACACAGACGAACCGGGGACAATAAATGAAGAAAAGACACAATAACTGAATCGGCGAGAATACAGTCTGCTGCCTTAGGAAATCCAACCCTACAGAAGAGTATCGTGTGTATCAGCCACCCAGACAGGCAGGCAACACTCCAGCTGTACCCCAGATGGATCATACCACAAATAACAGCTTACTTAGTAGATAGTATTACCCCAGCAGCAGTCTATGTTACAGGTGGTGACAAGTGATAGAGAAGTAACACCTTGTAGCAACAGAAGACCCACAAAGATAGAATCACTGGCTAAACTAGGACCAGGTTAAACTTCCTGAGAACCTTCTTTTTTTTAATGCATCTACACCTACATCTACACCTACATCTACACCAATATAGAAATCCCATTCAAGAATTCATTACAACAAGAGGAGACCAAAACCATTATTTCCCAGTCTGGTGCAGGAGTGGGAAGCAGAGCAGCCAGCCACACCGTCGTCATCACCACCAAACCATCAGCCAATATTTGAGGTTTGGATTACCAGCGTCGATGAACCAACACACACCTCTGAACACTTGACACACTCCAGACAGCGTAAGAGGTGCTGGAGAATATCTGGACATCGGGAGTTAGTTGTATTTGGTCGAGCTTAGTAGTTAATATCTTAATAGTATTGACGTGAGAGGCAGGAAGTGATGTCTAAACTAACTGAAACACGACTGAGACTGGACTGATTCGTGTTACTTAAGGGGTCATGCTATCGTACTCAAGGGGTCAAGTTATCGTACTCAAGGGTATAAAATATCTTACTCATTGGGCTAATTCGTGGTACTCAGTGGGCTAAATCGGTTTACTCAAGGAGTTAGGTCATCGTACTCAAGTGGTGAAGACATCGTACTCATGGAACAGATTCATGGTACTCAGGGGAATGTTATCGTACTCAAGAAGTTAACACATCTTCCTCAATAGGCAAATTCATGGTACTCAAAATGGGGTCACGTCATCACACACACATTCTCCGTCATCTCTAGCTCCTTGGACTTCCCGCATCTGAACTCATCAATGTTTACATAAGGTCCATACTCCCTTAACTCACCTAAACTTCCCCTGCCGGGTTAACTGTCACACAACGAGGACTCCAAGAGAGAGTGCAGAGGAGGGAGAGCAATACTATTTTCCCCCTGACTTACACCACATATCAAGAGGCTTTAATCAACATGACCTCATCTGTCAGTATGGGACGAAGCCACTAGATCATCCCCGTCACCGTCAGCCAATTGCTGTTCGACACCATAACTGCACCCAGCTCACATAACCACTTACCTCTACAAGAACAGCCCAGACTAATCCACTGTAGAATTATTCAACAACTCGTAGATAACCTGTGTGTTCACTCCTTCCCAATGTCACTTCTGTACTGTAACTATACGCTAAAACTTCTTGTTAAATAACCCATGTAATTATACGTTATATGTGTACCAATAATGTCTTTTGCATATTCAATAAACTGTCAATTATTATTATTATTATTTTTAAACACAAATAAATAAACACGGGGGTATCAGTTGTGTGTGTAATAATAATAATAATAATAATAATAAACGGTTTATTAATAGAGTTGCAGCGGGTGGCTGAAAATATACAACCTTACATGTGATTTAGACATAATGATATGCGTTCAATACATTTACAGGGCTGTACAATACATAAATCAGGAGTTGTTTATTATTTTAACAATAGATGGGATGGTGCTATTCTTATATCTATCGGTGCGGGCTCTTATGGGCTGAATTTTGTTGTAGTGGCGGACTGCGCGAGGTGGGTGGGGGGCTGACGGTGGCAGGAGGTGGCGATGACGAGGGTGGTTCAATAGTTGGCTGCCAAACCTTTCCAGTGCTTGGTGGTGGAGGTCACTGAGGGATGGCATTTCCAGGGTGGAGAGAGCGTTGGTGTAGCCGGAGTAGTCAGCGCCGAGCATGATTCTGCAGGCCCTTTTCTGTACCTTCTCTAGCTGACGTTGTGTGTGTGTGTGTGTGTGTAACCTCTTCATCCACCAAATCAAGCATTCACCCACTCACCGACCTATCCGCTCACCCATGCCCAAACTTCCATCCCACCCGCCCACTCAAGCATACATCAACCCACCCAGCTAGTAGTGGTGCCACAGAGGTAGTAGTGGGCGGTATAGGTAATCTTTGTGTTCTAGTTGACTGGGCAACATTCCACACCCTGCCTGCCTCACCCAAGAACGAAAACACATTGGCTGTCCCCCTTCCCCACAAGTCTACCAGGACTGTTATTACATTGATTGGCGGACACTTCGGTTACGAGTCCTCCGTCTGTGTTGGTGTGAGGAAGGAAGTAACGTGACTCGACTACAATCATTCTCAGGTGTTGTGCAGGGATTGGAAGTGACGTAGGCCAGGGATTGGAGACAGCTCTAAACCATATTGTCTCATTATTAATCACATCCACCACAGCCAGCAAACGAGACCTGTTTATATTAGTATTAATGTGCGTAATGAAAACATCTAATTAAATGTACCAAACCTGTTTACACCAGTAATAGCTAACCTGAAGAGTAAACTAATAGTCACAGCCACCACAGTACACAGTATGCAGCAATCGGTGACTGTTGCTTCATAGTCCATGGCTGCGACTGTTTTTGGTTTAGGGGCTGAAGATTGTGTTCCCCTGAAACACAGCAAAGTAGACTGAGTAAAGAGAATGATAGGCAACACCTCAACCAGGCCACGACATAATTTCTCGGTTGCTGTTTCTGTTATGATAAAACCTCAGCCAGAGGAGTGAAGCTGCCTTGGTCCGTGTTCTGGATTCTCTCTATTTACACTCTGTTCTTTTCATTCTCGTTTCTCCTTTGTGCAGCCTTGGGGGGGGAGGAAACGGTGACATGCGGCCAGGGGATTGAATATCTACATATCAATGAAGGCTCGCTGGCCACTCGTCCAGAATCCATGAGCAAAGATGTCCACAAGGGTTTCGTTAGTTGTGTTGGTAATCATGTGAAGGAAACGCTCTCCATCCAGTGGGAAGAGGGTCGGTTCCACACTGACGTCACGGCATATCTCCTTCAACATCTTTGCTGTAATTTCCCTTACTTCGGCATGCTTCATGCAAACGAAACCTCCCTTCTCGCACACCATGGCATGGTTAATATCGTAGAATGTTCCAGATACGTATTGGGCGGGCATACTTTCCACTGGCCAACCATACCTTAGAGCAATGGCATCTGTGAATTCTTGTTTATCAAGGCTGAAGCCTTTTGCCCTTATCGGTAAAGTTGTTAGCCATTTTGAGGCGCCCACCTCCTGTGTTACCTCTATCTTTCTCTTCACAATCTCTGACAGTTGTTGCTCCAGTTGTTGAAGTTTTTTGCTTTGGGTATCCTGCCTTTTTTGTCAAAATGGAACGTCGAAATTTCCGTAGTTCGTTGGTGTCTACATCACTCAGGCATTTTAAGTTACTATATGCCCAGTGAGGGCTGCTGTGAGCTTGACAGAGCTCTGATGTTCAGTGGCAGCCGTTCCTCAGGGTTAGTGATTCCCATTCCTCCCTGTCTCGGTGGTAGTGCAAGGAGTGGCCTTTCTGCTGGGGTAAGGTGGTGACTTTTCACTAATGTTGGAATAAATTCGTTCCTGGTGGATTCTTTTGGAGGACAGAGGAGAGGTTCGACGTCAGAGATAGTGCGAATCAGGTAATTCCAACAATGTTTGACTCCGTGGGTGAATGTTGCAAGCTCCACATGTTGTTCAGTCTTAGCAATTTTCGACAGAACTTGTATTTCTTTCACCCACTCGTTTACCTCTCCAGTTACATATTCGGTCTTGCAATCATCCGTGCCAATTACTGTCCCTAGGTGTCTTTAGCCGCCCTTCGTTATTTTGACCCCACTTCCGTTGAATAATTCTATAGTCCGGTCGTTGTATTCTGGGTTCACAATGAGGAAGGATTTGCTGGCATTTGGGTGGTACCCTATTTGTAGACCACATGATGTTACTCAGTCCTACGACTTTTTTATATCCTCAACATTTCCTGCTCCTGCGAGGTATCAGCACACTGCTTATTTGTCCTTGGTTGTCTCATAATTTAATGTATGCTGGAGTACGGATAGGCCTAATGCACACATTGCCATGGTACCTGGATCCTTTGTGCCGTTCCCTCGGCTGACTGAATGGCAGTATCTCCACCTAGGGCCTTCAAGCTCGTTATGTAAAGGTCTATCGGGTTCCTGTAGGTATTTTCCATATATTTTGCCAAGTTTGGACACTTGATATTGATGTTGTACATTGGAGGCGTCTACCAGGAGTACAATCTCACAGTCATGCTCTTCATATATCTTTCTCATGGCATGAACGCCAGCTTCTCCCCCAGCCTGGTGGTCAGCACATACAGTACTTGCAGGTTCCTTAGTACAGCCTTGACATCATTGACCACCTCTCTTATACATTTACCAATAATTCGTATCAGAACTTCCCCCACCCCTATAGGCATACAGGGGCGTATCCAGGGGGGGTTTCCTGGTTGCCCGGAAACCCCCCTCGAAGCCCACGCTGCTCGTCTGAAGTGTCTTTGATCTGCCGTCATCTCCCTCCCTTACCTGTCATATTTAATCTTAATACGGTCAAACACAAGCGGCTTGATTATAAGACATACTTGTGTGCGGAATTTTGGGTCATGTCAGGTCATAAGCTCAGCTTTTGACCTGACATGAACCTCAGGACTACTGGCGTCTTCATATAAATGACCAAGTTCTGACCCAGGAGTCAGTCACGAGCCCCTGTTTCAGCTGTGAACAACACCTGCGCACTCTTACATTATCGTGTTATTCCCGTGCGTGTATAGTGTGTTTGCTTTGTTTCTAGTCCACTGTGGATATTTGCAATTTTATGCGCCCAACTGGCGTACAGTCAAAGTCGTCAAGAGACGTCACCAAGGAGACTCTGGGTACACCATCATCCACCAACACTGAATCTAGTGCAACTGCTAGCATCCCAGTGAAACGTAAGCTACTGTGTGACGATGTAAATGTCAATTCTGCATCGAAATGCCCACGACGTAAGCACAAATATATATTTATTATGTGTAAATCAGAGAGGGTTGGAAAAAATTTCATCAATGATGTATGACAAGATGTCGATATAGTTCATAGTTCACCGTACCGACTATTTATATTTTTTGTGCTTCCCTAAATCATCATTTACAGTGTTGAATATCGAGAAACATCTATAATCCAAAAACTCTAGTCCTGCTTGTATTTCTACATCCCATAAATGTCACAAATGTACCCCCCAGCTGTTTGGGCTCGCTGCGCTCGCCCTGTATATACAGTATTTACATTCGGACAATCTGAGAAACCCCATATCAAAATCCTGGGTACGCCCCTGGCCTACATCCTGGATTTTCGTCCAAGTGGATGAGGCGACTGGGCATTAGAGCAGCAAGGGCGGTGGTGGCGTTGTAGAGATCATTTGCTACTCCGCCAAACTTATTCGTGTTAAAAATGACTCTCCAGCCGTCTGCATCCAAGCCTGAAGGGCCTGCCCCTCCCTGTGTCTTCAATGCTTTTTTCCACACCATCCATCCTGTTATTTTCTCGAACATGACGGCGCTTGGGGGGACATAAGCACCCTGGGACCTGATGCCTTCCTCTTCACTTGCCTGCAGTGGATGTTTATCCTTCAGTAGCTGTATGGTTTCTGTTTATTGACAGCACAATGCCGAAAGATTACTCGAGAGATTTTCCCGCCGGGTATACTTTCCCCACACGCATCTGGTTACCAAACATTCTGGCAGCATCCTCAGTGACTTGCTTTCCGTGTCCTGTAAATTTTAGTCTCTCCTGAAGTGTTCTTGCCTCGCTTAGGAGATCATCAAGGCCCAATTCTGCCACATTTTCTGTCTTCTGTTCATTCCAGCAACATTTTCTTTGAACTTACTCCTTGCGTGTGTTCTCTGTCAGAATAGATGGGGTATTATTGCCAGTATATGATGAGCTATTGGGGCCAGGGAGCTGTCATGAGTGTAAGTATGAGGCGAGTCATTCCCCAGATCATTTCTTTGGTGGCCCCACTGGACATCTTTTGTGTAGGCTTCTTTGACCCACTCACTGCCTCTTCCCCCGACATGCCTTTCCAATGTGTTGACTGTGTCCTTCACCTGATGTTGGCTCAACATTTTCAGACTGAGTGGGGTCACTGCTGTCGTTCAGGATGTCATCCTCCCTTGATGTATCCCTGCCCAAGGGATTCCAACAGCCGATCCTTTTCCTGGGATCCAGTCAAAATCCCCCTGGACAAAACCCCCTCAGTTAAGTGCAAAGTAAGACGTAAGTCCTTCAGTTATAGTACAAAATAAATTAGGTTAGGTTAGATATTGCAATCTTATAATATAATAAATGTAATATTTTATATGTCAGAGAAGTGCTCATTAACAGTAAATAAGAAAGAATGAAAAAGTATTTAAAAATTAGTATTATTTGTCCTAAGGAGCTTTTGTCCCTTACTCTCCCTTTCCGACAACCTAGACAGGGCCGGTTACATAAGAACATAAGAACATAAGAAAATAAGGAGTCTGCAATAGGCCGGTTGGCCTATGCATGGCAGCTCCTATCGAGAGTTACTGCCACTCTCTAGCATCCATGAATCTATCTAGCCTCCTTTTGAAACTTTCCAGAGTTCCCGCACTTACTACAAAGTTGCTAAGCTTGTTCCACTCGTCCACCACCCTATTTGTGAACCAGTTTCTTCCTATCTCCCTCCTAAACCTAAACATATCCAACTTGAATCCGTTGCTCCGAGTCCTATCCTGCTCGGATATTAAAAGAACTTTATCTGTATCCCCTTTATTGATTCCTTTCACCCACTTAAATACCTCTATCATATCTCCCCGCACTCTTCGTCTTTCTAGGGAATGCAAGTTAAGTTTCTTTAACCTATCCTGATATGGAAGGTTTCTGAGTCCCGGAATCATTTTTGTCATTCTTCGCTGCACCGACTCTAGTGAATTTATATCCATTCTATAATAGGGGCACCAGAACTGAACCGCATAATCGAGGTGAGGCCTAACTAGCGCAAGATATAGTTGCAATAAGACCTCTGCACTCTTGTTACTTACACTTCTAGATGTAAAACCCAATACTCTGTTTGCCTTATTTCGAACATTAACGCACTGTTTTCTAGGCCGTAGGTCCGGGCTTACAAGTACCCCTAGGTCTCTTTCACAAGTCGACTTCTCTAGGTTGATGTTGTTAAGGCTGTATACATTATAAGTATTTGTTCTTCCAATATTAAGTACACTGCACTTGCTAGTGTTGAATTTCATTTGCCATTTTTCAGACCAACCCTGCAGTTTATTTAGATCGTCCTGTAATGCATTTGCATCCTGCCCTGAATTAATTTGCCGCCCTCTTTTGGTGTCATCCGCAAACTTGCTTATGTCACTGCTGATCCCAGTATCTAAATCGTTTATGTAGATTATGAACAAGAGTGGGCCTAGTACTGACCCCTGGGGAACCTCACTGGTTACACGGCCCCACTCAGATTTAACATCATCTACGCTGACCCTCTGCGTTCTATCGGTGAGCCATGATTTTATCCAATTTAAAACTTTCCCCTCGATACCATGAGCCTTAATTTTTCTCAGAAGCCTCTGATGCGGTACTCTGTCAAATGCTTTGCTAAAGTCTAAGTAAATAACATCATAATTTTCGTCATTATCTACTACCTCGAAGACTTTCCTAAAAAACGTTAGCAGATTTGTTAGACAAGATTTTCCCTTTGTAAACCCATGTTGAAAGTCGTAGATTAATTTGCTTTTCTCTAGATGCGATCGGATGCTATCTGCTATAATTGATTCAAGAAATTTCCCCACTACTGACGTCAAACTGATCGGCTGGTAATTTGACGCTGATGCTCTGTCTCCCTTTTTGAATATGGGTACTACATTTGCCTGTTTCCACAACTCTGGCACAACTCCAGTGTCTAATGATTTTGTAAATAAGTTTACGAGGGGTCCCCTAATCTGTTCCCTACACTTCTCACACACACATACAGTTCGTACATTTATGGTTCAGGCCAGAACAGATGCACTGACAGTTGCCCGCAATAGTGTTAGGCGGCTGCTAAGGTAGGGTGTGGGAAGATCAGGGTGCGGGGGAGTCTGACTGGAAGGCAGTGTGGGAGATAGGAGAGTAGTGGAGAAAGCGGCATGTTGTGGTTTAGGCCGGGCCGGGATGTGTCCATACTGAGCAAACAACTGGCTGATCTTTAACTGTGTTATTGTGTGACACTCTTCTGGTGAGGTCATCCATTATTTTCACATACCACATCAGATATGTCGGCAATAGTTAGATAATAAAGGTTGGTTGTAAGGCAGTGAGGAATTGGGGAGGTAGGTAGTGTTTTTTTTTTGGGGGGGGCGGTGGGGCGCGGGGGGGTGAAAGAAGATTAGAGGTGGGGGAAGGAAGTTATAGTACGGAAATTGAAGAAATTTAGGAGGAGGTAGGACAGGGCGGGCTGACCGCCTTGCTGTGGGTTAGCTGAGCTAATAGTGTGTTAGGGTTGTGTCATGGGTTAGTTATTGTCTGTCGGTACAGGCACTAGACATCCTACCCTATCCCGGACATGAGTGTTTTGAGGGCCTTATTTCATATTCCACCGTCCCTACTGGCGGATGCTGGTCTAGGTTGGTTGTCTATTGCCTGGCTGTTTAGATCGGGGGTGGTAATGGACCTTTTGAGATTGGTAACTTTTTGGGAACCATGTATGGTTGTTGTTATTGTCTGGTGGGAGTCTTTGAAGGAGTTCTTGCTCTGAACGTTCTATCTTTTGCCAGATTCTGCTGGCCAGGGTGTGCAGTTGCTGGGTTTTATCCAGAGGTCTCTATGTATCTCGGCTGTGGTTCTGGTGAAGGGGTATCTTTCACCTGCGACGAACCTTAGGGCTTCATTTTGGACCACTTGTAATTTTAATAAGTGGGTGGTGCTCATAGTATGAAGAGGTACTGCTTGGTAAGTTAATATCGGTATGATAAATGATGTGACCAGGCGGAGTTTTATTTTCTCAGGAAGCGCTTTAAAGCGGTATAGTTTTCTCAGCTCTCTTTTTGCCTTTTCCTTCCTGGTGTGGACATGATGGGAGTAACCTATCGTGGATATATGCAGGCCCAAGAGGGTGCTTCTGCTGTTGTACTCTATCTGGTCATTATTGGTTACTAATGGATGGGCTTTCCTTCTGTATAAGGGTATCACTGTGAATTTCGGGAGACTGTCTTGGATTTTCCATTGGTTTTCTTATTTATTTACCCTTTCTATTTCCCGTCTGGTGTTGTGGACCTGTAGTGCTCGTGATTTTCCTTGATGTGTTGTTGTTTGAGTGATGTCATCTGCATACATAATATCTTCGTTGCCTATTCTGGTAGGAGGCGGGGTGTCACTTGTGTAGATGATATATAGGGTGAAGGAGACGACGCTGTTCCTGGGGGACACGCTCATGGTGGGAAGGTCTCTCCTGTGAGTTGTCCCACCCTCAGCCAGGCATTTCTGCCGCCAAGAAAGTTACAAAGCAGTTTTCAATGTTGGCGGGAAGTCCGAGTTGGAGGATCTTATATTTTAGACCGTCATGCCAGACTTTGTCAAATGCCTTCGCTACGTCCCGGAGTTAGATTACATTAGCTACCACTCGCTGCGGCTCTGGCTATGTTTTCACATGCCAGGGCTATCGCTGTTGTGGTGGATTTCCCTTACCTGAGCCCAAATTGTCTGCAATTGATTCTGTTGTTTGTTTCCAGGTGAATTATCACACGGTTATTGATAATTTTTTCTAGGTTTTTTCCAGGTACTTCGAGGAGGGAGATCGGTCTGTAGTTTAGTGGGGCGGCGGGTTCTTTCCTTGTTTTGGTGTAAGGATAATAGTGGCCTCTTTGAATTTAGTTGGGAAGTAACCCGAGGCCAGGCAGGCGTTCATTTTGGTTCTCAGTTTCTCCATGGTCAGGTTGGGGAAGGAGGAGAGATAGGGGACAGGTTGAGGAAGGAGGGGAGATAGAGGACAGGTAGGGGAGATAGGGGACAGATAGGGGAGATGGGGAAGAAGTAGGGGAAGAAGGGGAATGCTGAGGGGATTAACACACATACGGTAAACACGCTAAGAAACAGACTTGCACTCGAGTCACCTACTAAAACGGCTCCTCATAACTAGTGAACACATAATAAAATAACATCCAATATGGCAACGAATTCACTCCAAGACTCACTTAAGGGAAGATACGTCCATCCTTAGTACAATAGAGAATCAGGTGTCCCAGAGTCTAAGCTATTTAATACCACAACGGCACCTAACTACTTCACAGACACGCTTTATTAGGTCAGTCGAGGAGGTGAAAGGACAGACAGCGCTTGTTATTCCAGGTGAGGAAGTGTGTATGGTGGTGGGGGGGGGGGGGGTGGCGCTAGCACATTACAGCACATCCTTTCCTGTCGACAGAGACAAGTGGTTTATGCATACCTACCCACCATCACCCTTGACAATAGCTTGTCCTTCTTCACTAAGTCCATCATAATACCAGCCTCTTAAAGTATAAATAGTACTTATTTACTCTACGTGAGGTGTTACATGACAGGAAGGTGAGGAGTGAGTGGGGGCGAGGGAAGTGGGGGGGCGAGAGAGGGGAACCATACAATAGAAAGTCTTGCTGCAGTCGGTCATGGCAGGACACGTCATACATAACACCATCTCATAACGACCAACTTTCTACTCTTTACCATCACATGTCCTGACCCCCCCCCCCCCCGGGCCACGGCACGAGATGTACTATAGACTAACCTTCAAGCAACCACCACACCGAGCAAGTCACAGCCCCAGAGATCCAGTAGATGTGGTTACGACCAGCTTAATTGAGATCCTCCTGCTGGGTGAAGGTGGTATTATTTTGTGTGGTGACATACACGAGCCAGCTCCAGACGGTTTGTTTCTGACTTTATCTCTGGCTGGATGTGGTAGTGTTAGCCAGACTACCGACCCTTTAGCCCATACTATAGGCAGCCCTGTTACACCCAACGCTTGTCACTCATGATGATGTTCGATAACTTGTTCCACTCATCCACTACTCGATTTCAAAACCAGTGTTTACTTATCCATCACCTAAATCTGAATTTGTCTAATTTAAAACAATTGCTACGTGTTCGCTCCTGGTCAGATAGTTTAAAGTACCTTCGTTATATTACCTTTTCTTTAACCCATACTCAAGGTATTCTTCAGTGTTTACAACAATAAACATATTACAACGGGGTGGTCACAGAGTTGGGGAGCCAATGAAAGTACTTCATCACACAGCCATACTGTATAAACCAAGACGTAAATATATACAAATAGTAGAGTAAAATGTGAAAAACGGTCTATTCACGTTCAGTGTTAGAAGGTGTCCAACAAACGACCGTCTCACAACAGCTGTTTTTCTAGAGAGCATCAAGAGGCTCGCTAACACGCCCACACCTGTTTAATTCATTCCCCACCATCTTGATTACGGACTGAGAGCAGACTAACGTTTGTTACCACGGACAAAAAGAAGCATAAATATAAGCAGATGTAAACAAAATAACAAGTAACATAACAGGGTACACATTCACAAGCTTCCTGAGAGCTTAATTAAAACTTTACACATACCTCAGTTAGCCTGACGTGATCCTCAGTCCCTTTCAGAATGGTAGAGAAGGATCAGGGTGTCTGGGGGCCGTCACCTCTCCTGCACCACTGGAGGTCACCACGACGGAGGAGGTCAAATCACGTTACTGAAATAAAAAAAGAAAATCCCGCTGGAGTTGGAATTCACAGAAACAGTGTCTTAGGCAGGTGATGTACAGGTAACTTGGCTATAGTTACCTAATTAAGCCCAGGTAGAGGGACATCACGTACGCCTCACCTTGATCTCTAACCTACTTTATAAACAAAATTAAGTCACTTATTTCTTCAAGTAGTACAAAGGCAACGCCAGCACGAGCGATCACCAGCGCCAAACTTATCTAACCATCCGGCAATGGAATGTTTATTTGCTTTGCCAGACGATGTTTCTTGCCTTGTGTGTGCGTGTGTGTGTGTGTGTGTGACTGATGGCACTTATAATGTATTGTGTTTTCACCAAATCCGAAAAACCTGCGTGAACACACACACACACACACACACACACACACACACACACACCACTACAAGCAGCACCCTACCACATTACCACAACTACCACCACCGTTCAATAATTCGACCACTACCACTACTATTACCATTAACAACACAGTCACTCATAGTAGCATGAGAGAGAGAAGTAGAGAGAGAGTGAATGAGATTGAAAAAGAGAGAGCGAGATAGAAAGTGAGAGTGAAAGAGAGAAAATGAAACAGAGAATGAAAAAGAAAGTGAAATAGCTAGCGAGAGAGAGTGAAAGAGTGAGAGCGCGAGAGTGACGAATTAAGTAACTCAATGAAAACAGAAGAGACAAAAGGGTTAAGAGAAAGAAAAAAAAGAATACTTTGATATAGAAGAGAGAGAGAGAGAGAGAGAGCTACAGTATATGATGCATGAGGTCATTATCAGTACTACCAACCCGCAGCACGAACCAAACTGTGCTCACATGACTCTCTCTCACATGACTCTCGCTCACATGACTCTCTCTCTCTCTCTCTCTCTCTCTCTCTCTCTCTCTAACTCCCCCCCAAGACATGACCATAGTAGAGAGTAACTACTCCCCCCTCTCTCTCTCTCTCTCTCTCTCTCTCTCTCTTTAACTTCCCCCAAGACATGACCATAGTAGACAGTAACTACTCCCCGTGCGCCCTGTGTCACCTCGCGACCAACACCTTGTAAGGATTCTCCCACTGCCGCCTTGAGTCGTATCGGTGTTAAGACAGGGAGGCGGTGCGAGGCGGATTATGGATGACTGGTGTGGTGGCACTTAGGTCATGAGATTAATAGATTCACTCATATTTAATGGTTCTATATTGGTTAGGTTAGGTTAAGTTAGGATAGGTCAGGGTTAAGTTAGGTTAAGGTTAGATTAGGTTAATGTTATTGTCAACTTAGGTTAGGTTAGCGTTAGGGTATTTAATTATCAGGTGATATAAGCAGTGGTTCCTAATCTTCATGAGATCTGTTTTCTATACATCACAATGTTGTTTATAGAACCACCTCACCTCCCCCGGAACCTCCTCATCCTCTTCTTCTTCCTCCTCCTCCTCCTCCTTCTCCTCCTCCCACCTCCACCCAACCCCCTCCTCCTCGTTACCAGCAGGTGGTTGTGTACACAGGATAATGTTGATTGCGTCTCTCTAAAAGTCATTCCTTACGTTGATGAATGAGCAGCCTGAAGAAACACGACTCAGAATTGACCCCCAGTGCTTAACAAGCTTCTTACGCCACCACTGTTCGCCACTGTGGCTCTTCTATTCTCTCCTCTCCCCCCTTCTCTCCTCTTCTCCTCTCCCCCCTTCTCTCCTCTTCTCTTCTCCCCCCTCTTCTCTTCTTCACCCCTCTCCTCTCCTCTAGGCCGTAATGACAAAAGAAGTTGATGGCCAGCAAACCCAAAGAATCAAGCAAGCCTCTCCTCTCCTCTCCTTTCTTTTCTTCTCGCCTTCCCACTCCTCTCCTCTTTCTCCTCCGATCTCCTCTTCTAATCTTCTCTCACTCCTCTCCTCTCTCCCACACCTCTGACTCCTCCCCTCTTGATGACTTAAGCGAATGAATGAATCTATCTTTGTTCGATGCATCTCAGAAGACCTTCGGCTAAGATTCCAATCAGTCTCTGTTTCTCAACTATCCTTGGCAATCCAGTCATTTCCTGGTCCCTTTTTTTCCCTCCCTTGTTGTAACCTCAAGTGTCCGAACAGCTGTTGATGAATTAGGCTTTATCAATACGAGAGTGGGTGTCTCGAGGTATGAGTGTCTCGAGGTGTGAGTGTCTCGAGGTGTGAGTGCCTCGAGGTGTGATAATGCTATCCCAACTCTCTCTCTCTCTCTCTCACCCTCAGAACCTCCTCTCAATAACTATAAACTATACAAATTCAACTCTATTGTCCACTTATTGTCCTGATAATCTCCCTATATACCTTTCAACCCTGGAGTTACTTGAGTACGATGATTTATCCCTTGAGTATGATTATTTAACCCCTTGAGTACGATGATTTAACCCCTTGAGCACAATAACAATCCCTTGAGTACGATAACTTAACCCCTTCGAGTAGGATAACAATACCTTGAGTGTGATAATTTAATTCCTTAAGTACGATAACTTAACCCCTGGAGTAAGATGATTTAACCCTTGAGTACGATAACTTAACAGCCCCTCCATTACACTGCTGACTCTGTACCCCAGAAGACAGCTTGAATTCACATGTAGTATAAATGATGGGACGAGCTCCTTCCCCTCATCCATCCCTCTCCCTCTTCCCTCACCCACCCTCTCCCTCCTCCCCATCCAACCTTTCCCTCATCCACCCTCCTCCCCCATCCAAATCTTCCCCTCATCCAGCCCTTCCCTCCCTCCCCATCTTCTTCCCCTACTCCTCACTCCCTTATCCACCCTCTCCTCATCCACCATCCCATTATCTACCCTCTCCTCATCCACCCCCTCCATGTCCATCAATCATTACCGTCTCATCTTTACTCTCTTGTTAGTCTAAACTCTAAAGGCTTAAATAAACCTCCCTCACTTGTTTCAAACCAGACGATCTGCTCTTCGTTACCACACTGCTGATACATACATACATACATACATACACACACACACATACATACATACATACATACATACACACACACATACATACATACATACATACACACACACACACACACACACATACATACATACATACATTCACACACACACATACATACATACATACATACATACTTTACTTTTCCCTTATAAGAGCCCAAATAACATCAAACACCTTCACTCATTCATCAGTTGACAAATAGCTTTCACAGCCTAGAAGCATATGCGTCGTTTCATGGGTTCATCGTGAGACAGACAGACAGACAGAGTTACATCAACCCCTCCCTCCCTACCCCATCATTATCATCTTCCATTATCATTTTCTACCATTATCCACCATTTTCTACCATTATCTACCATTTTCTACCATTACCTACTATTTTCAACCACTATCTACCATTACCTACCATTCTCTACTAATATCTACAAATTACCAAATATTTTCTACCACTATCTATCATTTTCTACCACTATCTACCATTTTTACCATCATCTACCATCTTCTTTGGACAAGTTCTTCTTCGGGTTGGTTGTTTTCACTGCCTGCGTCACCTCCCTGTAATCTGACATCAACATCAGGCAGGGTGAGGGGCCTCGAGTATAGGGTATACCTTACTACTTGACGCTCGCCCATACCAACACGCGTCTCCTTCTGGGGTTCACCGTGACTGACAGACAGACCACTAGCGTAGCTAGGGGGGGGGGGGGGGGCGGTCCGCCCCGGGCGGCACTTTTGGGGGGCGGCACTTTTGGGTCTGCTCATCACCCATATCTGCAGCTACTGGAGACGTTAATCCATCCCTTTGTATCGGCGGCAAGTTAATCCTTGTCGTGTCTGACCTAACACCTGACCCACATCTGTCTCCTACTATTCAGAACGAGTTTATAGAAATTTTGGGAGAAAACGTAAGAAGCAAAGTCATCAAGCAAGTAAAAGAAGCAAAGTACTTTTCCATGATATTCGACAGCACTCCTGATATTTCACATAAGGATCAAACGAGCCAAGTTTTACGCTATGTTATGATCGATGGAGATAAGGTGAAGGTTGTGGAATCATTTGTCGATTTCATTGAAACAAAAGGTAAAACCGCCGAGAATATTTCAATGATGATTTTGGAAAAATTAGAGAAAGACGGAATTGATATTCAAAATTGTCGAGGGCAAGCATATGATAATGCTGCGGTGATGGCTGGTGTTCATACTGGTGTTCAGAAACGTATCAAGGAAATTAATAAAAAAGCAGAATTTGTCGCTTGTACAAATCACTCGCTGAATTTGGCGGGTGTTCATGCAGCTTCTGTTGCTGTGAATTCTGTTACCTTTTTTGGATGTGTGGAACGTTTGTTTGTATTTTTTTCTTCATCAACCCATCACTGGGATGTTCTAACTTCAGTCACTGGTCAAAGTGTCAAGCGCATAATAGAAACTCGGTGGAGTGCGAGGGGAGAAGCTGTAAGTGTTGTAAAGAAACACTTCTCAAAAATCTTAAGTGCCCTAGAAAAGTAAACTGGTGAAGAAGAAAATACAGCTACCAGGGCAGATGCTGGTGTTCTACTTGGTGCGTTGCAATCATTTTCCTTTTTGTGCTTTCTTGGCCTGTGGGGACCCGTCCTTCTAGAAATTAACGACACACAGATTTACCTCCAAACCAAGGGCTTGAACATACAACAATGTGATATAAAACTCAGGGCATTAGAAACATTTCTAGGTGAAAACACGGACAAGCTAGTGAGTAATGTGGTTAACTATGCCAAAGAAATTTGCAATGATCTGGGGATAGTCATGGAGCGTCAGCGTCGACCCAAAAAGAAGAAACAAATGTTTGGTGAAGGATCACGAGATGCTGAATTGCCATACGACATTGAATTGAGGAGAGAAATGTTTTCTTCGCTGGACAGAGTGATCCAAGAAATAACTTTGAGATTTCAACAGCTTCATGAACTTGCTGAGAAATATGCCTCCCTTACCCCATTGAATCTTTTGGATGATAAATATGAGTGTCAAATAGATCACGATCACGACGACATTGATAAAGAGGAGTTCCTCGTTGAGAGAAAAAGACTTCAGCATTTTGTTGCTGTTGCTGCTAGAACTATTAAAGACAGAATACAGACGTAGAAAGAAGGCCCCCTTGAACTTTTGCAGTTTATTCAAAAGTATAACCTTGGGAACTCGGTTCCAAATATAGTAATAATGCTGAGGATTTTCCTCACAATTGCTGTTAGTGTTGCTACCTGTGAGAGGAGTTTTTCGAAACTAAAACTGATCAAGAATTACTTAAGATCCACTATGAGCACCTTGCGGTTGAGAAATCTTGCCATACTGTCTATAGAGCGACAATTGACAGATGAAATAGTTTTTGACAATGTCATTGAAGAATTTGCCAACAAAAAAACAAGAAAAGTTACTTTGTAGAAAGTTGTAGTTTTCATTTCAGAAATAAAGATGGTCCTAATTTTTTACACTTTTTTACTTTTTTCCCTATCCTATATGTCGTTTTTGCTTTTTGTTTAACTGTTACTTATAAAGTTTAAGTATGTTTGGGGGTGTATTTAAAGCATACTATATTTGAGTATGTGAAAGTAAAGTTGTAGTTTTAATTTCAGAAATAAAGATGGTCCTAATTTTTTACACTTTTTTACTTTTTTCCCTATCCTATATGTCGTTTTTGCTTTTTGTTTGACTGTTACTTATAAAGTTTAAGTATGTTTGGTGTGTATTTACAGCATACTGTATTTGAATCTGTGAAAGTACAGTAATATTATAATGGTACACAAACTATTTAATATATATTTCACACAAAGCCTGTTCATCGAGCTGATGGCGCCGTGAACCTCATTGGGAAACTGCCCGTGCCTCGTATGTGGTGTCAGTAGCATTTTACCGAATCCAGCTGGTATGAAACGCGAGGTACATATATATACTTCATTTTTAGTCCATTTAACACGCGGACTTTGAACATATAATCAACGACCTCACCAGCAAGGAATCGAACCCTCGACCTACTGGGTGGCCCTAGGGAACACTTACCGGCTAGCCCACAAGGACACTAAAAGCAGTTCTAGACTCTGTTATATTTCACACAAAGCCTGTTCATCGAGCTGATGGCGCCGTGAACCTCATTGGGAAACTGCCCGTGCCTCGTATGTGGTGTCAGTAGCATTTTACCGAATCCAGCTGGTTTGAAACGCGAGGTACATATATATACTTCATTTTTAGTCCATTTAACAGTGAGTCACTGTGCAATATGTATTTTTTGTGGGGGCACGGGGGGGGGGGGGGAGCGGCAAACTCAAGGGCCGCCCCGGGCGGCACACACTCTAGCTACGCCACTGAGACAGACAGAGAGAGACAGACAGACAGACGGACGGACAGGTGCGAACTCCATCTTGTACTATGATTTTTGTGGATTCCCCCCCCCCCCCCCCCTAAAACAAACAATAGGAATTTGTCCGTTCGAGAGAGAGAGAGAGAGAGAGAGAGAGAGAGAGAGAGATGTAGCGCTGTTAAAACCTACAATTCCTCTTGATCGGTACAACAACACACAACGCTCAAGACGGGTGTCAGCTAACCTTGAGACATAATCCCACTAACATCATCTCCACCTTGATAGCATCACCGCCCAGGACAAAACACAGCCCTAAGTGTTTATCCCTCTGAGGACCACTTGAAACTCACTTAAGTTATTACTCGATGGTTCTTACACGCCCTCACGAGACGAACAAGTATCCTGCCACTTGGTACTGACGATTGTAAACATGGGAGCACGAAGTATCACCTCTCATCCTCACAGACTGTATGGCGAGTGTCCTAATAGGTACCAACCTAACCCAGAGCCTGACCTGACCTGACCTGACCTAAAATAACTTAACCATTCAAACTGGGGTTCATGTTGTGTTCATCTGGATGTTTTGATGCATAGATTTTAGCGATACTTCATGTTGGGTAGATATTAATAATAATAATAATAATAATAATAATAATAATAATAATAATAATAATAAACAACGGCAACATCATCATTATTATTATTATTATTATTATTATTATTAATCACTTCCACAAATCAGTGTTGACATACTGTACCAGCCTATAGAAGACACATTCACCTGCAATGTTAATTACTGTCACTGTTGGGTTGCATTGCGAGGACACTGTGATAAAACTAACACTGGTAGTAACTAGTGCGCCAAGCAAAGGGTAGTGGTCACCCCCACCCCCCACCACACACACACACACACACACACTCCTTCCATCTGTAACTGTACTCCACCCTTTATAATCTATCTGATGCATGATACTTTTAATTGCACTATAACTTGTTGTTGCAGTGACATCAAATATAACTATGACTTGTTTGTGCGATAACATCAATGACATATAAATCTGTCGGCGGTGAAAGCAATTCCAATTATACCCGTTTGTGCATTGAATCTACATAGAAAGGCTTCAATCCTCCCTTATAGTGGCGGCAGTAACTGTCACAGCTGCAGGAGGATACAAGTTAAGGCAGCAGTATCTAGTGGGATCTGAGACGCAGCTCCTGACAACAAAATATGCAGTGGGTCTTAACTGTAACCTTATGTACGCTTGATACGCAAGTTACTAATTAGATTACATTTATAAGCCATGAGAAGAATGGCCTTGTAAACACCCCACCCAAACAACAAGAGTACAGCGCCGCTAACCTTGGTCTGGCATTCAGGATAAACACACACTGTCCACGTCCTGTCTCATGAAGGACTAACGTTTGACTTGCCTTATTTCCGCCAAACGTTTATCCCCTCATGGACCGGAAACCTATTGAAGATGAGCGCCCTTGATCTATTATTTAAGGTCATAGGATCAATTGACCTCCAGCTATGTAGGTATTCATGAATCAGAAGCCTTTTAGAGAGGAGATACCCTGAGTCTTCTGTAGTTCATTGGTCGTATTTTGATGTTATGGCAAAATCGTGTTTCCGGAGGTTGTGTGTGTGTGATTCCTGAAGGCACGGCGCCGCGGTGGCTCCCTCGCGTTGTGTCTGGCTGTACATTATTATCTGAACTATAAACTCCGTCGCCAAACACTGCTTTTCCTTCCCTCTCCACTGACCTATATATACTGCTACTGAATATGATGTATTTCTCTGTCCTGCATGGCAGTGAACAGTGACATTACCCACATGAATCTGACCTCTATACATATAGCTGTTAATGAATATGTTGTATTTCTTTGTGTATGAACCTCTGTCCTGCGTAGCAGTGAGAAGTGATACCACCCTCAGTGTCAAGACCTGACAGAATTATTCCTAATAGGCAAACTGTACTACAAGCTTTGTCAATAAATTTGTTAAACTAAACTAAAAAACCTCCCCTCCCCCCTCCGTCCCTTACCCCTTTCACTTCTTTCTTCCTCCTTTCCATTTCTTCTTGTTTTATCCTCCCTCTCTTTTCCTACCTTCTTTCAATCTCCAGTTCCTCTCCTCCTTTACCCCCTCTCTCTCTCTCTCTCTTCTCCATTTAAACCTACTCTTTTTGTTTTATTTTCTTCGCCCTACGACCACCTTTACCTTTTCCCAATTCTTCGTTCTTCGTCTCCCTTCCTTTATCCCCTTCTCTCCCCTCCCTCACTTCCCCTCGTCCTTTCTGTAAAGAAGCCCAGTGTTATCTAAACATATTAATTTACGAGGTAAACGTGCAGCGCGGCTACAACCCGCGTACTGTCCCGCGAGCCACCACCGCCTCTACCACAACCACCACCACCTCTACCACCACCACCTCTACCACCACCACCACCTCTACCACCACCACCACCACCTCTACCACCACCACCACCTCTACCACCACCACCTCTACCACCACCACCAACACCTCTACCACCACCACCACCTCTACCACGACCACCACCACCACCTCTACCACCACCACCTCTACAACCACCAATACCACCACCTCTACCACCACTACCACCATCTCTACAACCACCAATACCACCACCTCTACCACCACTACCACCATCTCTACAACCACTAATACCACCACCTCTACCACCACCACCTCTACCGCCACCACCACCACCTCTACCACCACCACCTCTACCACCACCACCTCTACCACCACTACCACCATCTCTACAACCACCACTACCACCACCTCTAACTCCACCACCTCTACAACCACCACCTCTACCACAACCACCACCACCTCTACCACCACCACCACCACCTCTACCACCACCACCTCTACCACCACCACCTCTACCACCACTACCACCATCTCTACAACCACCACTACCACCACCTCTACCTCCACCACCTCTACCACCACCACCTCTACCACAACCACCACCACCACCTCTACCACCACCACCACCACCACCACCACCACCACCTCTACCACCACCACCTCTACCACCACTACCACCATCTCTACAGCCACCACTACCACCACCTCTACCACCACCACCTCTACCACCATCTCTACAACCACCACTACCACCACTTCTTCTATCACCACCACCACCACCACATCTACCACCACCACCTCTACCACCACTACCACCATCTCTACAACCACCACTACCACCACCTCTACCACCACCACCTCTACCACCACCTCTAAAATCACCACTACCACCACCACCATATCTACCACCACATCCTCCACCAACACCACCACCCCTACAGCCAAACAGTTTACGGGGTATCAAGTAACGTACTCTGGATAAGGGCATTGTGAGCGAATTACCTCTCACTCTCTCTCTCTCTCTCTCTCTCTCTCTCTCTCTCTCTCGTCTCTCGCCATGCGCATCATCCTAGGTTGCCCAAAATCAACCAGAATTGTAAACATGAGGAAAGAGCTCGGACTGCCCTCCCTATCTGAGAGGATAGCCCTACTTAATACCATGTTTTGTGTCAAAGTTTTGAAGAACAATGGTTCTCAAACTACAACTCAAACTGAGTTGATGTTCTATCTAAGTAATCCCGACCATCTCGCCAACCTTCCACAAAAGACTCTCTTTGGGGCGTGGCTTCATAAAAGTGTTGCAGATCTCCTGAAACTGAATGTCCCAATCACCCCAGACGAACCTATTAATGCCATTCCTCCTTGGCTGGACATATCAGTTCCTATTAATTACACTCCTGTTGGTAGTAAGCAAATGTTAAACACCGATGTGGTGAGATGTGTCACACTAGAAACTATTAACAGACACATAGAGAGTATTAAATCAAGTGAATGTTATGCTTTTACTGATGGTTCTGTGCAGACAAACACAGGTAGAACAGGCTGTGCAATTGTAATATATAAAGAAAAAGAGATGATAGTGTCAAACAAACAAAGGCTGAACAACTGGGCCAGCACAACACAAACTGAACTAACTGGAATCTACTTAGCCACAGACTACCTCAAAGAAAATGGAGGTGGGGTAATATTCTGTGACTCTCAAAGTGCTTTGAAATCAATGAACAGCCCGTCAGGCTCTATGTCTAAAGTTGCATGTGATATTAAAAGGAATGTGATAACTGCCAATGAGAACAACTTTCGTATCGAATTTGTGTGGATTCCGTCCCATGTTGGAATCAGGTATCATGACCGTGCTGATAGACTGGCCAATGAGGCATGTAAGAAAGAAAATGTTGACCGCGACCTTGGTCTGTCCAATGCTGTAATTAAAAACATTCAAGTCAGAATCATGAACTCTGATCTAGAAGAAGTGAGAAATGCAGAGAGACCTGACAGTTGTAGCATCAGTAAATATGACAAATTTTGTAACAAGAGGTACCGGTATGGCCAGCATAAGGACAGAACCAGACAATGTGATGTAGTCGTGGCCAGAATTAGGCTAGGATACAGACACATCTGGCAAGTTAGTAACGCTGTACCCATACCGGAACACTCAGCATGTAAACTTTGTGATAAACCTTTAAAGTATACACTTGAACACTATATTATTGAATGTGACACTGTCAAAGACTTCAGGCCACCTGACTTACTGTATCTTGAACTATGTAATTACTTCATTGAATCAGGTGTGCTTGAGGACATTCTTGCTGTTTATCCCAAATTTGCTAGCCCACACTGATTAGTCTTCAACTAGAATATGACTCCAATGTATGTAATCCACTGACCTATATATGCTGCTGGTGAATGTGATGTATTTCCTTCTTTGTGTACGAACCTCTGTCCTGCGTGGCAGTGAACAGTGGCATTACCCACATGAATGTGACCTACTGTATATATAGTGTCAATGAATATGATGCATTCCTTGTGTACGAACCTCTGTCCTGTATGGCAGTGGAAAGTGGCATTACCCACATGAATCTGACCGACGTATATGTATGTATGTGTGCGTGTGTGCATGTATATGTACGTGTACATGTATATGTGTATGTATATACGTATATGTATCTATATGCGTGTGTGTGTGTGTGTGTGTTTACATATATGTATATGTACTGTCAATGAATATGATGCAACTCTTTGTGTACGAACCTCTGTCCTGCATGGCAGTGAACAGTGACATTACCCATATGAATCTGACCTATATACATTTATAGTTGTTAATGAATATGATGTATTTCTTTGTGTGTGAACCTCTGTCCTGTGTGACAGTGAGAAGTGATACCACCCTCAGTGTCAAGACCTGGCTGAATTACTCAGAATAGGCAAACTGTACTACAAGCTCTGCCAATAAATTTGTTAAACTAAAACTTCTCTCTCTCTCTCTCTCTCGTTTATCATCGATATTATCTCTTTTTCTCTCCATCCTTCCAATAACAAAGAGAATTTATGTGGCTTTCTTGGCGTCGAGTGTTGAGTCTTGTCCTTGGGGTGTAACTTGAGCGTGTGCTGTACAATTGTTTGATATTAACTCTTGAGAGAGACGCTCCGACTGGCCAGCTATTTGGAAGCAAGCTAAATAAACAGCATCTCGAATGGTTGTTTTTCCGGGAGAAAATATTGTCTCTCTAGCCCCAAGGGAAGACAATTGGGGGTACGAACGGATTGTTGAGTACGCTGACGGATGCCTAGTTGTTGAGTCACTTGATCTACGAGGACATACACACACACACGTCGTCGTTTTTTGGTAATGGTGCAACATGGCCAATTGACTCACTGGTCTTGCTCCATCTTGGAAAGTGTGAGTTTTATCATTCACGACACAGAGCCAGCCGAATGATGATGACGAACAAGTTTTAGAGTTAATGACATAATTAGGCGTTTTGGTGTAACTTAAATATGTGTTTTATCGTCTATTTGCGTGTGGACGAAGGTTGTCGCGTATCGTAGAGCTCATACACCCCCAGGGTCATCGTCATCACTGTTGACCTTGACGTGAGTAAATGTCAACCTATTGTGCCAGAGTTTGACTTCGGTAACCTTTCACTTAATCCAATTTACATCTAATTAATAAATAAGGCCAGAATACCCAACAAGGGAGCAACAACTTCCTTGATACAACAATTGGCACTGGTGACACAAGAAGCGACCCCCTCCCTCTCTTCCCCTCCCCCTGCGCTCCAACCTAAAACAACTGATAACAAAAAACGTTACAAATATATTAGTCTCCAGATGAATACGATCACTTAATTCTGTACAGTAGTTTATTTGGTATCTAAAGATAATATTATTATTATACTATTGAGAATCAGAGTAAAGAAGCGATTATGTTCTCAGGAAATAAACTCCATTTAAGAGTAGACGAATGGGAGAGTCTGAGAACCACTGAATATTACCCGAGATATTTACAGCGTTGGGATATAATATTACTCTTCTCTGTGTGTACAAGACGATGTGACGCCATACTACACATGGCCAACTGGTATCACTCTTCAGGGACTTTACTTTTGTGAATATTTACACTAAATGATTTTAATTAACATGTCTTGTCTAGTGTAGTTTCATCATGCTGGTCCGAGTGTTTTGTTGGTGGTTGTGTGTATGTCACGGCCTTCACTCTCTTGCACCAAGACTTGGCTCCTCGGAAAACTAGTGTATTATTGTTTTAGTTGTTGTAGTTGCTGTAGTTGTTGAAGTTGTAGTACTTGTTGTTGTTGTTTTAGGTCCTTCTACTGCTAGGGTTATCGTGCGTCTAATCTCTGCAACACACAACTGATGACCGTGACAAAAGTAGGTCTCCTGTTTTTTGAACCGAGACTTGCGAGCTTAAACTTTCCTCACACACACACACACACACACACAGTACACGTATTGTAGTGATGTGACGTGATACAGTGATTGTGGTGTAGTGTGACGTAGCGTGAAATACAGTGACTGAAGTTATAAGACAGTGAATGAGGTATGGTGTAGTGTGTGTGTGTGTGTGTCGTCATAAATTACGATAAATTAGTATCGCTTAAAATCATGTTCTGTTCACATTTTACTTTAACAAATGAGTAATCAATAGTTACCATTCTCTCTCTCTCTTCTTCCGTCTTCTCACTTTCTCTGTTTCTCCATATATTACCACCTCTCTCTCTCTCTCTCTCTCTCTCTCTCTCTCTCTCTCTCTGAGTAACCCCCCCCATACAACATCTCACCCGTGACAAATTCCCCAATAGTCAAATTTCACGGATAATATAATTTTGAGCTTTAAGTAATGCATATTTTTATTCTACCTATTCTTCTTCTTCCTCTTCCTCTTCCTCTTCTTCTTCTTCTTCTTCCTCTTCTTCTTCTTCTCCTTCTTGTGGTGGTGGGGGGGGAAGGAGTTCTTGCTCTTCCTCATTTTCTTTTTATCCTGTGTTTCTTGTTCCTCTTCCACCTCTTGTTAATCATAATCTTCCACTACTGTTTTTCTCTTCTATTTATTATTTTTTTCTCTTCTCTTCTTTAATCTCTCATTTACGATTATCTTTGCTTTTCTTTTTTCTTTACTTTTTCTTCTTCTTCATCTTACATATTCCTCCTCTTCGTCATCATTATCATCACCTTTTCCTCCTCCTCCTCCTCATCCCTCTCTTCTACTTCTCTTCCTTAACGTCTCTTTTCTTCTCTTCCTCTCCTCCTCCTCCTCTCTTTCTCTCTCAGTCTCCCTTATCTTATCTTAACGTCTTTTATTCCTCCTTCCCCTCCTCTCCTTTCTCCTTTTCCCTATCTTTTCTTATCGTCTTCTCCTCTTCTTTATTCTTCGTATTATGACACATAAGGACTATATAACTACACGTAAGGGCTATATAACTACACGTAAGGACTATATAACTACACGTAAGGGCTATATAACTACACGTAAGGGCTATATAACTATACGTAAGGGTTATATAACTACACGTAAGGGTTATATAACTACACGTAAGGGCTATATAACTACACGTAAGGGCTATATAACTACACGTAAGGGCTATATAACTACACGTAAGGGCTATATAACTATACGTAAGGGTTATATAACTACATGTAAGGGCTATATAACTACACGTAAGGGCTATATAACTACACGTAAGGGCTATATAACTACACGTAAGGGCTATATAACTATACGTAAGGGTTATATAACTACACGTAAGGGTTATATAACTACACGTAAGGGCTATATAACTACACGTAAGGGCTATATAACTACACGTAAGGGCTATATAACTACACGTAAGGGCTATATAACTACACGTAAGGGATATATAACTACACGTAAGGGCTATATAACTACACGTCGCTATATAATTACACGTAACACATTCGTCTTGTGAACTCAACTTATTTTCAACCTAGAATTAAGTGAAGAAAAATGAGAAAATAGTGACCAATTAAAACCCCGAAATAAACATTACATGCATTTCTAGTGGCTGCGGGATCAAATACAGGTGATCACAGATAGACTACAGGTAATGTAATTAGCATGAAGAAAGGGCTGACCATTATGGTCAGATCTCAATAATAAAGTGATCAAAAATAGTTTATAAAATCGCACTTATTATGAATGATATTCTTCAGGATATTTCAGCAAGAGTATATGACTAACTTCAACTGAAGTCCACTGATATTTCTTTGACTTTCGACATGAAACCGAATTTTCAACTGAACTCTCAATCTTAACACAGACGAGAACAATCAAAATGGCTGCTGGTGGTCATCTGATCCAAAATATATAAAAAAATCATAAGACTTGTTCAGCGTTATGAAGATGATGTCTAGTCTTATGAACATACACGTATTTTTTTCGAGAAAAATACTGTAGATGGGTACGCTACTACTACTACTACTACTATTTTGCTGTCACACGGAATCGAGTATGACGATCATCCAGCTATGATACAATGATATGAGTTATTAAGGATGTCACCTAAAGTGGTTGGTGAGTTTTGAGGTGACTAAATATAGGATCGGCAGGCTCGTTCACAGATATTACACGTGTGGAGAGCTACATCTAGTACGGAAGGGGCGGTGGCAGCGTCTTTCCGCCGCTGGCGCTTGTCTGCCTCGGTTTGCAGTCGGGCTAACTCGAAAGTATTGACACCTCGTGTGGTGCTCCTCCAAGCGTTACTGTGTGGAGTGATCGTTTCCCAGGAGGAATATGTGTACACACGTACACGCACGCGCGCACACACAAACGCACACACGCACGCACGCATGCACACACTGTTCAAGAAATAACGGGGTAAGTGATAGACTCTGTGAGTGTCAGTGAAGACGATGAGGAGAAGTATGCTAACTTGGAAGTGACCTCCTCCTCCTCCTCCTCCAAGACAAGGCAGCTATACACAGTTACTCTACCAGTGTTGTCACTTCCTTAATTTCTCCATTTATTTGCTCAGCTGGGCTAGGACGAGGCTGAGGTGTGTGTTTGTAGGTGTATGTGTACGTGTGTGTGTGTAGCTGTGTGTGTGTAGCTGTGTGTGTGTAGCTGTGTGTGCGTGTGTGTGGGATTTGATTTTGCCGCTTACAGCGGCTACTTTATTGTGCACCCCACACTCATCCTGTGAGCGGTAGCGCAAAAGGATTACAGAGTAGGGTTTACAAAGGGTCATAATAATTAACCCCCGTTGTCAGGATATTATGGCACTGAATGTTACACAGTATTTCATTTACATTATTTGTTTAGTTCTATACATAAAGGGTAACTTATTCACAAATGAGTGAGTACAGGCGTGTGAGGCAGTATGTCTGGCCTCACACTTTGTTAGTACAGGCGTGTGAGGCAGTATGTCTGGCCTCACACTTTGTTATTCACATTTACGTGAGAGGTATTCAAGCACATTGCGTATTTGGTTCTGTACATGAGAATTGATATAGTTACTAAGTGCAAAAAAGTGGATACAATCTTAATATGTCGGTTATCTTGCTAGATAGATTCATGGATGATAGAGAGTGGTAGTAACTCTCGACAGGAGCTGCCATGCACAGGCCAACCGGCCTATTGCAGACTCCTTATTTCTTATGTTCTTATGTTCTTATTAGAGATGAAGTGTTGTGCCATTTCACACACGGTGTGCTTGGACCTGTCCCTAAAAGGTTCTATCTTCACACAGTCGAGGACGTAGTGTTCAAGTGTGTGGCCATATGTATGGCCACACACTTTACATTTAGTTTTGTTTACATCTGCTTGAGGAACATGCTGCCAAAGGTACTTATATCCTAACCTTAATCTAGCGGTTACAACATCTTGTAATCTAGTAATCTTGTTACTTGCTTCATATGCTTGTTTCACTTGATACATCTCATCACGGTAAACTATGGATCGACTAGTGCCTGTTTGCACTTGTCTACTTGCGTCAAACTCATCAATAAGTTCTTTCCTAATTACAGTTTTAAGGGTTGTTTTTGACAGACCCAAATTGTATTCAACGGTGTCTTTGTTAGACGCGAGTTTGGCGAGGGCATCAACTCTGTCATGTTTTATGAGGCCTATGCGAGAGGGGATCCACAACAGTTTGACCTTGACACCCCGGTCAACAAGGCACGCATATTTGTGTCTGGCTTCAGAGACAAGAGCGTGACAACCTGAGTCGAGGGTGCCAAGGACAAGTAGAGAGGATAGAGAGTCAGTGATGATGAGACTGTCAGTAACAGTGGTTTCAATGTGTGTGTGTGTGTGTGTGTGTGTGTGTGTGTGTGTGCGTGTAGGTGTGTGTGTGTGTAGGTGTATGCACGTGTGTGTGTGTGTGTGTGTGTGTGTAGATGTATGCGTGTAGGTGTGTGTGTGTGTGTGTGTGTGTGTGTGTTTGTAGGTGTGTGTTGTATTTTTTTACGGGATTAGCCCACCAGGGCACAGGTCAATGACCCACCTCAGGGCCTGGTGGCGAAAATATAATAATAATAATAATAATAATAATAATAATAATAATAATAATAATAACAACAATAACAATAACAATAACAATAACAATAACAATAATAATAATAATAATAATAATAATAATAATAATAATGGACCATAAATATATAAATAAATAAATTAATAATATATGTATGTTGTGTTGTCAAAGTAAGAGAGACAATGAAGACCCTGCAACTGTGTGTAAATGAGGCAGAAAGTCAGATCAGCATCCTGGGACTTGGTCACAATATTCATGATGCCATATGGCAGCAGGGTCTACCGTTAGACAACACATTATGCTTCCAATATCTTCACAGGCGGTAGTACCTCCCTGTTTGGTAGTTGCCTACTACCTAATACCTGTTACGTGTGTGTGTATGTGTAGTGTGCGCGCGCGCGCGCGAAGAAATAAATTAAGAGAACCTGATGAGATATATGTTAGAGTATTAAAGAAGTGTAAGGAAGAACTTAGTATGTCTCTGGGGAATTTTTTTAACATGTTATTAAAATCGGTAGTTGTTACAGAATCTTATATGAGAGCGAATGTGATACAAATTAAAAAAAATAAATAAATAAATAAAAAAGCTAGATCCCTTAACTATCCTCAAACTAACACCCAATCAGTTCAACATCAATTGTGGGAAACAATAGTTACAAATTCAATGGGAACTCACCTCTAGAAACTCTAAGTTGATAATGGCTCTCAGTATGCCTTTACCAGAGGGCGTTCGTGTCTGACAAATCTATTATTATTATTCTTGACAACGGATTGATGAATCAGTGGACGATGGACACGATTATGATGTGGTTTAATCTCGACTTCAGTAAAAACTTCGACAGAGTCCATCACGTAAGACTAATATTGTACGTGAAGTAGCGGCACGTGGTGTTGTAAAAGATAATTGTAATTGTTAGCAGACAGGAAACAGAGTAAACATTAAAATTACAAAACCTGATTGGGGTAAAGTCACTTGAGGCTCAATACGTGGACCATTACTATTCATTATATACAACACACAAGAATGGGGCGTGTAATTAATCTGGCGAGGACTTCTAAATCACAGAAAGATCTGAATAAACTTTTGGTGTGGACTCAAAGATGGCAGATGCAATTTAATGTTGGGAAAAATGTAAAGTTCTTAGGCTAAGGAATAGAAACGGGAACAGACTATACAGTAAGCTGAACAAGGTTGTTATCAAATCAATTCTTTGCGAGAAAGAACTTGGCTAACAAGGTATTATGGTTCATATCTATGATCATAGTCCGAAGACAAGCCAAGTTATCCTTGAACTGTCTTGAGTATGAGAGACCTCACTTGGTTTATGCGGTTCAGTTTTGGTCACCGTACTAAGGAGCTGATATCGATTCTCTAGATAGCATTCAGAGGAGGATGTCAAAGGTAATCCTAGGCATAAGGAACCTTGAGTATAGAGACATTAAAAAAATCTGACTCCGCATCTTCAGAGGTGATATAACTAAGGTACTTCAATTATCAAACTAGGAGCGAACACGTAGCAATAGTTTTAAATTAGAAAATTTTAGATTTAGGCGTGAGATAGGTAAACACTCTGGTTTAGAAATAGAGTAGTGGGTGAGTGGAACAAGTTACCAAAAATCATCATTAACCCGTACACGCTGGGTAGATTCAAATACAGGTTTGACAGATATAAGAGTGATAGGGGTTGAGTATAAACAGGGCCGTCTAGTATGGACCAATAGACCCGCTGCAGTTTCCTCCATTCTTATGTTATTGTGTGTGAGTGACGGTAGGTTGTCCCGTGTGCATAACGTTCTCTTTATTTTTCCATTTAATCATTCAAGACTTAACAAAGACGCACAGTGATGACAGACGACTAATTACACTATATTAATCACACCTGAGAGAGAGAGAGTTGACATTCACATATGTATTTTAGTGACTTGAATACGACGTTAGAGACTAAGCCACACCCACGGCTCTGACGTGGTTGCCATACTTTTATTTGTCGCCGTGTTTTTTTTTTTTTTTTTTTATTGAGCACCCCCCTACAATCTTGTGTAAGGTGAAGCGCAGAAGCGTTTACAACGCCCAACAGGGAAGCATGCTAAGTTCATGCTTGCCTTTATGTCTCATGAGTTAAGGGAGTAGAAGCCTGAAGAGTCAATGGTTTATGTCTAAGCAAGTTATTGGAAGCTCCAACAACTTGTCCCTGAATACGAATTCGCAACTTTCGATTTACAGCAGGTACCTACATTGCTGCTAGGTGAACAGGGACCAAGGGAGGCTGGGAAGTGTGTCCGAACAACTTTCCACCGGCCCGGGAATCGAACCTGTGACATCTCGCTTGCGAGGCAAGAGGGGTACCGTTCTACCAACCGGCGCCCCGTCGCCGTGGTTGACTTGGTTGCCATAGTATTGTAGATGCCACAAAAAATACAAAATCGCCATTGTCAAATAATGTTGGTTGCCAGATATAGAAACACACACACACACGAGGTCTTGGTTGCTATATTATCAGTCTTTTGTCGAATTATTATACTGGGGATAATTTAATTCATACGGAGAGACAGACACACAGATACTTTATTGGGTGTTATATTAAAAAAAAATAATATAATTTCATTCACACACACACTGCTGATGTTAAGTTTCATTTAACTGAACCTAACTAAACCTAGCCTAACATGACCTAACCTAACCCAACCCAAATATACTAAAAATTATAAACTCGGGTCTAACTGTTCATAAGCAAAGAAAACTGGATCTACTGACACTTTCATATACTGAACGTATCCGAATGTAACTCAACGTAGCGTAACATGACCTGATATATTTTGGATTATGACTACAGAGATTTTCTTGATTATTATTACATTGGTTTATATGTTGTTCAATGTTGCTGATACCGTTTGTGTTGGTGTTATGTTTTTCTGCTGTTAATACCTCTTTTGTTGCTGTTAAATCTGTTGTTGCTGCTCTTAATACCGCTTCAGTTGATGCTATCTGCTGTTGCTCTTATTTGTTTAAGGAACTCCGCGGAGTAAACATTAAGACGCACCCTCCTCCCCTTTCTTAACCAACTCACTAATGGTGACGCCGTTCAGTACACTAACTATCATTTGGATCTATATATACCAGACTCTCCCCCAGCACGGCACAACCTGTCTCTCTGCTTACCTACCAGCCCCTTCTCCCACTGACTTTGTGCGAGGCAATTGGACAAACTCAGGTCAAGCACTCCACCACTACCATTTACCTACTAAAGCTACTCTACAAGGAATTCTCACAGGAACTATCTAAACCCCTCTGCTTCATCATCAATGCTTTCCTCAGTCAAGCAAGATGCCCAGCTGACTGGAAGACTTAATGTGTCACCAGGGCCCAAGTCAACAAGCCCACAATCCTTAAACAAGTTATAACTCATTGCTATTGCCCATATACCCAGTATAATTTGCGAAAATTTCGTTTTTGATTGGGCTTATGCTGATACTGCAGCCAATTTGGCAATATGAAAACTTCCTCCACCACATTACCTTGTCAGCTTTCTCGACTACATATGCCGCCATTTAGAAAAACGCAAGACGTCAGTCTGCAGCTGTCTCCTTCATTGACTTTAATTAACAACTGAATTATTAACAAAGCCATCGACCTCGGGTTTCAGAGAAACTTTATATACCATGGCTTACAGACTTCCTCAGTAGCCGACGCCAAGCCGTTTGCTTCCGAGTGGCTGTCTCCATCTTTCTTTCATTCACTCACCTGTGGTGTTCCCCAAGGCACCACCATACCCTGGAAGAAACTCCGCTCGCTGGAAATATGTAGACGACTCCACCATTGGTATCTGTGTGAACAACTCTACTCCCGACTACACCGCCCTCCAGAATATATTGAAGTCCCCAAAATTTAGCCACCAACCATACCAAGACCATGGCTATACACATCATCCTCTCTTCTGACCTTGTCCCACCTCCCTCCGTTACTTAGGGCCCCAGCACACTCAAGTTGTAGACTCCACCAAGCTCCTCGGTGTTACTATAGATAACAAACTGGCTTGGAAAGCACACGTCAGCGCAATTGTCAAATCTTCCATCTTTCATCTCCACCTCCTCCGTCGTCACAAGTCCCTTGGAGTTTCCACGCCTGAGCTCTTGAGCGTTTTCTTAACATTCATAAGTCCTAAGCTCACCTCTGGTTCCCCCTAACCTTCTTCCTTAAATGCAAACACAACGAGGAATCCTGGATGAGTGTAAAAGAGGGTGTACACGTTTATTCTCTCCATCTCCTACTTCACAAAACAAAAGGCGCTCAGTACAGTGACCCTCTCAGTTCTCTCTGACCATCACCTCATCTGTAAGTTTGGCGAGACGCATCTGCACCATCCTCGCCACCGTCTCCTGCTCCCACTCGAGATCCCTCGTCCGCGAATTACTGTTCGACACTACAGTCGCATCCAGCCCATACAACCACTTACTAATCGCTATAAGAACAGCCCAATTCCAACCATTGTAAATTTTTTAAATAATTCGTAGTTAACCTGTGTGTTCACTCCTTGCCAATATTACTTTTGTATTGCTACTATGCTGAAATTCCTTGTGATAGTAGCAGCTGGTCCTGGATACCAGTGGTGTCAATTTCGTTAAAATCACAACATAGTAATAGCTTGGCACTCTGAACAGTCTGAGGTGTGTGTGTACCTAACACTGCCTCACCACACAGGCTTTTAATACGACATTCCCAAACACATTTTTCTCCCGCCACTATAATTACTTTGAGCTCCGTATATAATTAAACCTCAGTGTGATGATGTTTTTAGGTGTGCAGCCTGTGACCCACCTACTGTAATTAATGTCACCTCATGTTTCTTGTTGTTGTTAGTACTGTTTTTTGTCGTTATTGTTAATACTGTTAGTTGTTATTATTATTATTAGTAGTAGTAGTAGTAGAAGTATAGTAATAGTAGTAGTAGTAGTAGCAGAAGTATAGTAATAGTAGTAGTAGTAGTCGTATCACTTGCATTGTTATTATCATTATCGTCAACATCGTTATTATTATTATTATTATTATTACTTAACATTATCATTAATAGCTTGTTAGGTCATGTTAATTAAGTAGGGTTAGGGTGAACTGGGTCGTGTTAGGTCGAGTCGGGTTAGGTTCCGTTAGGTTCGGCCGAGTTGGGTTTAGTTAGATTAGGTCAGATTTGGTTAGGTTAGGATAGGTTGTTAGGTTAGTGTTAATGTTAGGTTAGGTAATTGTAGTATCTAGTAATGGCAGCTCAACCCTGACACCAAACGTCTTGACTACTGGGTGATAATCCGACCGGGAATTAGAGGAATATCTCCTATCAGTTCATGACCTTGAGGCAACTTGATAAGAGAGAGAGAGAGAGAGAGAGAGAGAGAGAGAGAGAGAGAGAGACAAAATGACAAAAGAAACAGACAGAAAGAAAAGCAGACACCAACAGACAGAATGACAGCCACCGACAGACAGAAAGACCAAGGAGACAGACAGGGGTACACACAGGACAATTACAAACCTGTCGACCAACTTGCCACCATCCACCTTCTTACCAATTGTCGATGTTCCAACATTGATTAAGTTCAGTAAATAACACAAGACTTATTTTCACCTTTAATGCGCATCTTTACCTCCTACATTAATGTGTGGTTTTAAGAAATAATGTACAACAAAGAAAACGGAAAAGTTCAGTGAGTGGGCGGACACGTGAACCTAATGTCATCCACTGTCTCGTTCACATTAAGTCACATCCGGTGTGCCTTTCCCACCAATCCCAAGATACTGTGTCTCGTGATGAGTTGGTACTCGAGTCTCCCACGTCGTCTTTTAGCCATGAAACGTGACATAATTAAACGAAACTTGTGTGTGACCCTAAATGTTTTTATTGAGAAAGCCTTGGTTCCTCCATTACTACAGTACTAGACACCATCTGTGGTACCAGGACCCCATACCAACACAGTATAGTTGCGGAAGACTTCCTCCACCCCTATGTGTTAACCCGTGACTCCAAACGGCTAGCCTACAGGGTATATGACCTAAAGCAAACCTATCCGCCAATCACGCCCGCTGTTACGCGACCAATACCCATGCATTCATACTGATACTACTACTGCGACGATGCCCGTTTGGAGACACGGGTTACCACAGGGGGGTGTAGGAACACATTTCCGCAACTGTAACTGGGCCCCATATGAACACGTGTACATTCAGTGGTACTAAACTCCATAACCACATAGTTACATCATTTGTACCAGGGTCCCGTATCAACACAGTAACATTCAATGGTACCAGGGCCCCATATTAACACAGTAACATTCAGTGGTACCAGGGCCCCATATCAACACAGTAACATCAGTTGTACCAGGGGCCCGCATCAACACAGTAACATTCAGTGGTACCAGGGCCCTATATCAACACCGTACAGTACCATTTAGGAGATCCACGCCCCGCCTTTTCACTGTAACCATTTATTTCTGACACTTTTCTCTCCGTACGTGACTTTCCTTAACTATATGGAACTGTATATTGGATTGAGAAAGAATGACCACGATCTGTAGTAATATTTCAATTTAGACTTTATGGACATGCCACAGACCGCCTCTCACTTTTTATCTTCATGGAGTGTTTAGCGAGTCATACATAGCGTGTGGAGTTAATACTGTGCAGTGGCCTTCTCATGCAAGAGGTCAATTTCGTCATAGTACGCATGCGTCGTGAACGGCAGCGGGCGAATACAGGAATATTGAGCAAAGCAAAGCAAAGCAAAGCAAACCTAACCTAACCTAAACTAACTAAATAAAATGATTTTGTGCTCTTTAAGTCATCATACTCAAGGGGCAAGTCAAACGTGTATGATGTGGTTTAATAATATAAAACACATAGTACGAGAGATATAAATAAAGATACTGAAAAAATATGATAAATGTAGATAGAAATATTGTCAAAATATACTAAAAAATAAATAAATATATGCAAAGATAATGTCCAAAAATAATAAACAAAATATTTACGGATAGAAATATTAAAATAAGATAAAAAGTAAAGCAAGTGAAGATGTTAAAATAAAATAACAAAATAACATAATAATAAGATTTAATGTGGAGAGAGAGAGAGATTACCCGAACCACATTACGCCACCATAAAGCTCTGTGTTCTTAAAAACTTTATTTACTAAAACATTCCCCGTACTCACATAAAGGAGTGTTAGTTACAAGACTAGCGTGGTCATCCTAAGACTATATCTTGCGCTTGTGAAACCTCACTTGGATTACGCAGTTCAATTCTGGTCACCGCATTACAGAATGGATATAAAATCCCGAGAAAGAATTCAGAGGAGAATAACAAGACTAATCCCGGGCATTACGAACCTTGAGTACAGAGACAGGTTAAAGCGTCTTTATTTGCACTCCCTCGAGAGACGGAGAGTGAGGGGCTATATGATAGAGGTGTATAAATGGAAGTCAGGGCTAAACAGGGATGATATAATAAAGGTACTCAAACTATCCACCCAGGAGCGAACTCGTAACAATGGTTTTAAATTAGACAAATTTAGATTTAGGCGCGAGATAGGTAAACATTAGTTTGGAAATTGAGTAGTGGATGAATGGAACAAACATAGGTTGGATGGATATATGAGCGATTGGGGTTGGGTGTAAATGGGACTGCCCAGTATGGGCCAACAGACCTGCTGCAGTTTCCTCCATTCTAATGTTCTTATGTCTGTGTATACGTGATAGTAAACAAACCCTTTCCTCGGAAGCTACGACAACAAAGATGAACTCTCCCAAGATGTGTCATACTCTTCCTCTTAATTATGTACGAGAGACCTCATCGTTCTGAATCATCTTAACTACAAAACAAAGATGAATTCAGGAAAGTTTAGTTATGTGTATGTATGTATGTAAGAGCAAGTTTAATTGGCTCACTGGGTAAAATAGCTTTGGTGTTGCCCCTAAGACTCCATACTCAATACCGTGGCTGCAGGAGTTGTAGCGCCACCATCGTCGGTAATGAAAATTGGTTATATGGTGTGTTTGTGTGGGACGGGGTGTGTTCTTACAAGCACATCACCTTTATACATACACACACACGTATGCATATACACATATACTATACTATACACACACACACACACACACACACCCAACACCCCCCCACACCCAACACCCCCCCACACACACAAAACACCCCCACCCACACAACACCTCCCACACATACTCAACACCCCCAAACAACACCCCCACCCACACAACACCCCATCCCAAACAACCCCCCCCCCCCCACACACAACACCCCACTCACACACACAAACAAAAAAAATCAAAACGCCAGACAATTACGACACCTCAGATCTAAAATACCTCCTCAATATTGGATACGGAAACTATTGAATCTCACGAGTAAAAAACACCACCAAAGTAATGCCACTAACACCATTAAGAAATATAAACTATGGCGCTGCATCATAAACAAGTTTGGACCCCGTCAAGTTGAACTCACAAGCACCATAACGTCTAGTCTGGGCAATACCTGAGCATAATTTGATCCAAGGAAGTAAGTGTGTGTGTGTGTGTGTGTGTCCACGTTCACTATACATAAAGGTCAGGCGAGTCATGGTGCAGCATGTCATCCTAAAAGTCACAATTTCCTATTGCATGATAGTGAGTCACGTATAGTGATCAGCTATGTTATGGTGCCTTTCGCAGTAGTAGTAGTAGTAGTAGTAGTGGTGGTGGTGGTGGTGGTAGTAGTAGTGGTGGTGGTGGTGGTGGTGTAAATGATGGTGTTTGTGTTAATGAATATGACAGTGTAAATGATGGTGATAATCCAAAATGGTAAATTATATTGATTTTGTAAATGGCTGTGAAAGTAAATGATAATGATAGTATAAAAGATGGGGCTAATGTAAAAATGTAAATGATAATGTAAATGATTTTCACTCGCTAACACAACATGACTTGGCCATGTTTTATGCGTGTATGCATGACAACACCTGGTTGTGGGCGTCCAGTATACATTATCTAATAATAATAATAAACGGTTTATTAATAGAGTTGCAGCCGGTGGTTGGAAATGTACAAAATTACATGTGATTTAGACATAATGATATACGTTCAATACATTTTCAGGGCTGTACAGTACATAAATCAGGAGTTGTTTATTATTTCAACAATAGATGGAATGGTGCTATTCTTATATCTATCAGTGCAGGCTCTTATGGGCTGAATTTGGCTGTAGTGGCGGACTGGGCGAGGTGGGCGGGGGACTGCCGGAGGCAGGAGGTGGCGATGACGAGGATGGTGCAGTAATCCAATGCCAAACCTTGCTAGTGCTTGGTGGTGGAGGTCACTAAGGGATGGCATTTCCAGGGTGGAGAGAGCGTTGTTGTAGCCGGAGTAGTCTGCGCCGAGCATGATTCTGCAGGCCCTTTTCTGTACCTTCTCCGGAGAGCTGACGTTGTAGGGTAGAGTTGAGAATAAAGGCGTTGTGGATAGTCCTCAGCTCTGGCGTGGGTGCCCCAAGTGTCCTGAGTCGTCGTAGCATGTAGAATCGGTACGAGGCTGCCTTGATTGTGTTGTTTACATGGGCCTTCCAGGCCAGTTTGTGGTCTATGGTAACACCCAGGAGTTTGGCAGACTGCACTAACCGGAGAGGATGGGCACCCACTGTGACTGCTGGAGCTTGCACTGGAGTGGTGACGGTATTGATGTGCATGACTACGGTTTTGGTGTGGTTGATGGTAACCTTGTTCTCCATAGTCCATGCCTGTAGCCTGTAAGGTGTCTTGTAGCGATGAATAGTCCGGTGAGGTGTTGTCCACTGTAACCCTCACAGTGCAGTCATTCTCGTACTTCCACCTGTGAGGAGTGTCCGACAGAGCGTCGTTGATCAGGATTAGGAAGCACAGTGGTCCCATCTTGGCCCTCTGTGGAACACCGCAGGTGAGGTGTTGGAATGTGGAGACACACTACGTATGTATGTATGTATGTATGTATGTATGTATGTATGTATATAAGTAAGTATGTATGTATGTATACAAAGGGAAATAAATACTATGTAATGATGTAAGTAGCGAGGCGTAATGCAGTGTTGGGAGGGGGAGAGAGAGAGAGGTAAATACAATAAGGAAATACGTTGAGACGAGAGGAAAGGTCTCACGAATACTAAGCCAGCATAACGAATGAGGCGTTGAATAAAACATATGGCTGCACAAGGGTAAGCCCGAGGAAGAAACCTTGAAGTAGAAGCTTAGAAGTTGGTGGTACACGTCATCGTCAGGTTGGTGACACGTCCAGACAGTGAGCACAGCCGCCCGCCCAGGCAGGCTAAACTCAACGTACCGTACTGGTCTGGCGCGGCTACGTCACTGAACCTATCTTGAACCTTATGCCTAGTACCTCAAAATCACACCAGGAAGTTCAGTATAGTTAACCAAGGAATAAAGTGTCAGCCAATCAGACTGTAGCTTAAACTCATCACGTGTTAGTATGTTTGCGTGGTTACATTGACGCCACAAAATACGCAGGGGTGTTTATATTTCTTTGTTTGCATCCTGTTTGTGGAGGAAGTCGCAAACAAAAAAATTTCATCAACGTAAGTAAGAAAACGAAAAAAACAGAACCAAACTTTTATCATTAGTAATTAGATATGTCAAACTAATTAGATCTCCAAGTTTTGAAGAATTAATTAAATGACTGAAGTCCACAATCTTACTAAGTGTTCTTGTGTATATATATATATATATATTTCTTCTATATACCCGCGTGTGTTTCCCTCACCAAGAGCCTATAGCTGGTGTGTTGACATTTAATGGAGTTAATTATTTTGTATCAGGGGAAAAAGTCACAGGAAGAAATGTCTCACAGCAGAAAAAAATTACAATCGTTGGAAATTTCACACTACAGTGAGCCTTGTACTACTAGACTACTGTACTATTACTGTAGGTTACTGTACCAATTACTTGTTTGTTAGTTTACCTAAGACTGTCCGTTGGGCTCGACGATGACAACAGACCAAATCCCATTCCACACTGCAAGCGGGAGTGGAAGACTCTTTTACGGCATGGTGGACCTCGGTAACTGCGATGGATCACCCAGGGGGGGTTACAACAGCCGGTTTTTTGGTCTGCCTTGTCTTGGCCCCTCCCCGAAATGGTGTTCAGTGAGAAGCTGGCGAGCTGCTCAGTCACATAATAAGCTGCCGAGGGGAAAGCCGTTCAAGGTCCCGTACTCTGGCGACCATCACTATTATGTGGCCCAGGTGCGGGGTCGAGCTAGAGGCTCCCACCCACGTCCAACACCCTGCCTCTGTCACCAGGTCCCCATCGCCTTGAAACTTGGAGGATGAAGATAAAATGAAGGTTGAAGGGAGACAAGGTATGGACAAGGGGTAATGGTCTGCATGTGGAAATGTATTTGAATGAAGAGAGTACGCAGTTCCTAACTCCATATAGCAAGTGCCTACTTGTGAACAGGACGGTGCCCTTCCGAGGGCCGAGTTGGAGAGGGCCAAGGAAGATATCTTGAAATTAAAAGAAGAGATAGCAAGGATGAAGGAAGAAATGAGGCAAGGAAAGAAGGTGAATGATGAAAACTCAGGCGAATGGAAGGTTGTGAGGAGAGGGACAACCAAACTAGTAGTGAAAAAACACACCAAGGATACGACAACAACGACAACAGCAGCTAAGTGTACCAACTCTTTCAATCCCTTGAGAGATGAATTGGACGTTAGTATAGTCAGGGACAAGGCTGACAAGGAAGGTAAGAAAATCTTGATTGTTGGCGACTCACAGGTACGGTACATGGACAGAGCTTTTTGCAGTAAAGATAAAAATAGGATGAGGGTGTGTTTGCCAGGAGTTGGGGTGGGGGACATAGTTGACAAGATGAACAACATCTTGTCTAGTAATGGGGACAAACCCATTATATGCCTTAGTGCAGGAGGCAATGATATTGCCAGGTGTAGGAGTGAGGAGCTTCTTGATAAGTTCAAGACAGCTATAGAATGTGTTAGGTCTAAGGGAGGAATCCCTATCATATGTGGTGTCCTGCCTAGAAGGAGAGTTGGAAATGAATGGTTGTCAAGGGCAATTGGTGTCAACGGCCGTCTTGACAGATATTGCAAGTCAATATCAGTCCCATTCATTGACAACTGGGACAACTTCTATGGCAGAAGGGACCTTTATGCTAGGGATGGGGTGCATCTGCATAGGGATGGAGTAGCAACCCTGGCTGGGACTCTCGAAAAGGCAGTCCAAAAGAAGTCGAAGTCTTTAACTGCTAGGGGAACATGTGAGCACGGGGGTGGAGGAGACTGCAGTGGGGGTGGGTAAACAAAGTGAAAGGTTACAGGGAAATAGTGTTAGGAATGATGACAAAACTAAATTAGACAGCGAGTTAAAACCTAAACGCGGTAAAGGGAGGACTCAGAACACGACTAACTAAAATGTCTACTACGCGAACAGTAGAAGTATGAGAAACAAAGTGGATGATATTAGGGCCTTGGTATGTACCGTGAGTTGCCGGTCGAATACCAAATTGCAGGTTACAAATTATTCCATACTGATAGGCAGATTAGGAAAGGAGGCGGAGTAGCAAGCTATGTCAGGGATAATCTGAAGTGTGAAATAAATAAGGAAATAAAAACTGAGCGGAATACAGAAACAATTTGGATATAATTAATCGACGGTAGGGATAAATTAGTCACAAGAGTAATATATAGACCTCCCAATCTTGATAGAGTTAATGAGCGACTTATCTGGGATGAAATGCGCAGGGCTTCCTTACACAACAAAGTCTGTACAGTAGGTGACTGTAACCTTGTCCAAATAGATTGGATTGGCCTTACGGGTAACTCAGAATCACAGGATTTTCTCGAAACGATCCAGGACTGTTTCCTAAGTCAACATATAACTGAACCCACCCGGGGTAATAATATACTCGATTTAGTTCTGTCGAACAGAGAAAACCTCATTAGTAATATCGAGGTAGGGAACGAACTTGCAAACAGCGATCACAAAGAAATTAGAGTCCAGTTAGATTTTCAGGGCAGACGTAAGGAAAATTCCACAAAAGTCCCAGATTTCAGAAGGGCAAACTTTGATAGTTTGAAGAGGCAGTTGAGAGAAGGGCATCATGCTTGGGGGTGAACTACATGGACCTGAAGGTTGAAACCGACCTTATAACGAGATCTGAGGGTGCCGAGTTCCACGACAATTTGAATAATGAGTTACTTAATGCACAAAGGCAGACCATACCATACAAAAAACTCAGATCAAACAACAATGACCCTAAATGGATAAATATTTATAAAGAACATTATTGGTCAAAGGAAGGCTATAGGTAGGAGGATAAATCGTGGCGAAATTTACCTCCGGGATTATTATAAGGTATTGGCCGGTAGGGTTACGACCGAGATAATGAAAGCAAAGAGGAAAAATGAGCTGAGGATAGCAAGGGAGGCGAAGACAAACCCCAAGGGATTCTATCAAATGTATCAAACTAAAACACGAGAAAAGATTGGGCCAATACAGTCAGATACCGGCGAGCTAAATGATAACGACGGAGAAATTATCAATAATCTGAATAAATATTTTTCAACAGTTTTCACCACCGAAAATTTAAACATGATACCCGAGGCACCGGCTCTATTCAGAGATAGTCAAGAAAACAAATTAAGCGAGATAGTAGTGACTAGTAACGATGTCAGTAAGCAAATAAACAAACTAAAGCCTAATAAGTCACCTGGTCCCGATGAGATATTTGCCAGAGTATTAAAGGAATGTAAGGAAGAGCTTAGTATGCCCTTAGCAAAGTTATTTAACATGTCCTTAAAAACAGGTGTAGTACCAGAATCCTGGAGGATAGCGAATGTAATACCGATTTTCAAGAAGGGAGATAGATCACTATCCTCTATCTACTGTCCAATCAGTCTAACATCAATTGTAGGCAAATTACTGGAAGCAATCATTTCAAACTCTATTCAAAACCACCTAGAGAAGCACAAATTGATCAACGATTCCCAGCATGGCTTCACAAGGGGGCGTTCATGTCTAACTAATCTATTAACATTCTTTTCATCAGTTTTCGAATGGGTGGACGAGGGGCACAATTATGATGTGGTATATCTCGACTTTAGCAAAGCCTTCGGCAGAGTCCCCCACGAAAGACTAATAAGAAAGGTAGAAGCACATGGCATTAAGGTAATATTCTAAAATGGATTAGGGTGTGGTTACAGGACAGGAAACAGCGAGTGAGCATTAACGGCACTAAATCCCATTGGAGCAACGTCACTAGTGGAGTTCCCCAAGGATCAGTACTTGGACCATTATTATTTATTATATACATAAACGACATAGATGTCAGCATAGACAGCAACATATGTAAATTTGCTGATGACACTAAAATAGGACGTGTAATTAAATCTGACGAGGATGCTGCAAAACTACAGGAAGATCTAAACAAATTTTTCGAATGGTCTGATAAATGGTAAATGAAATTCAATGTGGACAAATGTAAAGTACTCAGTATAGGAGATGTAAACAGGGAAACCAGTTACCAGATGAACAACGATGCCATTGTGAAATCCAACTGCGAGAGAGATTTAGGAGTAATGATAAGTAAGAATCTTAAGCCAAGTAAACAATGTGTTTTTGCTCGTAACAAGGCTAATAAAATAATTGGTTCATACAAGGGAGTGTTAGTTGCAAGACTAGCGAGGTCATCTTAAGATTATATCTTGTGCTTGCGAGACCTCACCTGGATTACGCAGTTCAGTTCTTGTCACCGTATTACAGAATGGATATAGAATCCTTGGAAAGAATCCAGAGAAGAATGACAATACTAATCCCGGGCATTACGAACCTTGAGTACAGAGACAGGTTAAATCATCTTAATTTGCACTCCCTCGAGAGACGTAGAGCGAGGGGCGACATGATAGAGGTGTATAAATGGAAGTCAGGGCTAAACAAAGGGGACATTACAAAGGTACTCAAACTATCCACACAGGAGCGAACTCGTAACAATGGTTTTAAATTAGACAAATTTAGATTTAGGCACGAAATAGGTAAACATTGGTTTGGAAACAGAGTAGTGGATGAATGGAACAAGTTACCAAATATCATCATTAACTCGAATACGCTGGATAGCTTCAAACATAGGTTGGATGTTTATATGAGCAATAGGGGTTGGGTGTAAATGGGACTGCCCAGTATGGGCCAATAGGCCCGCGGCAGTTTCCTCCATTCTTATGTTCTCATATACTTAACCCCAGTGGAATGTCAGACACCTTCGATTTGTCAAAGCTGCTTTACGTTTACCCACGACACGATTTTATTCTGGTGGTTTACTCCCAAAGTCTTTACTCTTTCTGTGGGTAACCCACAGGGCAGCAGGGGGGGGGGGGGCGAGAGGCAGTCGATGGTTGGCGCCACGACGTGTCCATACAATGATGAGCCTGCACGCCGTCCCTCTGGGGCCCACTGCTCCTCTGAGATCCACTGATTGGTCTACCAAGGCATCGCAAGACACCCAGTATCCGGGGGTTGCCGAGCCCGAAGACAGGAGGCACAGCAGGAATCTTGATGGTGGAGAAGCTGTCTACTGGCAGGGGAAATGTTACGTAATCGGCTTCCCTTTTCACCACAAGGGCTGGCCAGCGGTGGTAGCTGACAGCGTGAAGGTCTTTGCAAACAAGCACCTTAACACTGACATCAGGCTACTGCACTAGACCCATGTTACTGTACTACTGTACTACTATACTACTGGGGTTTTAGCTTCAACAATAAATTGTACAATTACAGCACGAACACTAATCCTTTACACGTGTGTAACAAGTAACAACAAGTAGTAGTATGTTCAATGTACAGTACACCGCCCCGCACCTCGCACGGCACCTGGAGACATAATGTGGGACATCGTACAATGAGTAAAAAAGAAATTGTAAATGGAAAAAAAAAACGGTAACTAATGCTTCTAAATACCCGCTTCCTAACTCAAAAGGTGCCTGGGATACTACCCGGACAAGCAATAAACAACCACTGAACACCCCCTGCACCCCCCCCCCCCCCACCCAGCTAGAATTAACCAGGTGCGGTGTGCAAAACTAATACATTATCGAAATTTCTGTATTACCCAGAAAGGCCACTATACAATGAACCCTCTACTATAGTGACGTCAGTGATGGTACACCGCCATACTGGGGCCCAAGATTAACACCACAGCCAGGTCCTCAGATTAGACTCAATGCATACTCGTACATATTCTATAACGTATTTCCCATGTCCCTGTTTCTTGCTGTGTTATTGGTAGCTTCCATACTAATTAACTGTTGTATGAATTCGTTAAATAAAGCGTCAAAGAGGATTCATTTACAAAAGACTACGTTGATCAATTGTAAAGGCTGGAAAAGCGAGTGGGGTGTTGGTAAACAAACAGTTCTCTCCCGCGGACTGAGGCAGGCAACTCTCCACTCTGTACCACACCTGCACAGGGCAACTGGCAACTAAAGGTTATTACAAGGACTTAAATAAATACAAGAACGTACCTTCAAAGATCGAATTAACTAACTAACGAACGAGGTCATGTTTGATTGAAAAAGATACAATAAATAAAACTGACGTAATATATCTTTAAAATGTTTAATAATACTTTTTTGGTGTAATAAGCCTCACTGGAGAATAGAATTATACAGTGTTATACTGCTCTCTCCACGCACCGCGCAACAGTGTAACTCAGTGTGGTGGCATTCTCACACACTACTACAGCCTGATGGAGGCCTGGGTACCATCTCACTGAGCTTCCATCAATAAATAAACCAAACAAAACACTCGAATAACTTTATAGATAAATGAACTGAAGAAGACTCGTTAAGATATCATTTATAATACGTAAAAAAAAAAAAACTCATACAAATATATCATAATTAACTGACCATGACACGAGTGTCATATATAGAGCTGATGACACAAGCAACTGGGTGGGGGCTATAGGCTTTGTTGTGCCTCAAAGTTCACCTCCACTAGTAAGTCGACGATTGGCCGTGGAGTTTTACTATCCTGTGAACAAACACATTACATAACCCTTGCACCTTCTTGGCCTGGGTGAGGTTTAGCTATCTAGATCCTAATATAAAAATGTGTCATAATATCTTACCCACTTAAATTATGCTTTAAAATCAGTATTATTAAATGGGGCTTAATGATAATATAATGCCAGATAACTGCAAACCTTCACTTTCTGACAACCATAAAATGAGGGAACATTAATTTTGTTCGATTACAGTAAAGTTACATTAGTTACCCATTTATCTTGTGTAATTTATTTTATAAGTGAACTGATATAGTTTTAATATAGCAATTTTCAGCATGTCACGTACATTAAAAGTCGTACACACACTTCCCGCCTGGTATAGCTAAAATACTGATATATGTACAGTATATTTACTATCAAAATAAGCCTCATTATTCCATACATTTTATTAATAAATTTTGCTTCACATGTTCTAGTAACACCGTCGACTTAAGAGCAGGTTTTGCATATTGTGCAACACCACGACACCCGAACCCATCTCCCACACGACGGTTCACTACAAGGAGGGAAACAATATAATTTACCCTGAGATGATATTCTGGATTATTTTTCTCGTCTCATCTAATACACTGTGAACAAAATGTTACAACTTGAATATTTAACTTAGAACATCCATTATACTCTTCCCCTTAAACTTGTTCCTTCTGCGAGTTACACAGTACAGCAAAACACAGCACAATGTTTATAGGGAATCGTCACATTTTTCTCTCAAGCAAAAAAAAATGTCTAACTGATTTGACTAAGATTATCTGTACAGTAATAACAGCTGCTTGAAATTACAAAATACCTTTTCCTCACAACGTAACTGGCAGTCTCTTCTCCCTAGCCTTCCGGTGACGTCATTACCATCTGGATAGTGACTGACGCTCTGTATGGCACCTTACGTTTTCAAAAATTAGGTAAGAGTCTGATGATAATTTTAACGGTAAAGTAAATCAATTACACGTGAAGTTTTCCGAAGGTGTTCCTATCGTTCTGTCCCCAAGTCACCCAGACCATAAGTCCATTACAATATACAATATGAAAGCTTTTATATCTAAGATCTTGAAGAACGATACACGATGGCAGAATGCACTTCACGGTATATTACCATTGTTACGTGTACAAGTGAACACGAACAAATTATCGCAGCAACTGACACATAAACTACGAAGTCTGCCACATGTAATTACACCATTTAAGAAGAAGTGTTACATTATTACTCAGGAAACTAAACACTTACCAACAACAAGATGTGACATTACTAGATACATGTGTTTGAAGATACTGGTTCTATACTGGTTAGCTGTAGGTTTTAACATGAAAACTGTTATGTATCGATAAGCTTTTGTCATGTACCAGTGTAAGCTTTGGTTTTACATCAGTAAGCTGTAGTCCTGTACCAGTATCCTTTTTCACTGTACCAGTAAGCTTTGGTCTAGTAACAATAAGCTGTGGTCATGTATCGGTAAGCTGCGGTCATGTATCGGTAAGTTGTGGTCCTGTACCGGTAAGCTTTGATCTTGCATTAGTAAGCTTTTTTTTATGTACCGGTTAGCCAGTGCTCTGTACCGGAAATCTATGAACCTTTACCGGGATACTATGAACTCATACCGGGAAGCTGTGGCTGTGTACGGGGGGGTGGAGTGAACATTACTGGTTTTGGCACTGTACTGGGAAAACCTCCGGAATTGTACCGAGTCACTGGGGGGTAAAAATGGCATTGTTGATTATCCGTAACTCGACTGACAAAGGCCGTCAGTCTCTCGGATGATGACGGGTATTGAGGGCGGCGGGGGAAAGTTTAGCCGTGTGTTGGAGGGTGTTCATGTGTACTGGAGGGTACTGTGTGTGTGTGTGTGTGTGTGTGTACTGCTGGGATCAGACTCAGTGGAGAGAGGGAGAGAGAGAGAGAGAGAGAGAGAGAGTGTATGTGAATAACAAGACAAAAATAAATACAAGAATCTCGCACACACACACACACATACACACACACACACACACACACACACACACACACACACACACACACACACACACCAAATATAATCAGCGACTTAAAGAGATAATGATGTAACTAACCATACCATGTGTCATCTCCTTTAAGACCAGACTTCACGATATCACATGTTCAAGACTTAAAGATACAGTACATAAAATACATTATATGGTCCGTATATATGGCCAGACAACCGACCAACCACTCGACCGGTTAAAAAAAATGATAAGTATTGAAGACGATAAAAAAATACAAAAATAAAACAAAAATGAATGAAAACTTGAAAAATCTGACCTTTTGTATCTTAAAATAACACAGACATAAGAATGAGTTATTATTATGGTATACTAGTGATGTTTAGGTGAAGATAGTGAGACTTAAAAGACGAGATGAAAGGACGTGATAAAGACAGATAGGTCACCTCTTGGCTGTCATCCACGGAGGAGCCTTCAAAACGCGTCCCTCTTTACCTCGCAGCTATACAAGGCGACCACAACAGACCTTCATCCACCTATTGACCAGACACTCGAGCATAAAGCATTTCTAGACCCTTAAGGATTGTGAGTATTGTCTCTCTATCTGCCTGTCTGTGTCGGTTTCTGTTTTTCTGACAATCTCTTCCTCAACCTCCTCAACCTTTCTCTATCTCCCCTGTTTATCTGTATTTCTTATTTCTTTATATCTATCTTCCTATCTATTATTTTTACTCGATCCCCCCCCCCCTCTCTCTCTCTCTCTCTCTCTCTCTCTCTCTCTCTCTCCCAGATCCATCACCAAGAGGTACACGGCGAAGAGTAACCACACGGCAACACAGACTCACCCTGGCGTCCTTCAGCGAGTGTTGATATTCAACCGGTGCGTCAAGAACACTGCCAGCAGGCACACACACATACATACCTACCTACATCTGGGTCCTCTCGCTGACGTTGACAATGAGCGACAAAGACCAACACACACTCACTAAGTAGTACCTCGTTCCTTTTTACGGGTTCATGAGGTCGGTAAGAACGAGAGAGAGAGAGAGAGAGAGAGAGAGAGAGATGCTGGAGGTGTGTTGTCCGAGTATTAAGTTCCGAGTGCATTCCGCGTAATCATGCCGAGGGTTTAAGGGTCCATTATCATGATATGGCATAACTTGACCCATAGGCTTTGTTTATAAATAAAATACAATAACAAACGTAAAATAAGAAGATTTATAATAACTGTATTCGTAAAAAATGGCTCAAACTACACATCTTATGATTCTTTTTATGATGCAAAAATAAATTGTACCTCAAGCTTTGGATCCATCTAGTGTGAAGACTAAAATTCAAATATTTCTTTTAGTAGGAAAGAAGGAGAGAGGTGGGAGGGAAAGAAGGGGGAAGAGGGGGAGGGGAAGAAGGGGGAAGGGAAAGATAAAAAAGGGGGAGGAAGGGGAAGGGGGGAAGGGGAGGAAGGGAAAGGGGAGGAAGGGAAAGGGGAAAAGGGGGAAGGGGAGGAGGAGGAAGAGGGGTGGAAGGGGAAGAGGGGTGGAAGGGGAAGAGAGGTGGAAGGGGAAGAGGGGTGGAAGGGGAAGAGGGGTGGAAGGGGGAAGAGGATGGAGAGGGGACGAGGATGGGGAAGAGCGATGGAAGGGCAAGAGGGGGGAAGGGGAAGGGGGGAAGGGGAAGAGGGGGAAGGGGAAGAGGGGGGACGGGAAGAGGGGGGAAAGGGGAAGAGGGGGAAAGGGGAAGAAGGGTGGAGGGGGATGGGGATGGAGAGGGGACGAGGATGGGGATGGGAAGGACAGGGGAGGAAATTTTCAGTTTTATTTACCTATCGTACAAAGTAGGTTAGGTTAGGTAACTAAAATTGAAAATCAAAATAAAGTTACCAAACCTCCTAACCTCCCTTTCTCCTTCACCCCTCCCCCCGGTGGATTTCCTACTACCTGTACAACAAATATTCCAGTTTGATAGTTCTTACACACACACCTGGTCTTCCTCCCGAAATGCCACACAACATAAACACCTAGAAAAAGTGCAAAAGAGGGCGTACAAGATTATTCTCTCCCATTCCTACTCCACATATCAAGAAGCGCTCAACACACTGACCTTCTCGGCTCTCACTGACCATCACCACAACCTCATCTACAAATTTGGTAGAAGCTTCTGCACCATCCTCGACACCGGCTCCTACTACCACCCGAGATCCCTCGTCCGCGAATTGCTGTTCGACACCACAACGGCATTCAGCCCATACGAGCACATACTGATCGCTATAAGAACACCCCAGTCCAAACCATTGTAAAAACTTATCCATAAATTGTAATCAACCAGTGTATACAGTGTAACTGTATATTTTCAGCCTTCCAGCTGCCATGCTCTTTCAATAAACCATTATTATTATTATTATTTACACACACACACACACACGAATTTGAACGTAATATTGTTAACAAGTTTTAATTTGTAAGTAAGAAATTAAGTCATAAGATGGACAGTTTAGTGAATCAAGTCAATTTCATACTGGCTAAAAATGTCAGGATTCTTTAACTCGTAACTCACTAAGGTTTATTCAATCCACAAAGAGATTATAATTTTTCATGTAATAAAACGTTACATGAGAATTTTTGATTAATTTGTGACGTCACTTGCTATAATTCCACTGCTGAGCAATCAAGGACCCGGTTAATAAAAAATTAATAAAAAAACAGGTATTTTGGTTTACTTCTTCAGGTGAACGTCGAGGTGGGTGACTTATCTCCTCGTGATATTAGTAATAGTTCTGTCATCGACAATAAAGGATCAATACACGCCAGTGAAGGAAGCAAGGCCACTTAGCGTACTGTATCTGGGGCCACCTTCAACGCAGCTCTGCCCCCTACCCACAGACTACGAAACTCGCTGAAAACATTCACGCGGGCAGATATTCTCAACACGTGTTGAATACGTATCTTGGATGTACCTAGACGGTATGCATGGACTCATTAATAGTTAGTTGATGACGAATGATGAATTTCATTACCGAGAACCACAATGGGACATGAGTGCTAAGAGGTATGTTGCAGGTCGTATGTCAAGGAGGGAACATAACATTGAATAACGTAGACATGTTAAGATGCAACGAAATTATAAAGGAAGGCGTCAGTAAAAACAGAATATAAAAGAAGATCTCTTACTATTTTAATAGGACATGAAGTCTTATCACTCAGCAAATGTTCCTCACCCCTGCCACATCACCACCACACAAAACTACACCCACACAACTACACCCACACAATTACACAACTACACCCACACAACTACACCCACACAATTACACAACTACACCCACACAACTACACCCACACAACACCACCACACAAAACTACACACACACAACTACACCCACACAATTACACAACTACACCCACACAACTACACCCACACAACTACACCCACACAACACCACCACACAAAACTACACACACACAACTACACCCACACAACTACACCCACACAACTACACCCACACAACTACACACACACAACTACACCCACACAACTACACCCACACAACTACACCCACACAACACCACCCACACAACACCACCACCCAAAACTACACACACACAACTACACCCACACAACAACACCCACACAACACCACCACACAAAACTACACACACACAACTACACCCACACAACTTCACCCACACAACAACACCCACACAACTCGCCAAATGTGCCAGCCACTATACCAGGTATAACTGCAGGCGACTGTACCTTCGTCTGGGTGGTATCGATAATGTACTGTTAAAGTACTTACTGCAGACTTGCCCTCAGTACCACGGTAAGGGAGATGCCTGGTACTAACTCTACATCATACATACACAGGTAACAAAAATCCAAAAGCTCGCTCTGTAAATACAAATACACAGAAACAGGTGCACACATGCATAAACCGGTACACACACACACACACACACACACACATATATATAAGCTCTTGTTTAAACAGGTGCACACACCTATACAAGAGCACACATGGGAACACAAACATAAGCACAAACAGGTAGACACACACACATACATACATACAAGCACGTAGTTACAAAGGCATTGTACTCTAGAGGTTGTCAACTTACTCATGGGTATGGGCACTGTACCCAGAGAGTTAGCATCGTCATCAAGGGGCCAAGGCCGAGAGCCATAAACTACCACACTTGTCATCATAAATGTCAATGGCGCTGTCACTCGAGTATCATTTTCAAATGTTATGATTTTTGTCGTTCGTTTCTCAAGAATAATCAGACCATAGTACTGTACACCGACACTGATTATTGTAAAGAACGTGTAGTAGTTAAGACACAGTTGACGTGAAGTCTCTCTCCTTCTCTCACCTCTCTCCCTCACCTACCTCCCATCCCCCACCTCTCCCTGACCTACCTCCACCCCCACCTCTCTCTTTCTCTAATGAAGCTCAGTTACAGTAATACACAACTGGTCAAGATAAAGTATCACTTGAAATTTTCACATCTCTGATAAAATACTTGGGCGTGATCCCTTAAACCTCGTGTCTCTAGTGATATCAGTGTATGCTAAAATTAACTCTTAGTATGAGCAGTATGTCGTCAGTGTAATCTGCATAACGAATTCCTTCATGGCTCAATGTATTCTCTGGATCTGGCTACACTGCCTTCTGAATCTCATACACGGAAACCGCAGAGGGAAACCAAATTATCAGAATAGCGATACTTTTAATCAAACCCGTAAAAGGAAACAAACAATCCGAACGTTTCAGTAGACCGTAAAATGAACCAGTAAGCGAGTAATGATATCTTGAAGTAGTCTTATTAGTCTAATATTTGGTACAATGGTTTTGAACTGAAAATCTCTGAAGATAATCTCATAGACGGCGTTGAATATACATTAAATACATTACTGGGTGTGTTTTCCAGCTACCTCCCCAATTGGTGAGAAATAAAACGTGCTAACCAAACTCTGGAAAATCTGATCGAAACTTTGGGCAATTATAACGAAAGTCTGAAGAATTAGAGAGAAGCTTTGAAAAAATTCGAGCCCAGGATTAAATTAGATGTCGTAACTCGGTTTCCTCTGAAGACCATTTTCGTAGTACAGTACTTCCCAGAGACTACAGCAGAGATACGGCCGTGCAAGTATCTCCAAATGCTACGGCTAGGTCTCGCATTACCTGACCATGGCCCTAGAATCCCTGCCAGCATTTGATGACTGCCTGATTCCCTTAACTATAAAACACTTGCTGGTTCAGTGTCCCAGTCTGGGGACCTTGGGAGGCGCCACCTCTCCAGGACACGAGTATGGCGGGCTGCAACTGCTTCTCTATCCCTGGTTCTCGGGGCAGACGATTCATTTTCAAAGGCTATAATTGTTAAGTTTATCGCTTGAGTATACACCTGTAGTTACATCTACGTTTATGTATTTTATCTATAGTTTGCTAGATCATTATAGAGATTACTGTTACTACGGAAGGTGTACAGTATACTAGCCAATCAATCAGGGTTTACAAGTTAAAATACGCTACACCGGGGTCAGTCAGCCCGTACGGGAGGTGAGGCAGAGTAATGACGTTATGTCAATGCAGGTGACGCAAGCTTTGGGGAATTTTGTTGTGGACACTCAAATACTGTACGTGTGTGTGTGTGTGTGTGTGTGTGTGTGTGTGTTTTTCTTTGTTTGTGTGAGCGAACCCTAAATGTGTTTATTTAATACGTGATTTTTTATATAAATATATGTTAACTTCACAAACACATATCAATGTTACCTGCGCACACACACACACACACACACACACACACACAACTTTTGTTTAGAAGAAGAATATAAAAGTGTGTTGGGAACGGCTTAATAATGTAAGCGATCTGTACCTCCTGGCGGCAACTCCCATCACATATGAACGTCTTCACCGGCGGCATTCAGTTGAACATCCTGCCCTCTGTACCCTGGTCCCGCTGACACTTACACATCCTCCTACAGCTGGTTCACACAGGTTAGTAATTAATCAGTAGCTTCTGACGTAATGATTGGTACTTAGCTTAAAACCAATCATAACTAATCGGAAAAGTTTTATAGAATGACTAGGATCGATAGCCAGTTAGCTCTGGTTTATGGATTAGAATTCAACCAATAGCCACGTAGCTCTGATTTAAAGAGTAGATTCGACCAATAGGTAGCAAGCTGTGATTTAAAAACTGGTATTTAACCAATAGCTAGCTCGATCTGATATAGTTTAACTCGCACTACTTTAAAAACTAGTATCCAGTCAATTCTAACCTAACCTAACCTCCTCACCTAATGTAGCCTAGTGTTGTAGTGAGTTTATTGCCTTGAAGAGTGAAGAACAGAAGATGAACGACGAGTCGTAGGTAGTAGGCAGCAACCAAACAGGGAGGTACTACCGCCTGCGAAGATATTGGAAGCATAATGTGTTGTCTAATGGTAGACCCTGCTGCCATATGGTATCACGAAAATTGTGACCAAGTCCCAGGTTGCTACTCTATCTTCCTGCCTCATTTACACACAATTGCAGGGTCTCAACTGTCTCTCTTGCTATTGACAACACCACAAATATAACCGTCCTCATTCTTGATCTGTTTTATTCATTCTATTTTATTCTCCTTTGTCAGTTAATATTAATACTGAAGCGGGGCCTTCTCGGATGAGTCCCACTGGTCGGGAAGGTTGTGGACCCCAGGGCCGACCTGATCATCATCAAGCTACTGGGGTCTCAACTGACGCCACCGCGGTTGCTGGAGGATCGGCTTTTTTCACACTTCATTTTTTCAACATTCGCGGACTGAGATCCAATTTTTCTTCTGTGAAGTACCATCTATCAACCTCTTCCCCCGACCTCTTACTACTCTCCGAACTTCAACTGACCAAAGCAGCTTCACCCAAACCTTTTCAAGGCTTTAACTATAACCTTTATACCTACTTCCGTTCTGAGGGAGGTGCATGCGCCTACTGCAACACACTTACACCTATAGCCCGACTCACGGATCTTGAATCTCCCCTTAATGATGTCATCTGGCTCAAAATATCTCTACCTACTGTGACTATTTTTTTCTTTGTTTCATATACTGTTCTCCCAACTCTACCAACTATTTCGAACTCTTTGACTATCTCAATTCTTGCCACGAGTCGTTGCTATCCACACACCCCAACACCGAGATCCTCTACCTGGGGGATTTCAATGTACATCACAGAGAATGGCTTGGCTCTGCAAGGGATGACCCAGGTGGAGCTGAGGCCCTCTCTTCTTCCTTACTTAATGATTTGGAACAAATAATCAAACACCCTACACGCGTTCCTGATCGACACGATCAACTTGCTAACATTCTTGATCTTTGTTTTACCTCTAACCCCTCACACTATTCATACTCAATTTTTGCCCCCTTAGGGTCTTCTGATCACAACCTTATTTCTATTAAATCAAACTGGGCACGACCACCTCCCTCACCCCCCTCTAAACATCAACTATGGCACTATCGGAGGGCAAGCTGGCAATCCTTGCGAGAATTCTTCACCGACTTTCCTTGGGATGAATGTTGCTTTTCCACTCGGGATGCCTCGGTATGTGCTGACAGCATTGCTGGGGTTATACAGGGCGGTATGAGTGCATTTGTCCCATCTTCTACCAAAACTTTCACATTACAATCATGGTTTGATCTCTCCTGCTCACTTGCTTGCAGGGTGAGAGATAGGGCATATCGAGCTATGAAACTATCTCCTTCTCCTATTACCCACACTTCTTTCATTACTTCGAGGAATCGTTGTAATGCTATTCTTCGTAGGGTCAAGCGGAACTTAATTAAAAGAAAGACCGCTGTCCTGACTAATTCTTCCTCTAGTAAATCCTTCTGGTCCTTAACTAAAAACATCTGTAACAACTTCTGCACGCCTTCTTTTCCTCCCCTCTTCCGTCCCAATAACTCTATAGCCAACTCTCCCCCTGATAAAGCCAACCTCTTTGGCACCTTATTCTCCTCTAATTCCACCTTAGACGATTCCCACTCTATCCCTCCTACCCCTGCACCTCCTACAGAACCTATGCACTTTCCTATAATCTCCCCTCGTAGGGTTGCCGGTGTGTGTTATCCAGGTTGGATGTGAGTAAGGCGCATGGACCGGACGGAATACCCCCTCGTGTTCTGAGGGAGTGTGCTGGAGCCCTGGCACCTGTGCTTGCTCGCCTCTTTCGCCTTTGCCTCAAAACCCAAACTTTTCCTTCTTCTTGGAAGCATGCCTTGGTTCAGCCCATCCCGAAGAAGGGTGACCATTCTAATACCTCTAACTATCGCCCCATTGCCCTAACTTCATCCCTCTTTAAGATTTTCGAAACTATCTTGAACTCCCATTTTCTCCGTCACCTTGAGCGCCTTTCTCTTTTGTCGGATCACCAATATGGCTTTTCTCCAGGCGAGATCTACTGGTGATCTGCTCTCCTATTGCACCCATCTTTGGTCATCCTCTCTTAGGGATTATGGGGAAACTATTGTCGTGGCTTTCGACATCTCCAAAGCATTTGACAGGGTATGGCACAAGTCTTTGCTATCTAAACTTCCCTCTTTTGGTTTCTCTCCTCCACTTTGTTTTCTCATCTCTAGCTTCCTTGAGAACCGATCCATGGCAGTTGTTGTCGGGGGATCGATTTCTCGCTCTTTCTCTACCAGTAGTGGCGTCCCACAGGGTTCTGTTCTTTCACCAACTCTCTTCCTACTTTTTATCAATGATTTACTTCACACTACAACTAATTCTATCCATTCTTACACTGATGATTCTACTCTTCACTCTTCCTCACATTTTCCCCTTCCTCCTAACTCTCAAACTAGATCTGTTTCTAGAACTGATATCATTACTTCTATCAACGAGGATCTGTGCAACATCTCTGAATGGGGAGGTACAAACTTGGTTAAGTTCAATAGTAATAAAACTCATTATTTACCAATTACACTTTGAAAATTAAACGATCTCCCACCAGTTACATTTTAGGACGCTGCTATCCTCCCAAGTTCTGAAATAAATATGTTAGGCCTCACCATTTCCTCCATTATGTCCTGGAAATCACACATCCTTAGTGTAACTAAAGTTGCCTCCCGAAAGTTGGGAATGCTGTACATATGCCGCAGCTACTTCACTCCTGAGCAGTTGCTCCAAGTATATAAGGGATTCATTCGTCCTAACTTGGAGTACTGCTCTCATATCTGGGGTGGCTCTTCTTCTGTCCAACTATTAGATAGGGTGGAATCAAAGGCATTTCGTCTTATTAACTCTCCTCCTTTAGTCGACAATCTCTCTTCCCTTTCTCTTCGCCGCAATGTTGCTTCACTCTCTCTCTTTTACAGGTACTTTAACGGGCAATGTTTGGTGGATTTGGCATCCTGTGTACCGCCGCCAAGACCGTGGGTTCGTAACACACGTCTTGCCCGCGGTGCCCACCGTTTCTCTGTGGATGTCGGTCACACGAGAATAACCCGTTACAGTACCTCCTTCTTTCCTCACACAGCCAAACTGTGGAATGCTCTGCCTTCTTTTGTGTTTCCATGCTCTTACAATCTGTCTCACTTTAAAAAGCTGGTTTTCCGGCATCTTCGTGGTGTAAATTAATACAGCATAACCTTTTTTTTCTATATTTACAATTTCTTTCCGTTCTTTTTTTTTTCGCCCCCCAGGCTCCGTTGTGGGTCGTTTGACCTGTGCCCGGGTGGGCTAATTCCCGTAAAAAAAAAAAAGAAAAAAAAACTCCGAAGGATGAGCGGATGGCACCAAGAATCACGGACCAATATCTGCCTGGGTTAATGATCCTGGTAAGTGGCACCCTCTCCCTCTCAACCTCTCACCCCTACATCACCCTCTAGCTAGCCCCTCTCATCCCTCCCTCTAGCCCCTCTCTTCCTTCCCTCACCCTCTCATCCCTCCCTCACCCCCTTTACCTAACCATCCTATGAGGTAGGGAATGGTGCCATCCGTCAGGCGCCAATGGAAGATGCCAAGAACACACCGCCCTCCCTAACCCATCACCCCCATCCCTCTCCCTCACCCTCCTACCCCTTCCTCACACGTTATCTTAACAAACATACATAAGTTAACATCACAAACAAACACACACACACACACACACACACACACACACACACACACACACACACACATTAACATCACAAACACATACACAATTTAATTTTACAAATGCACAAGTTAACATCACATACACAATAAGGGGTAAAGGAGGGTAAGAGAAAGGGAATGGGAAGCTGAGGGAACGAAGGGAAGACTAGGAGTGGGAAGAGGAGAGGTGATTAGGGGAAGGAAATGAGAAGGTCAAGAATTTAGGAGGGGGGGGTAGAAGATAATGAGAGAAGGAGGAGAGGGAAGAGAAGGCAAGGAGGAGAAGGTGAGGATGAGGAGGAGGAGCAAAGGAGGAGAGGGAAAAAAAGTGAGGAAGGAGGAGAGGAGGAGGAGGAGGAGGAGAAGAACGGGAGGAGGAAGAAGAGGAAGAAGAAGAGAAGGAAAGAAGAAGGAAAGAAGAGGAGGAGTTGTGATTAATGACTCCACAAACACCTATATCCCCACAACTCCCAAATAACACGGAGGGTCAACCATCTTTTAGCAGGAGTCTTGGCCACTCGTTTATATGCAAATTAAAAGCTATTAACGTGGCAGGTAATGTGGTTACAGCTTCCCCCCCCCCCCCCCACCATGATTCTTAGAGCTAGACCCGTTGAAGGCGGCGTAAAAGGAGGGGGAGGGAAGGAAGGAGGGGGAGGGAAGGAAGGACGGAGGGAGGGAAGGATGGAGTAGGGTTTTTAACTTTTTTTAAGCCGTGGGAAATAAATTGAATATAAACAAGGTATTACCTATGTGCGGAGTAGGTATTAGGGAAGGGGTATTGGGGAAAGGGAAATGGGGAAGGGGTTATGAAGGGAGGGGTATTAGGGATGGGGTTCTGAAGGGAGGGGTATTAGGGATGGGGTTCTGAAGAGGGGGGTACTGAGGAAGGGGTATTGGGGAAGGGGTACTGAGGAAGGGGTATTGGGGAAGGTGTGACAGTACTTGAAAACCGACACTGATTCTACAATTATAAAGAATTCTATCACCTGAAACCTATTTTTTGGGGCGCGAAAATGTACGATTCAAACATAAACTGGATCAACTGTTTCTCTCTCTTATAAACAACATACAACAACAACAAACAACAACAACAAAAACAACAACATCTCAAGTGGGTCTGAAGTTGTCCTTTGCATTATGTTGTCTATACAGTTGTTATTTGTTGATGAGTTATTTTCCTTCACTTGGACCACAGGAGAAGGTGATATTTAATGCATTATTGAGTGTATGTTGGTGTCAGTTCAGATCGTAGCTCATGGAAGCTGGAAGTTGGAAGTTAGCCAGACGTAATTACACAACAAATGGGAGAATTACAGATATAGTACGTAATAAAGAGGAGAATTATCAGACAGAAGAATTAAGTACACCTTTAGTATTGTCTCCACAGCTGTCGGAAAAAATGTGTCTGGAACTTTCTCAACAAATACGTCTACACTCTACAAGTTCCTTTAGTTCATCACCATCACTGAAGTATTTGCAACACAGGTGTTGTTTCAGTTCTGCAGACATGTGTGGTGGTTGCTGGGGGTCAGGTGTGGTGAGTCGGGCAGCGCGAGGCAGCTCTTCAAAGTCTCACACCTGAATTCGTAGGTTTTACCACTCTTGACATATGTGTGGACGTATCGTCATGCAGGAGAGCAGACCCCGGCATTGTCTTTTGATGTGTTGCCACAAGTGGCTGAGGAAACTACCATAGTAACCCCGAAGGATGGTGTTATGGTTCGTAAAGTGGTCAACATGTACCACACCCTCACCAGCTGACAACACTTTACCCAATGACCTCGCTAAGGATGGGATTTAAGGTACTTCTATTCCCAAGGATGTCGTTTGAACTGCCCCGTGTTTCATCACCAATCACAAATCTGTTCTTAAAGTCCTCGAAATATTGTCCCATCAACACCACTTCTCTCCCTACACACACTCTCTCTCTCTCTCTCTCTCTCTCTCTCCTTACTCATTTTGGGGAACGTTCAGACTTTGGGCCACCCTAAAGACTATGTCTATTGTGGTTAAATACTGCAGCTTGACGATGACATAGAGTCATAAACAGAGCCACAGTCTTATCCCCACATCAAGATGTGTTCGTATATATCTTAAGAGCTGACCTTTTACAACGTCAAAATTGTATAACCACATGATAGGGAATATTGCCACTTTCTGAGGCAAGAGATGAGTGATAACTGTTCAACGGAATTACCACCGTCAATATGATAAGGTTCCTCCTTCCAAGCCCTTCATGTCTCTTTGTGGGAGTATGTCAAGTATTCTGTTTTTCAGACCCCAGTTGTTTACATAAAACACTTCGTACAGGATAACTGATGGCATCATAAGAGTGACGGAGGTTATGTTGACTAACGTGTGGACTCAAGTGGAGTGCCGGGTGGATGTGTTACGGTCCACTAACGGTGCACGTGTTGAGGTGCACTGAACAAGAGATAAAACACGGTTTGTTAAGTAAGAAAATGAAAACAAAATTACAATATAGTATCTCTTTTGCTTTGGTTGCAATAACATTTTAGAATCGGAACAAGACTTTACTGACAACCTGTACAATTGTCGCGACAAATTGTTGGACCGACCCTGGTATGTAAAACAAAAAGAAAAAAGAAAAAGTTAAAAAAAAGAATTAGAATTAACCCTTGAGTAAAAACAACAACAAAAACAGAAGTAAAGGTACTGTACCGTACAGTCATAATACAGTGAAGCACAGCTACTAGAAGCAAACAGTGTACTATCGAAGCCTTATATACTACGCAATAGATAACAACACCCTATGAATGACTCTGGCCACGACACACCACTGTATTAAAAGTACTTGAATGATTATGGCATACACGACCGAGATGAACGACATGCTTGTGGGCCTTGGACTGGAGTAATGCGTACATGCGTTTGTCCTCTCGCTATGACCACCTTTGTCTCTTGCACATGTAATGGACTGGAGGAGTAACACAAGCAGTGCGTCCTGCCACACCACCTGCACTCCGTGTCCCATCCCCAGCCACATCTACTACATCCCCTTTCCCTGCCACACAACATCTCTGGCAGGTGAAGAATAAAAAGCAGTACACTTATGGTAAATTGTTCACCTCTTGCTGAATAACACAGTGACCACCCCGTGTAACAAGACACACTCCACCCACCCTTTATCCCACCAAACTGTTACACACATACATACCTTGATGGGCTCTACACCATCAAATTTGTACACTAGGCAGTTTCTCCCAAACAACCATCCCACACACACAGACACACATTAATGAGGAACACAGCAGTAGGTATATTGGTCCCAGTGAGACACTAACTCTTTACCCCCTCCCCCCCCCTTATCACTTATGTATTTGTCTAACCTATATCGGAAACTTCCCCCAGCGTGGTCAGGGTAATGATAGTATTTGCTAACTTGTTCCACTCGTCTTCTACAACTCTCATTTCACGAACCAAAGTTTACCGTGCCTATTTCCGTCCTAAATCTAAATTACTAGGAGTTCGTTCCTGGTGTGATAGTGTCAGTAGCTTAATCTGTCTCTGAACGGAAGCTTCTTACGCCCAAATTATTAAACAATATTTTCCCTTGAAGAGGGTCGTCGTGTTTCAACCCGAGTATTAAACTAAATGAGTCCTGAGGGACACCGCAGTACAATACTTAACGGGTGGTGTGGCGGTAAAATTAACTAATTCCCCGTTAAGTACTGTACTGCGGTGTCCCTCATGACTCATTTAGTTTAAAACTCGGGTTGAAACACGACGACCCTCTTTTCTTTTTTTTTTCTTTTTTTATTGGGCACCCCCCTACATCATTGTGTAAGGTGAAGCGCAGAAGCGTTTACAGCGCCCAACAGGGAAGCATGCTAAGTTCATGCTTGCCTTTATGTCTCATGAGTTAAGGGCGTAGAAGCCTGAAGAGTCAAGGGCGTAGAAGCCTGAAGAGTCAGTGGTTTATGTCCTCAAGTTATTGGAAGCTCCAACAACTTGTCCCTGAATACGAATTCGCAACTTTCGACTTACAGCAGGTACCTACATTACTGCTAGGTGAACAGGGACTAATGGGGACTAGGAAGTAAGTCCAAACAACTTCCACCGGCGCGGGAATCGAACCCGGGACATCTCGCTTGCGAGTCAAGAACGGTACCGCTTCTACCACCGATCCCCCCGACGACCCTCTTCAAGAGAAAATGTTGTTCAATAATACGGGCGTTAGTGTCTAGGATTTAGGTTTTCATCCTTCTCTGAATATTTTCCACAGCATCCATACTTCCACTCTACACTACAGTAACCAAAACTAAACAGCATAATCTAAAGTCTCACCAACACTACCATAACACTAGTAACCCTGTTCCTAATGCTTACATATATCAAACCTATTATTCTATCGGCCTTATTACCTACATAAATACCTGTACATTGTTTTCTAGAATTTTAGTCCATACTGAGAAATACCCTTAATCATTCTTAGTTATATTTCTCAGTGTTATTCAGGTGTTAGCCGAATATTTATATTTGCTAGAATTAGAACATTAAATTGTATCTGCCATTTTTGGGAGTCTTCCTGTAATATTTTCGAGTCTTCACCTTAATATACGCCCTATATTTTGTGTTGCAAGCAATTTTACCTACGTTATCTTTTAAGCCTATTGTTCTCCGCCACCATCACACACACACACACACACACACACACACACACTATAAATAACCCATATTTATATAAGTATCACTGTCTATAAATTATGTGATTGACAGACATACAAACAACCTTACTACTAGTCTGGCTGGGTCTCTAGAGGGGGCAGTTCAAAGGATATCGAAGTCTTTAAACTGCTAGGGGAACATATGGCACGGGGGTGGGGGAAACTGCAGTGGGAGCGGGTAAACAAAGCAAAAGATTACAGGGAAACAGTGTTAGGAATGATGACAAAACTAAATTACACAGGGAGTTTAAAACTAAATGCGGTAAAGGGAGGACTCAGAACACGACTAACTTAAATGTCTACTACGCGAACAGTAGATGTATGAGAAACAAAATGGATGATATTAGGGCCTTGGTATGAACCGAAAAAATCGATATAATAGCATTCACTGAAACATGGATCAACCTAGACTCACGTGAGTTGCCGGTCGAATACCAAATTGCGGATTGCAAACTGTTCCATACCGATAGGTAAACCAGGAAAGAAGGCAGAGTAGCAATCTATGTTAGGGATAATCTGAAGTGTGAAATAAATATGGAAATAACAACTGAGCGAAATACAGAAACAATTTGGATAGAATTAAACGAAGGTAGGGAAAAATTAATCACTGGAGTAATATATAGACCTCCCAATCTTGATAGAGTCAATGAGCGACTTATCTGGGATGAAATGCGCAGGGCTTCCATACACAACAAAGTCTGTATAGTAGGCGACTTTAACCTTGGCCAAATAGATTGGACTGACCTTCCGGGTAACTCAGAATCACAGGATTTTCTCGAGACGATCCAGGACTGTTTCCTAAGTCAACATATAACCGAACCCACACGGGGTAATAATATACTCGATTTAGTTCTGTGGAACAGAGAAAACCTCATTAGCATTGTCGAGGTAGGGAACGAACTTGCCAACAGCGATCACAAAGAAATTCGATTCCAGTTAGATTTTCAGGGCAGACGTAAGGAAAATTCCACTAAAGAACCAAATTTCAGAACGGCAAACTTTGACAGTTTAAAGAGGCAGCTGAGAGAGGGGGTGTTGCGCTTGGCCGTGAACCTGACAGATGACTACGACCTGATAACGACAACTGAGACTGCCGAGTTCCACGACAATTTAAATAATGAGTTACTTAATGCACAAAGGCAGAACATACCATACAAAAAACTCAGATCAGACAACAATGACCCTAAATGGATAAATAATTATTTAAAGAACATCATTGGCCAAAGGAAGGCTATAGGTAGAAGGATAAAGCATGGCGAAATTTACCTCCAGGATTATTATAAGATATTGGCGAGTAGGGTTAAAACCGAGATAAGGAAAGCAAAGAGGAATAATGAGGTAAGGATAGCAAGGGAGGCGAAGAGAAACCCCAAAGAATTCTACCAAATGTATCAAACTAAAACACGAGAAAAGATTGGACCAATACGGTCAGATACCGGAGAGCTCACTGATAACGACGGAGAAATGAGCAATAATTTCAATAAATATTTTTCAACAGTTTTCACCACAGAACATTTAAACATGATACCCGAGGCACCGACTCTATTCAGAGATAGTGAAGAAAACAAATTAAGCGAGATAGTAGTGACTAGGAACGATGTTAGTAAGCAAATAGACAAACTAAAGCCTAATAAGTCACCTAGTCCCGATGAGATATTTGCCAGAGTATTAAAGGAATATAAGGAAGAGCTTAATATGCCCTTAGCAAAGTTGTTTAACATGTCCTTAAAAACAGGTGTTGTATGTATATTATGTATGCTGGATTATATATCATGTATGTATATTATGTATGTGCTCCATTTATGTATTATTTATTCAGCCTAGCTAGCAGCGTGTGGCAATGTTATTACCATATCCCACACGCTTAATTAATGTGCCTGGCGACGTATGGAAGCTGCTAATGTATCACTTGCCATACGTCGCCTATAGCAGTTGACAAGGAGCCTAGCCAGGGAGACCGCTGCTCTCCTCTGTGTACATACTCTTATCCAGTAAACCGAACCTACAAAACTATACAGGTGTTTGTGTTCTCTCCTGTATATAGAACTTATTATTTAGAACCTAACATGGCGCAGTGAGTAGGATCTTACTGGATAATTACGAGTGATAGCGCAAAGTCTGTGGAAAGCCAGATGGACTCCTCCTCGCCTTGGGTCAACTCCCACGCGTCAGCTCTCCTCGAAGAATCTCAGCAACTTTGAGCAGTGTCAGTGACAGTGATTTTCTGTGAAGTGTTTAGTGCATTGTGTGTTTCGTGCCATTCATGTGTGACCTTGTTCTAAAGGATTCCCAAGGTATACGGCACGTTCTGGGCATTTGTAAGGAGTAGAGTTCAGTGCACCCGTCTCTGACCGCGTTCTGAGGGTAACTGGACTGACTGGGCGTCGCCGCGCCTCTCCCTCCACCCCCCTCACAGCGCCGCCTCCACCCCCCCCTCACAGCTGGGGCGAGACGCCTTGCCCACCCGGGACACACACTCACTCGCACACGTACATGTACTAACACTCGCTGACCGCGTGGCTTCCTTATATATATTTTATATATATGATCTACTTATCTGTGTATTTAATTAATTTTTGTCTGAAATCTTGTTGATATGACGGGCTGACCGGTCAACACTGATTTAAGACATAGTACACAGAGGAAGTAGTTATGTCTCACGCCTTACGTAGCCGTGGACCCAGCGTCTGGATGAGCCAGGCGGGGGATAGCCCCGCAGAGATGGATGACCAGGCCGGCCACGACGCTCCAGCCCCCACATCGCGCAGTCCCTCACCTCAATATTCAGCGTTGTCTCCAGAGATAATTGCTTTACTGAAGTTTATGAGAGATGAGAAACGCGAGGATGAAGCCCACAGACGTTTGGCGGATGAGCACAGAAGGCAAGCAGAGGCAGAACGAGACAACCAACGGAGATTGGAAGACAGTGAACGGTTTGAAGCCTTGATATCTCGCCTCACTGTTAACCAAGCCCCTGGCTCTAACACTGCCTCGGTACTGACTGGTTCAGGTACCCCATCCATGCTTCCTTCACACCCCCCAGCCCCACCTAAAGCAGCAGCTCAAACACCGCCCATCTTGAAGGCTGATGTGAATTTACAGACTTTTCGTGAATGGCGGCGACGGTGGACTGATTACTCTACAATGGTGGATCTCCAGAGTTTGTCACAGCCTAAACAACTCATCCAACTGCGTATGTGCCTGTCCTTGGAAATTCAGCGTGTCTTGGAACATACGTTGCAGGTACCCCCAACCTCTTCGCTGTCTGTAGAGGAGGTACTGGACGTTCTACAACGGCACATCAAAGGACAGCAGAATGAAGCTCTGCGCAGGAGGGAATTGTTTAGCTGCAGACAGATGGAGGGTGAGTCTTTTGATGCCTTTTATGTGCGTCTTAAGAGAGCCTCGGAAGAGGTAGATATATGTCCAGGCCACCACCAGCAGTGCGAGGAGACCCAGTTGAAGCAGGTGATCCTGATGGGTGTTAAGGACGAGGAACTTGTCCAACGCCTCACCTCCCTCGACTCTTCCTCTTCTCTTAAGGATGTGTCGACGATATGTCGCTCCTATGAGGCTGCCAGGTGTGCCACCTCTGCCATCCGCGCTCCCCCTACAGCTGTACGCGCTGTGTCCCGGTACAAGAAGGACAAGAAGTCTGTTCCTACGCCTTCGCCTACCACGTCCACGCCCGGTTTATTTTGCAACAACTGTGGTAAGCAGCACGGAACACAGGTGTGTCCAGCTGCTCAGTCTACCTGCAACAGTTGTGACCGTAAGGGCCACTGGTCACTCACAGTACGGTGCCCAGCCAAACGCGTCCAGTGCAATGTGTGCGGTCGTCTAGGCCACTATGACAAGTGTTGCCCTTCCAACATACCCAAGGGACCGTGTCGGCGGAAGCTTCAGCCCCCTTCCACCAGAGAGGGCCGCCCACAGTCTTCCAATCAGAGGTACGACGACTCTTGACAACGCTCGAGCCACATTAGGAATGTGTGCTCCCCCCAGCGTCCCAGGACCAAAGTCCCCCAGTACATCAGTGTCATTGTGACCTACCGCAGTGCCTCATCCCGTCTTCAGATGTTGCCCGACACCGGCGCTGATGCTACAGTCATCGGTCCCCAGCACTTGCAATGCTTGGGGCTCTCTCCAAGTGATCTAGGACCGCCCCCCAAGGATCTCCGCTTTATGGCAGATGGTTCACAGATGACCCCGGCCCTGGGTTCACTCCAAGCACAAGTCACCTTTGGCAACAGGTCGTGTCAAGCCTGGATTGATGTGCATAACGGTGTCCAGACTCCTTTGCTGTCCTACAGACATTGTCAGGAGTTGGCCATCATCTCCCAGGACTTCCCCAAACCCATTCTTGAGGTAAAACACGCCAACAGGGTGCAAAAAGGGAGCAGCAACGACCCTGCTGCCGCCCTACCCCTGCCTCTTGCCAGTGACACCTCTCCTTCGGATGCTCGGAAGTACTTCCTGAAGGAATTCAGCGACGTTCTGGTGACCAAGTCCGCTCTGGAATCCAAGCCTCTCAAGAAGATGGCAGGCCCCCCCATGAGGATCCACCTGAGGGACGACGCGAAGCCATTCGCTATTTACACCCCTCGACTGGTTCCCCTGGCGTTCCGCGAGGCGGTCAAAAACGAGCTGGACTCCATGGTCGCCCAAGAAATTATTGTACCAACCGGCGATGACCCGTCTCCATGGTGTCACCCGATGGTTGTCGTCGCAAAACCTAAAGGTGGTGCTCGGATCACCACTGACCTTTCCAAGCTCAACAACCAGGTGTCTCGTCCTGCGCACCCTTCTCCCACGCCCTTTGCAGCCATACGCAGCGTGAACCCGAAGGCGCGCTTCTTCACGACGATGGACGCCCTGTGTGGATACTGGCAGATAGAGCTTGCCGAAGAAGACCGACCACTCACAACTTTCATCACCCCGCATGGACGTTACAGTTATTGCCGTGGCCCCATGGGATTCGCCGCTACAGGAGACGCTTTCTGTCTTCGAGGTGATATGGCTCTACAAGGTCTGGCAAACTGCGTGAAAGTGGTCGACGACATACTCGTGTACGACGAGGATTATATGGATCACCTCTGCCGTATCTACGAGGTACTCAACAGGTGCCGGAAGCACGGCATTACCCTAAATGCCGACAAGTTTGTTCTGGCCAGCTCTTCAGTTGACTTTTATGGGTACACCCTCTCAGGGAATGGTATCGCAGCTGACCCGGAAAAGGTCCGCGCCATTACGGATTTTCCCACCCCTGCTAACCTGACCGACTTGAGGTCCTTCATCGGTCTCGTCAACCAGTTAGCAGAGTTTTCGTCGGACATCTCCGCAGCTGCTCAACCACTTCGCCCCCTGATGAGCCCCAAGAGGACATTCCTGTGGACCCCCGACCACGACAAGGCCTTCCAGCAAGTGAAACAGGCCCTGTCTCGTCCACCTGTCCTCGCCACGTTTGACCCAGCCTTGCCGACAGTTCTGCAGACAGATGCCTCACGCTTGTATGGCGTGGGATACGCCCTACTGCAGGATCATGGTGGAGGGCAGTTCCGGCTCGTCCAGTGTGGCTCGCGTTTCCTCTCTGACACTGAGACGCGCTACGCCACTATTGAGTTGGAGCTGTTGGCTGCGGTTTGGGCGATGTCCAAGTGCAGGTTTTACCTCATAGGCCTGCAATACTTTCACCTAGTGACCGACCATCGCCCGCTTGTCCCGATCCTCAACCACTACATGCTAGACGCTGTTGAGAACCCTCGCCTCCAGCGTCTGAAAGAGAAGCTCTCGGCGTACATCTTCACTGCAGTGTGGCGTGCTGGTAAGGAGCTCTGCATCCCTGATGCCTTATCCCGCTCTCCTGTCAGCCGCCCTACTCCAGAAGACCATGTACTCGACGCCGACCTCGCTCTTTCCGTCAGGACTGTGGTCACTCTCCATGCCGTCCAATCCCTTCGTTCGGACCTGTCACCAGATGACGACAAGGCAATGGAGGACCTTCGAACAGCGGCCCGAGATGACCCTTCCTACGTCCGACTTGTCGAGTGTGTGAGGAATGGATTTCCTAGCAACCGCTACGATCTTCACAACACCCTGCTCCCGTATTGGAAACTCCGCGATGAACTCTACTGCGACGGAGACCTTGTTCTGTACGGAGCACGTGTAGTTGTTCCTGCTGCATCACGTCCCCACGCCTTGGCCCGCCTTCACGACAGTCACCGTGGAGCTGAGGCCACCAAACGACGTGCACGACAGACTGTGTTCTGGCCCGGCATCAACTCCGACATCTCCAATGTTGTCCGTGCGTGTGAGCCCTGCCAAGTATTACAACCCAGCCAGCAGCAGGAACCCTTTATGAGTGACGACAACCCCACCCGCCCCTTTGAGTCTGTGTCGGCCGACTTTTTCTGTGTGTCAGGAAAGTCCTTCCTGGTTATCGTCGACCGTCTCTCTGGTTGGCCGGTTGTCATCAAGTGCGGTAATGACACGACGTCTGCCGCCACCATCAGCAAGTTCCGCCACTACTTCCGTGACGTGGGCGTTCCTGTACGCCTGCGAACCGACGGAGGGCCTCAGTTCACAAGCCGGGACTTTGCTGTGTTCCTTGACCGATGGGGAGTCCGGCATGTGTTGTCATCGCCCCATTACCCGCAGTCCAACGGCCACGCTGAGGCTGCTGTCAAATCCCTGAAGCACCTCATCCTTAAGGTGGCCCCTTCTGGGAACATTGACTGCGAGGCCTTCGACAGGGGTCTTCTTGAACTCCGCAACACACCTAACTACACCGGACGCTCCCCTGCCCAGGTTTTGTATGGACGCCCCCTTCGTTCTTGTGTCCCTGCTCACCCTCAATCCTTCTCCAAGGAGTGGCAGGCCAAGACAGAGGATTGTGATCGCCGAGCCGCCGAACGTGTTCAGGACGTCGTCGTCCGCTACAATGACCACGCCCGTTCTCTCCCCAGGTTGAGTGTCGGCACCCAAGTCCGTGTTCAGGACCCGACCTCCCTACGTTGGGACAAAGTAGGCGTAGTCATGGGTCTCGGCAGGTCACGGGACTACCAGGTGCGGTTACCCAGTGGTCGTGTGTGGTGGAGGAACCGCCGTTTTCTCCGACCCGTAACAATGCCTTCTGCTGGCCCCGCCACCAGTGTTGAGTCCCATACCCTTCCCAGTGATGAAGTCCCTCGACGCTCAGAATGGATCCAAAAGAAAAGGTCCGCTCAAGACTTTGCTATGAGCGTATAGGGGGGAGGGAGGTGTATGTATATTATGTATGCTGGATTATATATCATGTATGTAAATTATGTATGTGCTCCATTTATGTATTATTTATTCAGCCTAGCTAGCAGCGTGTGGCAATGTTATTACCATATCCCACACGCTTAATTAATGTGCCTGGCGACGTATGGAAGCTGCTAATGTATCACTTGCCATACGTCGCCTATAGCAGTTGACAAGGAGCCTAGCCAGGGAGACCGCTGCTCTCCTCTGTGTACATACTCTTATCCAGTAAACCGAACCTACAAAACTATACAGGTGTTTGTGTTCTCTCCTGTATATAGAACTTATTATTTAGAACCTAACAGGTGTAGTACCAGAATCCTGGAGAATAGCGAATGTAATACCGATTTTCAAGAAGGGGGATAGATCACTATCCTCTAACTACCGCCCAATCAGTCTAACATCAATAGTAGGCAAATTCCTGGAAGCAATCATTTCAAACTCTATTCGAAATCACCTGGAGAAGCACAGATTGATCAATAATTCCCAGCATGGCTTCACAAGCAGAAGTTCTTGTCTAACTAATCTATTAACATTCTTTTCATCAGTTTTCGAATCGGTGGACGAGGGGCACAATTATGATGTGGTATATCTCGACTTTAGCAAAGCCTTCGACAGAGTCCCCCACGAAAGACTAATTAGAAAGGTAGAAGCTCATGGCATCAACGGTAACATCCTTAAATGGATTAGGGCGTGGTTACAGGACAGGAAACAGCGACTGAGCATTAACGGCACTAAGTCCCATTGGAGCAACGCCACAAATGGAGTTCCCCAAGGCTCAGTACTTGGACCATTATTATTTATTATATACTTAAACGACATAGATATCGGCATAGACAGCAACATAAGTAAATTTGCTGATGACACTAAAATAGGACGTGTTATTAAATCTGACGAGGACTCAGCAAAACTACAGGAAGATCTAAACAAATTTTTCGAATGGTCTGAAAAATGGCAGATGAAATTCAACTTGGACAAATGTAAAGTACTCAGTATAGGAGATGTAAACAGGGAAACCAGATACCAGATGAACAACGATGCGAAAGAGAAATCGGACTGCGAGAGAGATTTAGGAGTAATGATAAGTAGGAACCTTAATCCAAGTAAACAATGTGTTTTTGCACGTAACAAGGCTAATAAAGTACTTGGGTTCATACAAAGGAGTGTTAGTTAGAAGACTTGCGAGGTCATCCTAAAACTGTATCTTGCTCTTTTGAGACCACACCTGGATTACGCAGATCAGTTCTGGTCACCGTATTACAGAATGGATATAGAATCATTGGAAAGAATTCAGAGGAGAATGACAAGACTAATCCCGGGCATTAGGAACCTTGAGTATAGAGACAGGTTAAAGCATCTTAATTTGCACTCCCTCGAAAGACGTAGAGCGAGGGGCGATCTGATAGAGGTGTATAAGTGGAAGTCAGGGCTAAACAAAGGGGACATTACAAAGGTACTCAAACTATCCAACCAGGAACGAACTCGTAATATTGGTTTTAAAGTAGACAAATTTAGATTTAGGCGTGAAATAGGTAAACACTGGTTTGGAAACAAAGTAGTGGATGAATGGAACAAGTTACCAAATATCATCATTAACTCGAATACGCTGAATAGCTTCAAACATAGGTTGGATGCTTATATAAGCAATAGGGCTTGGGTTTAAACGGGACTGCCCAGTATGGGCCAATAGGCCCGCTGCAGTTTCCTCCATTCTTATGTTCTTATGTTCTTATGTCTCTCTACCATTACCATACCCCGCCCCCCTACACGCTACAACACGTCACACTGCACCTACATCCCTCCTCACTCAGCTGTATAGGAGAACCACAACACACGTGTCTTGACTACCTAATAACACTCGAGTCGCCAGGTGTTTCGAGGTGTGGCAGAACTGTGCTTGGGGTGGGGTGGGGTGTGGGTGGGGTGGGGTGGGGTGGGGTGGGCGTGGGGTGGGGTGGGGTGGGGTGGGCGTGGGGTGGGGTGGGCGTGGGGTGGGGTGGACGTGGGGTGGGGTGGGGGTGGGGTTGGGGGTGGAGTGGGATGGGGTGGGGGTGGGTTGGGATGGGGTGGGGTGGGGTGGGATGGGGTGTGGGTGGGGTGGGATGGGGTGTGGGTGGGATGGGGTGTGGGTGCGATGGGGTGTGGGTGGGTTGGGGTGTGGGTGCGGTGGGGTGTGGGTGGGGTGTGGGTGGGGTGGTGATATATATAATCTGGGTGTGTGAATAAGTGTTTATCTAGAATGATATCCGAAGCCGAGGGAAGCAAAAATTACAAGTGAAACACATTAATAACGTAGATATAATTAAATTAACCTAACCTAACAAAACCTAACCTAACCAGCGACGTCTAACTATATCAACCATCTGGGGCACATATTCACCTGGTTTATCTCGACCAATCACGAGCTGCCTTTGACTTGGCCCCGTAGCAGGCTTGGAGTGACCAGAGTACAGGAGAGTATTAGTATAGTTAACCCAATTGAGATTCAGTCCACAAGACATGGGGAGACGTGTCTGACGATGTTCAGGTACTTTTCAGGTAGCCCGGTGTTACCTATACCTCACAACCATGGTAACACGTCACTAGGGTGTAGGGGAGCTAGTAATATGTCATTAGGGTAGAAAGGGCTGGTACTAGTAACAGGTCATTTGGGTGTGGGGCAAGTATTATTCACTAACACACACACACACCTGCTTGCCCGCCTCCTCTCTCGTTGCTTACACTAAGTTGACATCAACATAAGACGTGCTCGAGGTATTATTAATTACGACCATCCCTCCCTTTATCTTTCCCTCCCTCCTTCTACTACCCCTCCCTCCGTCCTAGGGGAACAGCTAGGGGAACATATGGCACGGGGGTGGGGGAAACTGCAGTGGGAGCGGGTAAACAAAGTAAAAGATTACAGGGAAATAGTGTTAGGAATGATGACAAAACTAAATTAAACAGGGAGTTTAAAACTAAATGCGGTAAAGGGAGGACTCAGAACACGACTTACTTAAATGTCTACTACGCGAACAGTAGAAGTATGAGAAACAAAATGGATGATATTAGAGCCTTGGTATGTACCGAAAAATCGATATAATAGCATTCACTGAAACATGGATCAACCCAGACTCACGCGAGTTGCCGGTCGAATACCAAATTGCGGGTTACAAATTGTTCCATACCGATAGGCAAACCAGGAAAGGAGGGGGAGTAGCGATCTATGTTAGAGATAATCTGAAGTGTGAAATAAATAGGGAAATAAAAACAGAGGAGAATACAGAAACAATTTGGATAGAATTAAGCGACGGTAGGGAAAAATTAATCACAGGAGTATTATATACACCTCCCAATCTTGATAGAGTCAATGAGCGACTTATCTGGGATAAAATGCGCAGGGCTTCCATACACAACAAAGTCTGTATAGTAGGCGACTTTAACCTTGGCCAAATAGATTGGACTGACCTAAAAGGTAACTCAGAATCACAGGATTTTCTCGAGACGATCCAGGACTGTTTCCTAAGTCAACATATAACAGAACCCACACGGGGTAATAATATACTAGATTTAGTTCTATGGAACAGAGAAAACCTCAATAGCAATGTTGAGGTAGGGAACGAACTTGCCAACAGCGATCACAAAGAAATTCGATTCCAGTTAGATTTTCAGGGCAGACGTAAGGAAAATTCCACTAAAGTACCAGATTTCTGAAGGACAAACTTTGACAGTTTAAAGAGGTAGCTGAGAGAGGGGGTGTTGCGCTTGGCCGTGAACCTGACAGATGACTCTGACCTGATAACGACATCTGAGACTGCCGAGTTCCACGACAATTTAAATAATGAGTTACTTAATGCACAAAGGCAGAACTTACCACACAAAAAACTCAGATCAGACAACAATGACCCTAAATGGATAAATAGTTATTTAAAGAACATCATTGGCCAAAGGAAGGCTATAGGTAGAAGGATAAAGCGTGGCGAAATTTACCTCCAGGATTATTATAAGATATTGGCGAGTAGGGTTAAAACCGAGATAAGGAAAGCCAAGAGGAATAATGAGGTAAGGATAGCAAAGGAGGCAAAGAGAAACCCCAAAGGATTCTACCAAATGTATCAAACTAAAACACGAGAAAAGATTGGACCAATACGGTAAGATACAGGAGAGCTCACTGATAACGATGGAGACATGAGCAATAATTTCAATAAATATTTTTCAACAGTTTTCACCAACGAAAATTTAAACATGATACCTGAGGCACCGACTCTATTCAGAGATAGTGAAGAAAACAAATTAAGTGAGATAGCAGTGACTAGTAACGATGTTAGTAAGCAAATAGACAAACTAAAGCCTAATAAGTCACCTGGTCCTGATGAGATATTTGCCAGAGTATTAAAGGAATGTAAGGAAAAGCTTAGTATGCCCTTGGCAAAGTTGTTTAACATGTCTTTAAAAACAGGTGTAATACCAGAATCCTGGAGGATAGCGAATGTAATTCCGATTTTCAAGAAGGGGGATAGATCACTATCCTCTAACTACGGCCCAATCAGTCTAACATCAATAGTAGGCAAATTACTGGAAGCAATCATTTCAAACTCTATTCAAAATCACCTGGAGAAGCACAGATTGATCAATGATTCCCAGCATCGCTTCACAAGCGGACGTTCTTGTCTAACTAATCTATTAACATTCTTTTCATCAGTTTTCGAATAGGTGGACGAGGGGCACAATTATGATGTGGTATATCTCGACTTTAGCAAAGCCTTCGACAGAGTCCTCCACGAAAGCCTAATTAGAAAGGTAGAAGCACATGGCATCAAAGGTAACATCCTTAAATGGATTAGGGCGTGGTTACAGGACAGGAAACAGGGACTGAGCCTTAACGGTACTAAGTCCCATTGGAGCAACGTCACAAGTGGAGTTCCCCAAGGCTCAGTACTTGGACCATTATTATTTATTATATACATATACGACATAGATATCGGCATAGACAGCAACATAAGTAAATTTGCTGATGACACTAAAATAGGATGTGTTATTAAATCTGACGAGGACTCCGCAAAACTACAGGAAGATCTAAACAAATTTTTTGAATGGTCTGAAAAATGGCAGATGAATTTCAACGTGGACAAATGTAAAGTACTCAGTATAGGAGGTGTAAACAGGGAAACCAGATACCAGATGAACAACAATGCCATAGAGAAATCCGACTGCGAGAGAGATTTAGGAGTAATGATAAGTAGGAACCTTAAGCCAAGTAAACAATGTGTTTTTGCTCGTAACAAGGCTAATAAAGTACTTGGGTTCATACAAAGGAGTGTTAGTTAGAAGACTTGCGAGGTCATCCTAAAACTGTATCTTGCGCTTGTGAGACCACACCTGGATTACGCAGATCAGTTCTGGTCACCATATTACAGAATGGATATAGAATCATTGGAAAGAATTCAGAGGAGAATGACAAGACTAATCCCGGGCATGAGGAACCTTGAGTATAGAGACAGGTTAAAGCATCTTACTTTGCACTCCCTCGAGAGACGTAGAGCGAGGGGCAACCTGATAGAGGTGTATAAGTGGAAGTCAGGGCTAAACAAAGGGGACATTACAAAGGTACTCAAACTATCCAACCAGGAACGAACTGGTAACAATGGTTTTAAATTAGACAAATTTAGATTTAGGGGTGAAATAGGTAAACACTGGTTTGGAAACAGAGTAGTGGATGAATGGAACAAGTTGCCAAATATCATCATTAACTGGAATACGCTGAATAGCTTCAAACATAGGTTGGATGCTTATATGAGCAATAGGGGTTAGGTGTAAACTTGACTGTCCAGTATGGGCCAATAGGCCCGCTGCAGTTTCCTCCATTCTTATGTTCTTATGTTCTTATGTTCTTACCCCTCCCTCCCTCCTACTAAATCTCCCTCCTTACTGCAACCCCTCCCTCCCTCTTACTATCCCTCCCTCCCTACTACTACCCCTCCCTCCCTCCTACTATCCCTCCCTCCCTACTACTACCCCTCCCACCCTACTACTATCCCTCCCTCCCTACTACTACCCCTCCAACACTACTACTATCCCTCCCTCCCTCCCTTTTTTTTTTTTTTTTTTTTTTTTTTTTTTTTTTTTTTTTTTTTTAAACAAGTGGCCTCCAGCCTCCCCCAATAGCCACACCTTCGCCACCATTTATTTACCTTAATATTTAATATCCTAATACATAAGAAGCTATCCCTCCCTCCCTACTACTACCCCTCCCTCCCTACTACTATCCCTCCCACCCTTCTACTACCCCTCCCTCCCTCCCTCCTACTATCTCTCCCTCCCTTCTACTACCCCTCCCTCCCTCCCTCCTACTATCCCTCCCTCCCTACTACTACCCGTCCCTCCCTCCCTACTACAACACCTCCCTCCCTCTTACTATCCCTCCCGCCCTACTACTACCCCTCCCTCCCTCTTACTATCCCTCCCTCCCTACTACTACCCTTCCCTCCCTACTACTACCCCTCCCTCCCTACTACTACCCCTCCCTCCCTACTACTACCCCTCCCTCCCTACTACTATCCCTCCCTCCCTACTACTACCCCTCCCTTCCTCCCTCCTACTTCCCCTCCCTCCCTACTACAACACCTCCCTCCCTCCCTACTACTACCCCTCCCTCCCTACTACTATCCCTCCCTCCCTTCTACTACCCTTCCCTCCCTCCCTCCTACTATCCCTCCCTCCCTTCTACTACCCCTCCCTCCCTCCCTCCTACTATCCCTCCCTCCCTACTACTACCCCTCCCTCCCTCCCTACTACAACATCTCCCTCCCTCTTACTATCCCTCCCGCCCTACTAATACCCCTCCCTCCCTCTTACTATCCCTCCCTCCCTACTACTACCCCTCCCTCCCTACTACTACCCCTCCCTCCCTCTTACTATCCCTCCCTCCCTCCTACTATCCCTCCCTCCCTACAACTATCCCTCCCTCCCTTCTACTACTGCCCCTCCCTCCCTCCCTCCTACTATCCCTCCCTCCCTACTACAACACCTCCCTCCCTCTTACTATCCCTCCCTCCCTCCTACTATCCCTCCCTCCCTCCTACTATCCCTCCCTCCCTACTACTATCCCTTCCTCCCTACTACTACCCGTCCCTCCCTCCTACTATCCCTCCCTCCCTACTACAACACCTCCCTCCCTCTTACTATCCCTCCCTCCCTACTACTACCCCTCCCTCCCTCTTACTATCCCTCCCTCCCTACTACTACCCCTCCCTCCCTACTACTACCCCTCCCTCCCTACTACTACCCCTCCCTCCCTACTACTATCCCTCCCTCCCTTCTACTACTACCCCTCCCTCCCTCCCTCCTACTATCCCTCCCTCCCTACTACAACACCTCCCTCCCTCTTACTATCCCTCCCTCCCTCCTACTATCCCTCCCTCCCTACTACTACCCCTCCCTCCCTACTACTATCCCTCCCTACTACTACCCCTCCCTCCCTACTACTAACCCTCCCTCCCTACTACTACCCCTCCCTCCCTCCCTCCCTCCTACTATCCCTCCCTCCCTACTACTACCCCTCCCTCCTACTACCCCTCCCTCCCTACTACAACATCTCCCTCCGTCTTACTATCACTCCCTCCCTACTACTACCCCTCCCTCTCTCCCTCCTACTATCCCTCCCTCCCTACTACTACCCCTCCCTCCCTACTACTATCCCTCCCTCCCTACTACTACCCCTCCCTCCCTCCCTCCTACTATCTCTCCCTCCCTGCTACTACCCCTCCCTCCCTACTACTATCCCTTCCTCCCTACTACTACCCCTCCCTCCCTCCTACTATCCCTCCCTCCCTACTACAACACCTCCCTCCCTCTTACTATCCCTCCCTCCCTACTACTACCCCTCCCTCCCTCCCTACTACTACCCCTCCCTCCCTCCCTCCCTCCTACTATCCCTCCCTCCCTACTACTACCCCTCCCTCCCTCCCTCCTACTATCCCTCTCTCCTACTATCCCTCCCTCCCTACTACTACCCCTCCCACCCTCCCTCCTACTATCCCTCCCTCCCTACTACAACACCTCCCTCCCTCCCTACTACAACACCTCCCTCCCTCTTACTATCCCTCCCTCCCTACTACTACCCCTCCCTCCCTCCCTCCCTCCTACTATCCCTCCCTCCCTACTACTATCCCTCTCTCCCTACTACTACCCCTCCCTCCCTCCCTACTACTATCCCTCCCTCTCTCCTACTACCCCTCCCTCCCACCTACTATCCCTCCCTCCCTACTACAACACCTACCTCCATCTTACTATCCCTCCCTCCGTACTACTACCCCTCCCTCCCTCTTACTATCCCTCCCTCCCTACTACTACCCCTCCCTCCCTCCTACTATCCCTCCTTCCCTCCTACTATCCCTCCCTCCCTCTACTACCCATCCCCCCCTCTTACTATCCCTCTCTCCCTCCCTCCTACTATCCTTTCCTCCCCCTACTATTGTTCCCACCCTCCTGCTATCCTTCCCTCCCTTCCTCCCTCCTTACCTTCCTTTCTCCCCTCCCTCCTTACCTCCCTCCCTCTTTACCTCTCTTCCACCTCTCTCCTTACCTCTCTTCTCCCTCCTTCCTTACCTACCTTCCTTCCTCCCTCCTTTCCTTCCTTCTCTCACCTCCAACACCCATAATCGACCCGGAACTACTCGCCAACCAGCAGAGAAGATAACATAACCCGGACTCACGAGTATTGATTTAACACATTCATTACTGGTTAAGGTGTCCAGTTCAACCTATGAAACACATAATAGCAGCTCTCGGATTGTCTGGAAATTCGCCCCCCCCCAGCTTATTTCACCTGCCAATTAACCATCTCAGCTGAGGGTGGTTAATATTCGGGTGAAATTGTATTTTAACAATATTAAAAAATCTCCTCGCCGCCATCTTCCCTTCCAACATCAGAAAAAACAAAAAACGACCGCATTATTTACGTCACCTATTGCTTCCGTCACCCTACACACCATACTCACCATGTAACTGAACAACATTACTGTACTTCCATACAGACATTATTTATTTACCACCTCATTAAGTAATATTCAGTTAGGTGAGCATATAAATCAGCACAGTAATATTTAGTAAACATATCACATAGACGGATACAACGATGAATATTTTCCTGAACGATAAGTGTCAATATTCTTCAGACACTATTCCCACATTAATTCATCAATATCTCAACACGCACAAGACTGCTACATGGCCAACTCACCTGGGTCCTGCTGTAGGTCGGGTCACACAACACACGTTCTGAGGAAACAAACATAATAATTAGTTTTTAAAGTAAGGAGATTAATACGTCACTGTCCATTAAAGTCAAGTCTTAAATGAGTAAAATGGTGAGAGGTACAGTAAGGTGAGTAGATGAATCCCACAAGATAAATCCCCACACAGTCCTGAATCAACACTGCTGTTGTAAATTGGTCGTAAGTGACATTTACACGAACCAATTAAGATACTTAATATCATAAGACTCTGGTAAAGTTGACATCATGAAGGAACGACATCACCTTAGCTAATACCAAGAAGTATTATTACAAAGCCCTAATCGATAAATAACATAACGATTGAATTAATAAAGCGTGTAAATAAGAACATTAATATCATGATTTAAAAGGCAATACATTACAAGAAATAACAACTACCTTGCTGTTGATAATGTCGTGTTTGTTGCAGTAAGGCAGGCGGGACTCAATGACGGTGGTCACTCAAAGTTACCAAGAAGAACGGCTCGCGTGATATGACGGATAACAGCAAACTGGTCGTCCAAAGTGTTCCAAGATGCGTGTCCGAAACTGTGGCTTCGTCTTGTCAATATACAGCATTACACAGCTATTGTTCACATGTTTCTAAATAACTAGCGACTGCAACTCTCTAAGCATAACATCCTTATAAAGCTTTTCTCCTTAACTCTGAAAATTACATGAGAGTGATAAACGCTGAGTGAATCCATACAGTACGTGCTGCAATGAAGGACTGAGCAGCTGGGATGTAACATGTGTGTGAGCGGGGTTCATTGCTTTTCCTGTGACTCTTTCCGTTGAACCAGAGTTTATACCAATATACGAGGCAATTTTTTTACAGAAGTATTATTAACCCTGTCCTCGAAGGCTGAAGCATTAGGCTTTCTCTAACAGTTCAATTAAGGAATGAAGAACTTAGACTGATACTTTATACAGGAATAAAATAAGAAAATTAGTGTGTTGAGGCAGAGATACGAAGGGGGGTTAAGTTAGGCTAAGTTGGGGTTATATTAAGGTAGCTAATGCCGTTCCAGAGTTACTTATAATTTACATATGTGTTATTTAATATGGATAACGGTTCTTCTATGTAACGACTTACTTAGATAACGACCCTTATACTCAACGACCCTACACTAAACGACTACCTTATGCAACAATTCTATTTTGCAATGATATCAATACGCAACATCTGCCATATGCAACCTTATGCAACAAGTCGAGCAGCACATGACCCCTTCCTTGACCTTGACCACTCCCCTCACCTCCACCTTACCAAGTTCACCTCACACTTCCGGCGTCAGACTCCGCTGACTCTGCAAGGACAAGACATCGATCAAGTAAGCACCTACAGGTACCTTGGTCTACCCATGCGAGCCACTACCAGTGCCACCACCTCTGCTGTCGCCGCCCACGTCATCTCCCAGTGCCGCCAACGAACGAGGCCCCTCCAGTCCCTTACCCACGGCCTCAAAGGAGCCTCTATCAGGGTCCTACGCCTCATATACATTGCTATCGTCAGAGCTGTCATAGATTATGCCTCTCCTGTCCTTGTAGTTGCCTCCCAACGCGAGAAACAAAGCATAGAGAAAATCCAAAACAGAGCGATGAGACTCATCCTCGGCTGCCCTATGACCACCAGAATAGAAGTCATGCAGCGTGAACTGATCCTGCTTCCAGTCTGCGATCGAATTACTGCCCTCAATGTCATCCTTGGTGTTAAACTCCTTCGCATTGAGAAACCGTCTCCCCTGTCTCGCTCACTGAACTCACATCTTGACTCCCTCCTGCGCCGGCCTGCCCCCATTACCTCTCCCTCCCTCTCTCAACACTGGCCCATCCACACTGCTGCTGACATCCTGCGTTATCACCTCCACACCCCCTCGACCTCTCTCCTTCCCGAGTACACTCATCCACCTCTACCGCCGTGGACCTCCCCGTGTGTTGATGTTGTCGTCCACACCTTCCCTGGTCGTAAATCCACCCAACTGCGGTATATGCTCAAACTTAACTGCCTTGAGCAGATTGATGATGTCGCCTCTTCTCTTACGACCTCCCTCCCTCCTATCCTCGTCTACTGTGATGGGTCTGTCACCACGCTGGGCTGCGCTGGGGCAGGTGTATGGATTCCTGAGCGCCAGGCCCGCAAGAAAATCAGGGTCCACTGACACTGAAAGCATAGCCATCCTCGCGGGCATTTATGAGGGGGCGACCTATACTCGCACTGAACGCCGGAACCTCCTTATAATCAGTGACAGAACTCCTGCGCTATCGAGGCTCAAATTACCCTCCCCCTCCTCCCTTGCCGCCCAACACACCCTAGCCGCCGTCGCCAGGCTAGAACAAACTGATGACATCCGTGTCAAATTTATTTGGATCCCGTCACATATAGGAATATCTGCCTTTGACACTGTTGATCGACTTGCCAAAGAAGCGACACAAGAAGAAGATATTGAAGCCACCCTCGCCCTCTCCCTGAATCATCTCAAATCTCGCATACACGCCACACAACGAGAAGCATTCGACGTAAAATGGACACACCTGAAACAAAGGGGCAGCGTCACACTATGCCACTATGACGCTGTAACCGGTGACTCCAACCGCCATTACAAAGAGTATCAATCCCTGACTCGATCTCAACAGATTATATACATGAGACTGCGCCTAGGGTACAGGTACCTATGGGAGTACATTGGCAACCCTGAGCCTGGCCACACTGTTTGTAAACTTTGTGGCCAACCCGACTCTCACACCCTCTCTCACTACATCCTCACTTGCCCTATGACCTCCTCCTACAGGTCCCCAGCTGTTACCAACACCTCTTCCCTCCCTGACCAGATATCCCTCCTCCTAGTCACAGGCCTGGCACTTGACATTATTAGGGACCTGCCACGCTTTGCTATAAACAGATGAAATGTACCGGGAATTCCCCCCCCCCCCCCCCCACACACTCATCATTCTGTCACTTTATGTAACTTGCTGACAAAACCCATGACCCTTCAGGCTTCCACGCCCTTAATGCACGAGTCATAAAGGCAAGCATGAACTCCACATGCTTCCCAGTTGGGCACTGTAAACGCTTCTGCGCTTCACCTTGCACAGGATGTGAGGGGGGTGCCTGTTACCGCAAGCGGTAACATAATTATGATGACATATATATATAAATGTTATGTTAGGCTGTAACTCATGTCATGTTTATTAGGCGTGCGTGTTCCTATGCATTGTAGAGTGTTGAGATGGTTGAAGATGAGAGGCCCAGAAGGAGGTTGGAGGGTGTGAAGGGGGTTTGTTTATGTATAATTATAATCACCTGACTCAGCCCTAGCTGACCAGCCAAGGGGCCAGGCTATAGGGTGGGCATTTCAGTATAGCTACCCATATCTTAGAGTCAACACCTACACCCTGGCTTCTCTCTAGACTTTCAACACGTAAGCTTAACTAGTACTTATTGTGTACACAGGTAGACTGTGTCATTAGGGTGTGTCATACGGAGGCGAATTTTTTTTTTTGGAGTTTGAAAAATCGGCCCATGGTATTAATGATGTAGTTCTATGTGCAGAATCATGTGATATCCTCAGATTTGAAAAGTTTTAATTTTTTGCTTGGTAAATTTTAACTTGAAATCTTATAAAAATTCAGTATTCCCACCCTTTTACCAACACCACTAAATAGCTTATTTAAAGTAAAGTTAATGTATCAGGTTAATTTATTAGAATGAAAATGATCCAGAATAGTGAAACGAATGATCTTGACACATTTATTAAAATAAATATTCCTTTAGAAAACAAAATCATCAAATACAAAAACCGGTTTTACTACTACGACCCGGTGTTGCTGCACACCATAGAGAACATGTCTTTCTTGCTTCTGTTTCTACTCATCACCTCCATCCTGACCACCTGAGCTCGGATGTAGCCTTCCCTCCTCTCCTGGCTGTACACGTGACTGCTGGCCTCGCTCACTTGCTGCACACAACGCTCTATACTCTGGGTGTGCGAGGGCCAGGCAGGGACATGCATGGGGTTGTCCAGGAAAGCTCTGACTTGAACATTGGTGAGGCTGCAGGTAAGAGGGGGCTCACTGCCAGCCTGGATGTTATCCAGATCTATGAGATCAGTGAGGGTCTTGGCACCTAGATTGACTTCAGGAGTCTTCCTGACCCTGAAGGAATCGTCACCAACTGATTCGTCATGCCGAGATCCTCTCATAAGTCTCATATCCAAGATCTCTTTGACTGCCACTCTTCTCTCCTCCTCATCCTTACTGCTGAGCATTGTCTGCAGAACTGCCTCGGGATGAGCATACCAGGAAGATCTCCTCACAGCCTGCTCCACAATCTGAACAACCTTCCTTGGCTGACTCCTCAGGAGCTCAAGCTGGAAGAGAACATGCCTCGGACCTTCGGAGAACGATGACTTGACCTTGGTGTTGAACCAATTTGGCAAGTAGACACTCACGATGAATTAGACAATAAGTCTCAGGTTGTGAAGCTGGTTCCCTTTCAGTTTATGATGAGCGACCCAAATTCTGCAGAACCTGAGAGCCGTTGTGAGCCACCTAGAATGTGAGACTGGACCTATCTGCAGGGAAGCAAGTCTATCAGGCATGACCCCAGTTTTGATGGCACTGCAAATCATGTAACCATAGTACTGGTCAGTACTCAGGTCGTCAATGACAGTATGTGCAAGCTCAACGAGTGGAGGGCCAACTGTGATTTTTTCAAAGCTCGGATTTATTTCTAACTCAGTGGCAGAGTCCAGCATCTTGCCAAGAGGACCAGACAATCTGTTGTTTAAAAGAGTCTTGCCATCCAGTTCCTGGATCAGATGTCTGAGTGGCAACTCGTTGGTGTGGAGGTCACAAACAATCCAGACCAGCTTCCTCCCAATCTTCCGCTCTATCCACTGTATGACCCCCCCTTGCCACCCTGTGTTCGTGTTGGTGCTGTCCCCTCCAATGGCCTGCAGGGTCTGGTATACGTTCCTCTCTCTGAGCCAGTTCACAATGTTATCTGCCGCTATCTCAGCTGGATTCTGATGTCATCTTTCTTTGGAGTGAAATGCCACAAATACTTCCCTCCTGGTTCACTGCAGCAGGAGTAGTGTTCCTCCTTCACCATGGCAGGGAACAACTTGTCAGAATCTCCAACTTTCATGAACACTTTAATGTCATCCCTTCGCCCATCAAAGAACAAACAATTGATTCCATTTTCTCTTATCCCCTTATCAAACTCCTCTTCTAGGTTACTGATAAGTTTCTCCTGAGCTCTCCTTACTTTGTTATGATCTATCACCAGGTGAACATCATCAGGTGTTATCAAACCACCGTCAATCCAGGCAGCTGTTGCTATCTCTGCAGTTTCTCTGAGACCAGTGTGGTGTCGCATGCTGGCCAGAGCTATGCTCGGGATATCTTTCCTATTTCGAATCTTATGCCTGGAAGGTTTGGGATCATTATTTTCTGGGTTAGGGACAAAGTCACCATTCTCCTGGTCAGCACTCGGATCAGCCATGGGAAGTCATTAAACTCTGAATCAGCTTGACTCCAATCATCGGCCTTTTTTACCTCACCCTGGGCCTTCTCAAGTCTCTTTTCCTCGGCAACTCTTCTCCTCTTCTGTCTCTCTGTGGCAGCCTCCTGTCTCTTGGACTCCGGAATATCTTGGCTAGAAATCATGAGAGCCCCTATACTGCCAGTCTTCTCTCTCTGTGCTTTGACAAATGCCAGTTCGATCACAGGAATCTTCAGTTCACGCTTGCAAATACAGGAGATGTGGGCCTCGGATTTACAGTCACGATCGTATCCAAACTCAGGACAGAGAACAATTGGGCACTTGCAAGTAATTATGTCAAATAACTGGTCCAGTTGCTTGGCAAAGCTGTCCTTAACTGCAAGTTTTCCTCTCCCAAGAGAGATATCTCTTGCCTTTTCCCAACTGGCTAGCAGTCTCTCACTAATCTTCTTCTGACTTGTTATGACTGGAGGCTTGAACTGAGCGTTAGCCAGAGTGTACTGTGCCAAGACAGCTTTGATCATATCACTGTTTGTGTAAGTTTTTTGGTTCTTTTCACTGATTTGCCTGATTAAAACACCGTATCTCAAAGCATCTCTCAATGTAGGCAACTCCGACTTCAGGAGCTCTCTCCCAGACCCAAGATAGTGACTGAGATGGCTGGATTTTTGGTTCCTCGTCCTGACACAAGCAGCCATCGCAAATATTATCAACTTATAAATGCATCAGAATCTGAAACAGAAAAAAATATTGTTAGTTGGGTTGTTAAAGAATGAAGTCAGAAAGCAATGTTCACTATTTAATTGTAATGCACTAATGCAGCTGTACGTTAGATTTTCGATAAATTTCACGCTAAAATTTACCTAGCAAAAGGTTGCAAAATATTGAAACTGAAATTATTTTCTGTTTATATACACTAAAATCTACCAAAAAAGTGATGGGCCATTAGTTTTAGCTGATCTTCCCTCCTATGACACACCCTACTGTGTCATTGTTTTTGTGTTAAGATTAGACTAATTACATAGCCATGATTTTTATGTAAATATATATTGGATTAAACATTTATGTAAGAGTGCCTATGTATGACTTATTTGAAATACTAAATGAATTGTATTCAACAGGTTTGACCGAATTATGATGTTCGTGTACGACGTGAGAAGTATTATTCACCCTCTAACCGTCTGATTGGCGGTTATAGTGCCCAATAAACTAGGCCCCTCCGGGGCAATCTGTAAAAAAAAAAATCACCTTACCTCACCCTTCCCGTCACTAGCAAATGGGGGTAGGGTCCGGGGGAGGGGGTTTTCTTGGTGAAGATTTATGAACGTCTTGTTGGTGGAATAATAATAATAATAATAATAATAATGATAATGATAATGATAATGATAATAATAATAATAATAATATTCAAATGAAATGAGTTTCTAAGGTGTTTATATAAATCGAAAACTTATTCACGGTTACATTACGCAACAAGAATGCTGATAAAATTACACTTCCATCCTTCTAGACCACACATACACACACTGGACAAGATCTAAAACGAAAACTGCTCCTCATATGTTCCTTACGTGTTCCCAAACCCATAAAACAATGTTGGCCACAGACACAAAGACGACCCTTGGGAACAACAACAACCTAACCCCATGATGAAGCAGGTAGAGGAGACTTACCAGGCCTAAAGTACACCTCCCCCAACAAAAAATATCCACTAATGAGTCGTCAGGTATAGCGGTTAGGTCCCACGGTGAGTCTTGTGAGAGGTTCAGTTTGCAGTACTGCTTTACCCATGAACAGTGAGGTAGATTGGTGAGGATGATTCTCAGAGGTGGAGGGATATTCACTTTCGTAGGGAGCTTGGCTTCGTCAGCGCCGCAGGGGAGAGAAGGGAGGAGAATATATATTTTTAGCGATTTTTTTTACTGTATTTACAAATCTTATGTTATGTATCATTCATTCATTTTTGCTTTTCTCTGTTTTTGTTTTTTATATATACAATTATTAACAACCACACGCCATCCACTCCTTGTCTTGCACTAATCTTCATGAAAAGTGTTTGACATGAACTTCCATTAAATATGGCCAGATCTCTTGTTGTCTGTCTGTAAATATTAAATATTTCTCGCTGGGTGACTTCCCTTACACTCAATTCGGAAATAACAAATTCACATCTATAATGAAACCTGGATTTCTTAACATTTATGTTACTAAATTGATGAACCAGGGAGAGAAGGGGTATGGGTGGGGGCAGAGGCGGGGGCGTGAGATCGATCCTCCCACCCCACCCCCTCACCACAACTCCGACCTAAGAGAGACGCACAGTACCTCACAGGAATAACTTGATTGGATATATCACACACGCGACCTCAGATAAGTTCAATCATCATCATCGTTTTATGACAATACTGGGCAGAGTTATGGCTTAGTGGCGCGAGCGAGGGCCCTGTCTACCTTTAATGGCGACCTTCTCAAACCATAAACAATGTCAACACCATTATTTATGACCTTCAATCTCCACCATATTGATTACCATCCTACACGATAAATGAGGTGTTTACTGAGGCCCTTGATGTTTGTGTTTATTGAGGCCCTTGATGTTTCTGTTTACCGAGTCTCTTTAATGTTTGTTTACCGAGTCTCTTGATGTTTCTGTTTACTGAGTCTCTTTATGTTTGTCTTTACTTTTTACTGTTTTTCTTTTTTCACGGGGATTAGCCCACCCGGGCACAGGTCACTGACCCACATCGGGGCCTGGGGGGCGAAAATGTAATAATTATTCATAGGAAATAGAATTTATAATAAAAAGTAAAATAATAATAATAATAAAAAGTAAAATAATAATAATAATAAAAAGTAAAATAATAATAATAAAAAGTAAAATAATAATAATGATGATGATGATGATGATGATGATGAAGATGATGATAATAATAATAATAATAATAATAATAGTAATAATAATAATAATAATAATAATAATATTAATAATAATAATAATAATAATAATAATAATAATAATAATAACAATAATAATAATAATAATAATAATAATAATATTAATAATAATAATAATAATAATAATAATATTAATAATAATAATAATAATAATAATAATAATAATAATAATAACAATAATAATAATAATAATAATAATAATAATAATAACAATAATAATAATAATAATAATAATAATAATAATAATAAAAATAATAATAATAATAATAATAATAATAATAATAATAATAATAGTAATATTAATAATAATAATAATAATGAACTATAAAGAAATACAAAAAAATAATATAAAAATAACGAGAAACAATTGAGACATGCAATTGTGTGTAAATAGGGCAGAAAGACAGATTAGCAACCTGGGATGTGAGGGAACTCAGTAAACACAAACATTAAGACCCTCAGTAAACACCCTGTACACATGATTGAGACTTCAGTAAGGTGATAACTCAACCTCACCTATTTATAAAGAGTGTTTGTTGTTGTTATGTTAACGTCCTTAGTCCCATCAATGCTATTTAGGGTGTTTACTCCGCCCCCTCCCCCGTACCTACTGGGAGGCTGTTATGGGGGAGTTATCACCAGCTCTTCCTCCCCAAAAGTGAATGTGTTTACTGTACCACGTAAGCGACAAACAAGACAAATTCAATACCCCTGACGTGTCGGACACCCAAAGCGGAAAATCAGCACTCAGGGCGGTTCGATCTCAATACCGTCACTGTGACTCAAACCTTGGAGCCACTCCCCGGATACCGCCCATTACGGTATCGAATCCCAATTGCAGTCGGTTTTACGGCAAATAAACTAGTGAACTAATTCAATATTTTCTCTCTTTTTTTTTTTAGTGGCTGAATTACGTGGTTGTAAAACGAAAACACGCATGCTAAAATAGGTGTTTACACGAGACAGGTGATATGATATGCAAGGGAGGCAAATCGACTATGGTCTGACTCGATGAAGCTTCGAAGCTGTGTTTGAGTGATCTGAAGCCTTACTCATACTCATAATGAGCGTTACTCATTTGAATGACAAAGCATGATATAAACACACATCCCCAGCCTTCTTGACACTTGAGGAAACAAATACATACTAAGACGCAAAATATGTATAGCAATCCCTTGAATAAACTTACCCATCAAAAGGACAATAACCATTAAATCATTACTGTTTCATATCTGATAAACTATGAGTGGCTTGGTACAATGAGAGAGAGAGGGAGAGAAAAAGAGATGAGAACTCACTCGGATTGTTTTCAAACACATCACCGCCATGGTATGTTAGTTTATAGAGGCATCGCACACTTCCTCATACCTGCAGTGCCTCACACAACACACCGCCGCCTGGAAGTCGTGGCACCAGGGATCTGTTTGCATTACCTGTGCTGAGAATGCTTGGTCTGAGACACTCCCAATCGTACAAGCTGCCACTCATACAGGCTGCTACTCGTACAGGCTACCACTCGTACAGGCTGCCACCCATACAGGCTGCCACTCGTACAGGCTGCCACTCGGATAGGCTACCACTCGTACAGGCTGCCCTTCCCAAACATAACTAGTGTAATTCATCTGATAATAATAATATCGTAACAACAACAATAATGATGATAATAATAATAACACCAATAATAATAATAATAATAACAACAATAATAAATATAAAGATATAAAGATAATATCAATAATGAGTCCCTCATGAGAGATTGATAAGGAAGGTAGAAGCACATGGAATAGGTGGATCATTATTAAAATGGATTAGGTCATGGTTAACTGGTAGGAAACAAAGAGTCAGCATAAATGGATTAAAGTCAGACTGGGGTGCGGTCAAAAGCGGAGTTCCCCAGGGATCTGTATTGGGCCCTCTGCTGTTTGTTATATTCATTAATGATCTTGATTTAGACATAACTAGTAGGATTAGTAAATTTGCAGATGATACCAAAATGGGGAGAGTGATAAATTCAGACAGTGACTTTGAACACCTTCAAAGAGATCTAGATACCTTACATGAGTGGTCAGTAGACTGGCAAATGAATTTTAATACTGATAAATGCAAGGTACTACAGATAGGGAAGACGAATACAAACGTTAAGTATAAACTAGGTAACACGGAAATAGAAAACTCAGTTTGTGAAAAAGATCTAGGTGTATTTGTTAGCAACGACTTGAAACCTAGAAAACAATGTATTAGCGTTCGCAACAAGGCAAACAGGATTCTTGGGTTCATATCTAGGTCTGTGAGTAACAGAACTGCTGACGTTATCTTGAAACTTTACCTAGCATTAGTGAGGCCACACATGGATTATGCGGTTCAGTTCTGGTGTCCTTATTATAGAATGGACATAGATTCTTTGGAGAGAGTACAAAGAAGAATGACAAAAATGATCCATAATATTAGAAACCTTACATATGAAGAAAGACTGAAAAGCTTAGGCTTGCATTCATTAGAGAGGCGTAGAGTTAGGGGAGATATGATAGAGGTGTACAAGTGGGTGAGTGGGATTAACAAGGGTAAAATGGAAGATGTTCTGAAGCTCAGTAATAACGAAATAACTAGAACAAATGGCTTTAAATTAGATAAATTCCGATTCAGAAAGGATATAGGCAAGCACTGGTTTGGTAATAGAGTTGTGGATATGTGGAATAGGCTACCGAGTGCTATATAGGATCGGGGACGCTAGGGAGCTTCAAGACGAAGTTGGATAGGCACATGGAAGTGCTGGGATGGGTGTGAAAGGGATCTGCCCTGTGTGGGCCAGTCGGCCTCCTACAGTATCCCACTTTCTTATGTTCTTATGTTCTTATGTATGTAATATCAATAATAATATAAATAATATTCATCAACATGAACATCAAAAAAATAATAATAATAATAAAAATAAAAATAATAATAATAATAAAAATAATAAAAATAATGAAAATAATAATAATAATAAAAATAATAATACAAATAAAAATAATAATAATAATGATAATAATAAAAATAATAATAATAATAATAATAAAAATAATAAAAATAAAAATAATAATAAAAATAATAAAAAAAATAATAATAAAAATAATAAAAATAAAAATAAAAATAATAAAAATAATAAAAATAAAAAATATAAAAAATAAAAAAATAAAAAAAATAAAATAATAAAATAATAAAAAAATAAAAATAAAAATAATAAAAATAATAAAATAAAAATAATAAAAATAATAAAAATAAAATAATAAAAAAAATAAATAAACAACAACAACAACAACAACAACAACAACAACAACAACAACAATAATAATAATAATAATAATAATAATAATAATAATTATAATTCTAATAATTCTAATAATTATAATAATAATAATAATAATAATAATAATAATAATAATAATAATAATATAACAATAATAATAATATTAATAATAATAATAATAATAATAATATGATACCAGTTCACCACAATACCCCCCACAAAAAATAAAACACTTGCTGATTCATATTATTTGGCAACTCTTGTCAGGCAATAAAAAAGTGAATACAAAGCAAAACTAACCCATAACAAAAGATCAGACGCAATAGAAAAAGACCGCATCCAAGAACACTCATGGAGGAAAATTATGCCAGTTTTCCTTGAACGGCCTTTGTGCTCGTCTCTGGCTGGGGCTGAGGGTCTAACATAGTCTAAGAGAGGTGGTACTGCTGCCGTCTCGAATATTCGTATTCTTATTATTATTATTATTATTATTATTATTATTATTATTATTACTATATTAATGCATAGAAGACTTTTGCCGGCTATGGTAGAGCATGGGCGGACAGGAACACGCGATAAAAGGAAGAAGAAAAGGTATAAAAACGTTGAGAGACAAAACGGCAAAAAAAAAATTATTCTGTGGTTTGTGGTTTACACCACTCTATTCAAACCTACTTTACCCTACTCTACTAAAACTTAATCTACTCTACTCTACTCTACTCTACGCTCTTGGTAAGATGCTAGTACACCAAGAGACCCTTCGATAGTGTACTAATGAAATACCAAGCGTGTCAGGGCTAGTGTACCAATGCCAGGGCTAGTGTATCAGTGCCAAGGCTAGTGTACCAGTGCCAGGGGTAGTATACCAGTGCCAGGGGTAGTGTACCAGTGCCAGGGGTAGTGTACCAGTGCCAGGGTTAGTGTACCAGCACCAGGGATAGTGTACCAGTACCAGGGGTAGTGTACCAGTGCCAGGGATAGTGTACCAATGCCAGGGGTAGTATACCAGTAGCAGGGGTACTGTACCAGTACAAGGGGTAGTGTACCAGTACCAGGGATAGTGTACCAGAACCATGGATAGTGTACCAGTGCCAGGGGTAGTGTACCAGTACCAGGGGTAGTGTACCAGTGCCATGGGTAGTGTACCAGTGCCAGGGGTAGTGTACCAGTGCCAGGGGTAGTGTACCAGTGCAAGGGTTACTGTACCAGTACCAAGGCTAGTGTACCAGTGCCAGGGGTAGTGTACTAGTACCAGGGGTAGTATACCAACACCAGGGACAGTGCACCAGTACCAGGGGTAGTCTACCAGTACCAGCGGTAGTGTACCAGGACCAGGGATAGAATACCAGTGCCAAGGGTAGTGCACTAGTACCAGGGATAGTGTACCAGTGCCAGGGGTAGTGTACCAAAACCAGGGATAGTGTACCAGTGCCAAGGATAGTGTACCAGTGCCAGGGTTACTATACCAGTACCAAGGCTAGTGTACCAATGCCAGGGGTAGTGTACTAGTACGAGGGGTAGTATACCAGTACCAGGGACAGTGTACCAGTAACAGGGGTAGTCTACCAATACCAGGGATAGTGTACCAGTGCCAGGGATAGTGCACCAGTGCCAGGGTTACTGTACCAGTACCAAGGCTAGTGTACCAATGCCAGGGGTAGTGTACTAGTACCAGTGGTAGTATACCAGTACCAGGGAGAGTGTACCAGTACCAGGGGTAGTCTACCAGTACCAGGGGTAGTGTACCAGTAGCAGGGATAGTGTACCAGTACCAGTGGTAGTGTACCAGTACCAGAGGTAGTGTACCAGTATCAGAGGTAGTGTACCAGTGCCAGGGGTAGTGTACCAATACCAGGGATAGTGTACCAGTGCCAGGGATAGTGTACCAGTACCAGGGGTAGTGTACCATTACCAAGGCTAGTTCACCAGTGCGAGGGATAGTGCACCAGTGCCAGGGGTAAAGCAAAAGTGCCAGGGATAGTGTACCATTACCAGAGGTAGTGTACCAATACCAGGGGGAGTGTACCAGTACCAAGGGTAGTGCACCAGACCCAGGGGTAGTGTACCAGTGCATGGGGTAGTGTACCAGTGCCAGGGTTAGTGTACCAGTACCAGGGATAGTATACCAGTACCAGGGATAGTGTACCAGTACCAAGGGTAGTGTACCAGTCCCAGGGGTAGTGTACCAGTGCCAGGGGTAGTGTACCAGTGCCAGGGGTAGTGTACCAGTAACAGGGGTAGTGTTCCAGTACCAGGGGTAGTGTACCAGTACCAAGGGTAGTGTACCAGTCCCAGGGGTAGTGTACCAGTGCCAGGGGTAGTGTACCAGTGCCAGGGGTAGTGTACCAGTAACAGGGGTAGTGTTCCAGTACCAGGGGTAGTGTACCAGTACCACGGGTAGTGTACCCGTGCCAGGGGAGTGTACCAGTACCAGGGATAATGTACCAGTAGCAGGGGTAATGTACCAATACCAGGGGTAGTGTACCAGTACCAGAGGTAGTGTACCAGTACCAGAGGTAGTGTACCAGTGCCAGGGGTAGTGTACCAGTGCCAGGGGTAGTGTACCAGTACCAGAGGTAGTGTACCAGTGCCAGGGGTAGTGTACCAGTACCAGGGGTAGTGTACCAGTGCCAGGGGTAGTATACCAGTGCCAGGGGTAGTGTACCAGTGCCAGGGTTAGTGTACCAGTACCAAGGCTAGTGTACCAGTGCCAGGGGTAGTGTACTAGTACCAGGGGTAGTATACCAGTACCAAGGACAGTGTACCAGTACCAGGGGTAGTCTACCAGTACCAGGGGTAGTGTACAAGTACCAGGGATAGTGTACCAGTACCAGGGGTAGTGTACCAGTACCAGGGGTAGTGTACCAGTAAAAGGGGTAGTGTACCAGTAAAAGGGGTAGTGTACCAATACCAGGGATAGTGTACCAGTGCCAGGGATAGTGTACCAGTACCAGGGGTAGTGTACCATTACCTAGGCTAGTTCACCAGTGCGAGGGATAGTGTACCAGTGCCAGGGGTAAAGTACCAGTGCCAGGGTTAGTGTACCATTACCAGGGGTAGTGTACCAATGCCAGAGTTAGTGTACCAATACCAGGGGGAGTGTACCAGTGCCAGGGTTAGTGTACCATTACCAGGGGTAGTGTACCAGTGCCAGGGTTTGTGTACAAATACCAGAGGTAGGGTACCAGTACCAGGAATAGTATACCAGTGCCAATGCTAGTGTACCAGTAACAGGGGTAGCGTACCAGTACCAGGGGTAGTGCACCAGTGCCAAAGGTAATGTACCAGTGCCAGGGGTAGTGAACCAGTGCCATGGGTAGTGCACCTGGACAAGGGGTAGTATACCAGTACCAGGAGTAGTGTAGCAGTACCAGGGTTCGTGTACTAGTACCAGGGGTAGTGTACCAGTGCCAGGGTTAAAGAACCAGTACCAGGGGTAGTGTACCACTACCAGGGGTAGTGCACCAGTGCCAGGGGTAGTGTACCAGTGCTAGGGGTAGTGTACCAGTGCTAGGGTTGGTGTAATAGTACCAGGGGTAGTGTACCAGTGCCAGAGGTAGTGTACCAGTACCAGGGGTAGTGTACCAGTGCCAAGGTTACTTTACCAGTACCAAGGCTAGTGTACCAGTGCCAGGGGTAGTGTACTAGTACCAGGGGTAGTGCATCAGTAGCAGGGACAGTGCACCAGTACCATGGGTACTGTACCAGTACCAGAGATAGTATACCAGTGCGAAGGGTAGTGTACCAGCACCAGGGATAGTGTACCAGTGCCAGGGGTAGTGTACCAAAACCAGGGATAGTGTACCAGTGCCAGGGATAGTGTACCAGTGCCAGGGTTACTGTACCAGTACCAAGGTTAGTGTACCAATGCCAGGGGTAGTGTACTAGTACCAGGGGTAGCATACCAGTACCAGGGACAGTGTACCAGGAACAGGGGTAGTCTAACAGTACAAGGGGTAGTGTACCAGTACCAGGGATAGTGTACCAGTGCCAAGGGCAGTGTACCAGTACCAGGTGTAGTGTACCAGTACCAAGGGTAGTGTAACAGTGCCAGGAGTAGTGTACCAATACCAGGGATAGTGTACCAGTGCCAGGGATAGTGTACCAGTGCCAGGGTTACTGTACCAGTACCAAGGCTAGTGTACCAATGCCATGGGTAGTGTACTAGTACCAGAGGTAGTATACCAGTACCAGGGACAGTGTACCGGTACCAGGGGTAGCCTACCAGTACCAGGGGTAGTGTACCAGTACCAGGGATAGTGTACCAGTACAAGGGGTAGTGTATCAGCACCAGGGGTAGTGTACCAGTACCAGGGGTAGTGTACCAGTACCAAGGGTAGTGTACCAGTTCCAGGGGTAGTGTACCAATACCAGGGATAGTGTACCAGTGGCAGGGATAGTGTACCAGTACCAGGAGTAGTGTACCATTACCAAAGCTAGTTCACCAGTGCGAGGGATAGTGTACCAGTGCCAGGGGTAAAGTACCAGCGCCAGGGATAGTGTACCATTACCAGGGGTAGTGTACCAATGCCAGGGTTAGTGTACCAATACCAGGGATAGTGTAACCAGTGCCAGAGATAGTGTACCAGTGCCAGGGCTAGTGTACCAGTGCCAGGGCTAGTGTACCAGTACCAAGGGTAGTGTACCAGACTCAGGGGTAGTGTACCACAGCCAGGGGTAGTGAACCAGTGCCAGGGTTAGTGTACCAGTACCAGGGATAGTATACCAGTACCAGGGATAGTGTACCAGTACCAAGGGTAGTGTACCAGACCCAGGGGTAGTGTACGAGTACCACGGGTCGTGTACCAGTGCCAGGGGGAGTGTACCAGTACCAGGGGTAATGTACCAGAAGCAGGGGTACTGTACCAATACCAGGGGTAGTGCGCCAGTACCAGGGGTAGTGTACCAGAACCAGGGATAGTGTACCAGTGCCAGGGGTAGTGTACCAGTACCAGAGGTAGTGTTCCAGTGCCAGGGGTAGTGTACCAGTACCATGGGTAGTGTACCAGTGCCAGGGGTTGTTTACCAGTGCCAGGGGTAGTGTACCAGTGCCAGGGTTAGTGTACCAGTACCAAGGCTAGTGTAGTGCCAGGGGTAGTGTACTAGTACCAGGGGTAGAATAACAGTACCAGGGACAGTGTAACAGTACCAGGGGTAGTCTACCAGTGCAAGGGGTAGTGTACCAATACCAGGGATAGTGTACCAGTGCTAGGGATAGTGTACCAGTACCCCGGGTAGTGTACCATTATCTAGGCTAGTTCACCACTGCGAGGGATAGTGTACCAGTGCCAGGGGTAAAGAACCAGTGCCAGGGTCAGTGTACCATTACCAGGGGTAGTGTACTAATGCCAGGGTTAGTGTACCAATACCAGGGGGAGTGTACCAGTGCCAGGGTTAGTGTACCATTTCCAGGGGTAGGGTACCAGTACCAGAAAAAGTGTACCAGTGCCAATGTTAGTGTACCAGTACCACGGTAGCGTACCAATACCAAGGCTAGTGTACCAGTGCCAGGGGTAGTGTACTAGTACCAGGGGTAGTAAACCAGTACCAGGGACAGTGTACCAGTACCAGGGGTAGTCTACCAGTACCAGGGGTAGTGTACAAGTACCAGGGATAGTGTACCTGTACCAGGGGTAGTGTACCAGTACCAGGGGTAGTGTACCAGTAAAAGGGGTAGTGTACCAATACCAGGGATAGTGTACCAGTGCCAGGGATAGTGTACCAGTACCAGGGGTAGTGTACCATTACCTAGGCTAGTTCACCAGTGCGAGGGATAGAGTACCAGTTAGGGTGTGTCAATTTAGGGGGTGAACTGGCTAAATTGAAAATCGAGTAATTTGGTAGCAATTTATTGTAGTCTTTAAGCATGCAAAACAATATTCTGGCATAAATTTTTTTTTATAATAAGTCCTACCTACATCAAATGGATTTTTAAATGTACATATTTGTGAATTTATAACATAACCAGCGTTTGCACACATGTTACTGTTTCAAGTTTCAAATTATTATATTTTATTATCCGTAGTCTATTTGAAAGTAACCAATGCCTTCATACTCTCTTTGCTTTGTTTTCTTGTCATCAGTAGTCTGCTTGCTATTTGTGCTTTAATGTAACCTTCTCGCCTCTCGTGGCTGTAAACATGGCCTGCTGCTTCTGTGACCATTTTCACACATCTCTCCACACTTTGAGTGTGGGAAGGCCACTTCGGCACCTGCATTGGAGTCTCTAAGGTTTCTCAATTCTTGGCTAGTTAGACTTGTTGTCAATGGTGGCTCTAAGACTTCCAAACTCAAGTCAACCAATTCTGACAATTTGGTGGCGTTGACGTTTATTGGGGGAACTTTTCTTGAATGAAACGAACAGTCTCCCAACTGGTCGTCATCTATTAGCGTTCCTCTAATCTTTAGAATGACTTCTACAGCCTCGGTTCGGAGATTGGTACATTGAATGCAAAGCATTGCTTGCAAAACTGCTTCTGATCGAGCATACCAAGCGGACCTTCTTGCCACAGGTAACACGATGTCCCTCACTACCTTCCTCTGTGTTCTTACTAGCTGCAATTGAAACAAAAGGTGATTGGGCCCATCCACCCACATAGGATTAAGTTTCACACTAAACCACTGGGGAAGATAAACTCCAATAATAAATTCAACAATTAACCTCAAATTCTTCAGCACTTTGCCCTTCAATTCGTGTTTGGAAATCCAAATCCTGCAGAAACGAAGAGCTGTAGTTAACCAACGGCTGTGACTGACAGGTCCAATCTCCAAGAGAGCCAATGACTGAGGCACTTCTCCTGATCTTATTGCTTGGGCAATACGATAAGCATAGGATTGATCTGTGCTGAGATCTTTGATGACTCCTTCAGACAACGCCGGAAGGGGAGGGCCAACTTCGACCTTTGGAAAGGTTGTATTTATTTCTAGTTGTGTTGCTTCATCCAGCATGATGCCAAGGGGACCTGACCACTTGTTGTTGCTCTTTGTAGGACCATCAAGTTCCTGGATGAGATGACGAAGAGGTAGCTCGCCTGTATGTAAATCACATACAATCCAAACAAGTCTTCTTCCTAGTTTTTTCTCTAAATGCGTCATTACACCCCCCTGCCATCCGGTGTTCACTGCAGTTGAATCTCCACCAACAGCCTGCAGTGAACTGCCAAGTCCTCTCTCCAGAACCCAACATAAAATATGATCAGCAATGACCTCTGCATGTTTCTTCCCTTCTACTTCAGTTTCGGGAGCAAAGTGAAACAAAAACCGACCACCAGGCTCAGAACAGACAGAGTAGTGTTCTTCTTTGATGAGACCTGGAAACTTTCTGTTCACTCCCTCTACTTCTAGCAAAACTTTTGTGTCATCTATTCTTCCATCAAACAAACGACTGGAGAGCCCTCCCTCGCTTAAATCTTTTTCATGCTGATCAGATATTTCCTTCATTATTTTTTCTTGTGCTCTTCTAATTTTATTATGATCTATCACCAAAGATACATCCTCTCGGCTGATGAGGCCTGCATCTATCCAAGCGGCAGTTGCAATTTCTGCAGCCTCACGAAGTCCAGCATGGTGGCGAATACTAGCTAAAGCAATGTTTGAAATATTTCTTGTGTTGTATTTCATTTTCTTTGGTAAAGGTTCAGATGGTTCTTTGGAACTATCATCTGATGTTGCTTCCTGTTCATCAGAAGAACTATCAAAGAAGTGATAAACATCTTGACACAGCTCTTCCTCTCTTTGGATGGCTTCTTCACTCTTCATTTTCTTCTTTTGTTCCCTCTCTCGGATTTGTTCTCTCTTCTTGGCATTAGCAATCTGCTTCTTTGTTTCTGAATAATCTATTGAACCCATTTGCATACTTCCTTGGCCTTCTGCCTTTGTCCTCTGTGCCTTTATAAATTCAAGCTCTAAAACAGGGATCTTCTTTTCACGAGGACAACCACAATCAATGTGGGAATTATTTTCTCTCTTACCTGAGTGAGAACAGTTGGATTCAGAACATAATTGTATGGAGCACTTGCAGGTCAAAATGTCAAACAGAGTATCAAGTGTGTGCAGAAATTCATTTTTCCTGGCCAAGTTTCCTTTACCAAGTGATGTTTCAACTGCTTTGTGCCATAATTTCGTTAGTTTTAGCTCAATAGTTCGACACTGATTAATCACAGGTGGTTTGAATAGTACATTAGCTTTTGTCCATTGATGCAGAAGAGGGACTATCATGTCATTTATGAGTTCTTTATCTGTATAGTTCCTTCTGTCCTTTGCATTTTTTTCTCGAAGGAGTAACCCTAATCTTAGCATGTCTCTCACTGTTGGAAGTTCTGATACAGGAAGCTCCTTCCCTTTACCAACTAGCAGGCTCAAGTGGGTTGAAAACTGACTTCTTGTCTTCAATTTTGACATCTTCACACTATCTGACAAATAGAAAAATATTTCAATGTTTCATAATTCAATTATTGTTTCAAAAAATATCAATTTGTTTATCAAAAATGCTGTAACAGAAATAACATAATAATTTCTTAGAACATAATGTTTTATACAATGATATAAGTAACTGCGACAATCAATATGCCCTACTTACAATAATTAAAATGTAGAATTCGTCTGGTAGAGTAGGTGCAAGTGCAATGAGAGCAAACCACCGTCTATGATATCTAGAAGGAGAGTGAGCCGGGCGCCTTATCCTCACGCTTGGTACAAGTCGAAACAAGAATTAAACTGTCCCACACGGAGAGCCTGTTCATGTTCATGTTCTGACATGCATATTGTACACAAGCTATAGAACCATAAAATACTCCATAATCCATATGCTTACATGAGATTAGTTAATATCAAGTGAATAATTCTAATCAAGTCTCATTAATTTGTTGAAATACTGATATTTGAAACTTTAAGGTATAATTGATGTAGGTGAGGGTTATTTCAATTCATTTTTGTTTGCTAGTCTCAAGTTTAGACATAAAGAGGCACAATATTTTGACTACCAAATTTGATTTTTAACATGTTGACAAAATTGACACACCCTAGTACCAGTGCCAGGGGTAAAGCACCAGTGCCAGGGTTTGTGTACCATTACCAGGGGTAGTGTACTAATGCCAGGGTTAGTGTACCAATACCAGGGGGAGTGTACCAGTGCCAGGGTTAGTGTACCATTACCAGGGGTAGTGTACCAGTACCAGGGTTTGTATACAAATCCCAACGGTAGGGTACCAGTACCAGGAATAGTGTACCAGTGCCAATATTAGTGTACCAGTAACAGGGGTAGCGTACCAGTACCAAGGCTAGTGTACCAGTGCCATGGGTAGTGTACCAGTGCCAGGGGTAGTGTACCAGTACCAGGGGTAGTGCAACAGTGCCAAAGGTAATGTACCAGTGCCAGGGGTAGTGAACCAGTGCCATGGGTAGTGCACCTGGACAAGGGGTAGTGTACCAGTACCAGGAGTAGTGTAGCAGTACCAGGGTTCGTGTACTAGTACCAGGCGTTGTGTACCAGTGCAAGGGTTAAAGAACCAGTACCAGGGGTAGTGTACCACTACCAGGGGTAGTGTACCTGTGCCAGGGATAGTGTACCAGTGCCAGGGGTAGTGTACCAGTGCCAGGGGTAGTGTACCAGTGCCAGGGTTACTTTACCAGTACAAAGGCTAGTGTACCAATGCCAGGGGTAGTGTACTAATACCAGGGGTAGTGTATCAGTAGCAGGGACAGTGCACCAGTACCAGGGGTAGTCTACCAGTACCAGGGGTAGTGTACCAGTACCAGAGATAGTATACCAGTGCCAAGGGTAGTGTACCAGTACCAGGGATAGTGTACCAGTGCCAGGGGTAGTGTACCAAAACCAGGGATAGTGTACCAGTGCCAGGGATAGTGTACCAGTGCCAGTGTTACTGTACCAATACCAAGGCTAGTGTACCAATGCCAGGGGTAGTGTACTAGTACCAGGGGTAGTATACCAGTACCAGGGACAGTGTACCAGGAACAGGGGTAGTCTAACAGTACAAGGGGTAGTGTACCAGTACCAGGGATAGTGTACCAGTGCCAAGGGTAGTGTACCAGTACCAGAGGTAGTGTACCAGTACCAAGGGTAGTGTAGCAGTGCCAGGAGCAGTGTACCAATACCAGGGATAGTGTACCAGTGCCAGGGATAGTGTACCAGTGCCAGGGTTACTGTACCAGTACCAAGGCTAGTGTACCAATGCCATGGGTAGTGAACTAGTACCAGAGGTAGTATAACAGTAACAGGGACAGTGTACCAGTACCAGGGGAAGTCTACCAGTACCAGGGGTAATGTACCAATACCAGGGAGAGTGTACCAGTACCAGGGGTAGTGTATCAGTACCAGGGGTGTGTACCAGTACCAGGGGTAGTGTACCAGTACCAAGGGTAGTGTACCAGTGCCACGGGTAGTGTACCAATACCAGGGATAGTGTACCAGTGGCAGGGATAGTGTACCAGTACCAGGGGTAGTGTACCATTACAAAAGCTAGTTCACCAGTGCGAGGGATAGTGTACCAGTACCAGGGGTAAAGTACCAGTGCCAGGGATAGTGTACCATTACCAGTGGTAGTGTACCAATGCCAGGGTTAGTGTACCAATACCAGGGATAGTGTACCAGTGCCAGGGATAGTGTACCAGTGCCAGGGCTAGTGTACCAGTGCCAGAGCAAGTGTACCAGACCCAGGGGTAGTGTACCACTGCCAGGGGTAGTGTACTAGTGCCAGGGTTAGTGTACCAGTACCAGGGATAGTATACCAGTACCAGGGATAGTGTACCAGTACCAAGGGTAGTGTACCAGACCCAGGGGTAGTGTACCAGTACCACGGGTCGTGTACCAGTGCCAGGGGGAGTGTACCAGTACCAGGGGTAATGTACCAGAAGCAGGGGTACTGTACCAATACCAGGGGTAGTGTACCAGTACCAGGGAAAGTGTACCAGAACCAGGGATAGTGTACCAGTGCCAGGGGTAGTGTACCAGTACCAGAGGTAGTGTTCCAGTGCCAGGGGTAGTGCACCAGTTCCAGGGGTAGTGTACCAGTGCCAGGGGTAGTGCACCAGTGCCAGGGGTAGTGTACCAGTGCCAGGGTTAGTGTACCAGTACCAAGGCTAGTGCAGTGCCAGGGGTAGTGTACTAGTACCAGGGGTAGTATACCAGTACCAGGGACAGTGTACCAGTACCAGGGGTAGTCTACCAGTGCCAGGGATAGTGTACCAATACCAGGGATAGTGTACCAGTGCTAGGGATAGTGTACAAGTACCCCGGGTAGTGTACCATTACCTAGGCTAGATCACCAGTGCGAGGGATAGTGTACCAGTGCCAGGGGTAAAGTACCAGTGCCAGGGTTAGTGTACCATTACCAGGGGTAGTGTACTAATGCCAGGGTTAGTGTACCAATACCAGGGGGAGTGTACCAGTGCCAGGGTGAGTGTACCATTACCAGGGGTAGGGTACCAGTACCAGGAATAGTGTACCAGTGCCAATGTTAGTGTACCAGTACCACGGGTAGCGTACCAGTACCAAGGGTAGAGTTCCAGTGCCAGGGGTAGTGTACCAGTGCCAGAGGTAGTGTACCAGTACCAGGGGTAGTGCACCAGTGCCAAAGGTAATGTACCAGTGCCAAGGGTAGTGTACCAGTACCAAGGATACTGTACCAGTGCCAGGGATAGTGTACCAGTACCAAGTGTAGTGTACAAGTGCCAGGGGTTCTGTACCAGTGCCATTGGTAATGTACCAGTCCCAGGGGTAGTGCACCTGGACAAGGGGTAGTGTACCAGTACCAGGAGTAGTGCAGCAGTACCAGGGTTAGTGTACCAGTACCAGGGGTAGTGTACCAGTGCCAGGGTTAAACAACCAGTACCAGGGGTAGTGTACCACTACCAGGGGTAGTGCACCTGTGCCAGGGATAGTGTGCCAGTGCCAGGGGTAGTGTGCCAGTGCCAGGGTTAGTGTAATAGTACGAGGGGTAGTGTACCAGTGCCAGGGTTACAGTACCAGTACAAGGGGTAGTCTACCAGTGCCAGGGGAAGTGCACCAGTGCCAGGGTTATTGTGCCAGTGCCAGGGTTAGAGTACCAGTGCCACGAGTAGTCTACCAGTCCCAGGATTAGTGTACTAGTACCAGTGGTAGTGTACCAATATCAGGGGTAGTGTACCATTACCAGGGGTAGCGTACCAGTAACAGGGGTAGTGAAATAGTGTCGGGGGTTTTGTACTAGTGCCAGGGGTAGTGTACCAGTGCCAGGGTTAGTGTACCAGTGCCAGGGGTAGTGTACCAGAGCCAGGTTTGGTGTACCAGTGCCAGGTTTAGTGTACCATTGCCAGGGGCAGTGAACCAGTACCAGGGGTTTTGTACTAGTACCAGAGGTAGTGTACCAGTACCAGGGGTAATTTACTAGTGCCAGGGGTAGATTATCAGTGCCAGGGGTTTTGTACCATTGCCAGGGGTAGTGTACCAGTGCTTGGGGGAGAATACCAGTGGCAGGGGGAGAATACCAGTGGCAGGGGTAGTGTACTAGTACCAGAGGTAGTGTACCAGTACCAGGGGTAGTGAACTAGCACCAGGGGTAGTGCACCAGTGCCAGGGTTACAGTACCAGTTCCAGGGGTAGTTTACCACTGCCAGAGGTAGTGTACCAGTGCCAGGGTTAGTGTACTAGAAACAGGGGTAGTGTACCATTGCCAGGGGGTTTGTACTAGTACCAGAAGTAGTGTACCAGTGCAAGGGGATTTGTACCAGTGACAAGGGTAGTTTACTAATACGAGGGGTAGTGTACCAGTGCCAGGGGTATTGTACCAGTGCCATCGTTAGTGTACCAGTACCAGGGGTAGTGTACCAGTGCCAGGGGTGGTGTACCATTGCCAGGGGTAGTGTACCAGTGCCAGGGGTTGTGTACCAGTGCCAACGGTAGTGTACCTGTGCCAGGGTTAGTGTACCAGTACCAGAAGTTGTGTACCATAGCCAGAGTGAGTGTACCAGTACCAGGGGTAGCGTACCACTACCAAGGGTAGTGTACCAGTGCCAGGGGTAGTGTACCAGTGCCAGGCGTTTTGTACCAGTGCCAGGGTTAGTGTACTAGTGTCAGGGGTAGTGTACCAGTGCCAGGGGTAGTTACTAGTGCCAGGGGTAGTGTACCAGTGCCAGGGGTAGTGTACCAGTGCCAGGCGTTTTGTACCAGTGCCAGGGGTAGTGTACTAGTGCCAGGAGTAGTGTACCAGTGCCAGGGGTAGTTACTAGTGCCAGGGGTAGTGTACCAGTGCCAGGGTTAGTGTACTAGTAACAGGGGTAGTGTACCAGTGCCAGGTGTTTTGTACTAGTACCAGAGGTAGTGTACCAGTGCCAGGGGTAGTGTACCAGTGCCAGGCGTTTTGTACCAGTGCCAGGGGTAGTGTACTAGTGCCAGGGGTAGTGTACCAGTGCCAGGGGTAGTTACTAGTGCCAGGGGTAGTGTACCAGTGCCAGGGGTGGTGTACTATTGCCAGGGGTAGTGCACCACTGCCAGAGGTAGTGTACCAGTGCCAGGGTTAGTGTACCAGCGCCAGGCGTTTTGTACCAGTGCCAGGGTTAGTGTACTAGAAACAGGGGTAGTGTACCAGTGCCAGGTGTTTTGTACTAGTACCAGAGGTAGTGTACCAGTGCCAGGGGTAGTGTACCAGTGCCAGGCGTTTTGTAGTAGTGCCAGGGGTAGTGTACTAGTGCCAGGGGTAGTGTACCAGTGCCAGGGGTAGTATACTATTGCCAGGGGTAGTGTCCCAGTGCCAGAGTTAGTGTACCAGTACCAGGGGTAGCGTACCACTACCAAGGGTAGTGTACCAGTGCCAGGGGAAGTGTACCAGTACCAGGGGTTTTGTACTAGTACCAGAGGTAGTGTACCAGTACCAGGGGTAATATACTAGTGCAAGGGGTAGAGTATCAGTGCCAGGGGTTTTGTAACAGTGCCAGGGGTAGTGTACCAGTGCCAGGGGGAGAACACCAGTGGCAGAGGTAGTGTACTAGTACCAGAGGTAGTGTACCAGTACCAGGGGTAGTGTACCACTGCCAGAGGTAGTGTACCAGTGCCAGGGTTAGTGTACTATTAACAGGGGTAGTGTACCAGTGCCAGGGGGTTTGTACTAGTACCAGAAGTAGTGTACCAGTGCAAGGGGTTTTGTACCAGTGACAAGGGTAGTTTACTAGTACGAGGGGTAGTGTACCAGTGCCAGGGGTATTGTACCAGTGCCATCGTTAGTGTACCAGTACCAGGGGTAGTGTACCAGTGCCAGGGGTGGTGTACCATTGCCAGGGGCAGTGTACCAGTACCAGGGGTAGCGTACCGCTACCAAGGGTAGTGTACCAGTGCCAGGGGTAGTGTACCAGTGCCAGGGGTGGTGTACCATTGCCAGGGGTAGTGTACCAGTGCCAGGGGTAGTGTTCCACTGCCAGAGGTAGTGTACTAGTGCCAGGGTTAGTGTACCAGCGCCAGGCGTTTTGTACCAGTGCCAGGGTTAGTGTACTAGTAACAGGGGTAGTGTACCAGTGCCAGGTGTTTTGTACTAGTACCAGAGGTAGTGTACCAGTGCCAGGGGTAGTGTACCAGTGCCAGGCGTTTTGTACCAGTGCCAGGGGTAGTGTACTAGTGCCAGGGGTAGTGTTCCAGTGCCAGGGTTAGTGTACCAGTACCAGGGGTAGTGTACCATTACCAAGGCTAGTTCACCGGTGCAAGGGATAGTGTACCAGAGCCAGAGGTAAAGTTCCAGGGCCAGGGATAGTGTACCAATACCAGGGAGAGTGCACCTGTGCCAGGGTTAGTGTACCATAACCAATGGTAGTGTACCAGTGCCAGGGTTTGTGTACAAATACCAGGGATAGGGTACCTGTACCAGCGATACTGTACCAGTGCCAAAGTTAGTGTACCAGTACCAGGGGTAGCGTACCACTACCAAGGGTAGTGTACCAGTGCCAGGGGTGGTGTACCAGTGCCAGGGGTGGTGTACCAGTGCCAGGGGTAGTGTACCATTGCCAGGGGTGGTGTACCATTGCCAGGGGTAGTGTACCAGTGCCAGGGGTAGTGTACCACTGCCAGAGGTAGTGTACCAGTGTCAGGGTTAGTGTACCAGCGCCAAGGTTAGTGTACTAGTAACAGGGGTAGTGTCCCAGTGCCAGGGGTTTTGTACTAGTACCAGAGGTAGTGTACCAGTGCCAGGGGTAGTGTACCAGTGCCAGGCGTTTTGTACCAGTGCCAGGGGTAGTGTATTAGTGCCAGGAGTAGTGTACCAATCCCAGGGGTAGTGTACCAGTACCAGAGGTAGTGTACCAGTGCCAAAGTTAGTGTACCAGTACTAGGGGTAGCGTACCACTACCAAGGGTAGTGTACCAGTGCCAGGGGTAGTGTACCAGTGCCAGGGGTGTTGAACCAGTACCAGGGGTAGTGCACCAGTGCCAAATGTAATGTACCAGTGCCAGGGGTAGTGTACCAGTACCAAGGATGGTGTACCAGTGCCAGGGATAGTGTACCAGTACCAAGTGTAGTGTACAAGTGCCAGGGGTTCTGTACCAGTGTCATTGGTAATGTACCAGTGCCAGGGGTAGTGCACTAGGACAAGGGGTAGTGTACCAGTACCATGAGTAGAGTAGCAATACCAGGGTTAGTGTACTAGTACCAGGGGTAGTGTACCAGTGCCAGGGGTAGTGTAATAGTGCCAGGGGTTTTGTACTAGTACCAGAGGTAGTGTCCCAGTGCCAGGGGTAGTGTACCAGTGCCAGGCGTTTTGTACCAGTGCCAAGGGTAGTGTACTAGTGCCAGGGGTAGTGTACCAGTGCCAGGGATAGTGTACTATTGCCAGGGGTAGTGTACCAGTACCAGAATTAGTGTACAATAGCCAGAGGTTGTGTACCATCGCCAGAGGTTGTGTACCATCGCCAGAGTGAGTGCAATAGTGCCAGGGGTTTTGTACTAGTACCAGAGGTAGTGTACCAGTGCCAGGGGTAGTATACTATTGCCAGGGGTAGTGTCCCAGTGCCAGGGTTAGTGTTCTAGTACCAGGGGTAGTGTACCATTACCAAGGCTAGTTCACCGGTGCGAGGGATAGTGTACCAGTGCCAGAGGAAAGGTTCCAGTGCCAGGGTTAGTGTACCATTACCAGGAGTAGTGTACCAATGCTAGGGTTAGTGTACCAATACGAGGGGGAGTGTACCAGTGCCAGGGTTAGTGTACCATAACCAATGGTAGTGTACCAGTCCCAGGGGTAGTGTACCAGTACCAGAGGTAGTGTACCAGTGCCAAAGTTAGTGTACCAGTACTAGGGGTAGCGTACCACTACCAAGGGTAGTGTACCAGTGCCAGGGGTAGTGTACCAGTGCCAGGGGTGTTGAACCAGTACCAGGCGTAGTGCACCAGTGCCAAATGTAATGTACCAGTGCCAGGGGTAGTGTACCAGTACCAAGGATGGTGTACCAGTGCCAGGGATAGTGTACCAGTGCCAAGTGTAGTGTACAAGTGCCAGGGGTTCTGTACCAGTGTCATTGGTAATGTACCAGTGCCAGGGGTAGTGCACTAGGACAAGGGGTAGTGTACCAGTACCATGAGTAGAGTAGCAATACCAGGGTTAGTGTACTAGTACCAGGGGTAGTGTACCAGTGCCAGGGGTAGTGTAATAGTGCCAGGGGTTTTGTACTAGTACCAGAGGTAGTGTACCAGTGCCAGGGGTAGTGTACCAGTGCCAGGCGTTTTGTACCAGTGCCAGGGGTAGTGTACTAGTGCCAGGGGTAGTGTACCAGTGCCAGGGATAGTGTACTAGTGCCAGGGGTAGTGTACCAGTACCAGAATTAGTGTACCATAGCCAGAGGTTGTGTACCATCGCCAGAGTGAGTGCAATAGTGCCAGGGGTTTTGTACTAGTACCAGAGGTAGTGTACCAGTGCCAGGGGTAGTATACTATTGCCAGGGGTAGTGTCCCAGTGCCAGGGTTAGTGTACCAGTACCAGGGGTAGTGTACCATTACCAAGGCTAGTTCACCGGTGCGAGGGATAGTGTACCAGTGCCAGAGGTAAGGTTCCAGTGCCAGGGTTAGTGTACCATTACCAGGAGTAGTGTACCAATGCTAGGGTTAGTGTACCAATACGAGGGGGAGTGTACCAGTGCCAGGGTTAGTGTACCATAACCAATGGTAGTGTACCAGTCCCAGGGGTAGTGTACCAGTACCAGAGGTAGTGTACCAGTGCCAAAGTTAGTGTACCAGTACTAGGGGTAGCGTACCACTACCAAGGGTAGTGTACCAGTGCCAGGGGTAGTGTACCAGTGCCACGGGTGTTGAACCAGTACCAGGGGTAGTGCACCAGTGCCAAATGTAATGTACCAGTGCCAGGGGTAGTGTACCAGTACCAAGGATAGTGTACCAGTGCCAGGGATAGTGTACCAGTACCAAGTTTTCGTGTACAAGTGCCAGGGGTTCTGTACCAGTGTCATTGGTAATGTACCAGTGGCAGGGGTAGTGCACCAGAACAAGGGGTAGTGTACCAGTACCATGAGTAGAGTAGCAATACTAGGGTTAGTGTACTAGTACCAGGGGTAGTGTACCAGTGCCAGGGGTAGTGTAATAGTGCCAGGGGTTTTGTACTAGTACCAGAGGTAGTGTATCAGTGCCAGGGGTAGTGTACCAGTAACAGAGGCAGTGTCCCAGTGCCAGGGTTAGTGTACTAGTACCAGGGGTAGTGCACCAGTGCCAGGGGTAGTATGCCAGTGCCAGGGGTAGTGCACCAGTACCAGAGGTAGTGTCCCAGTGCCAGGGTTAGTGTACTAGTACCAGAGGTTGTGTACCAGTACCAGGAGTAGTGTACTGGTACCAGGGGTGGTGTAGCAGTGCCAGGATTACAGTACCAGTTCCATTTGTAGTGTACCACTACCAATGGTAGGATACCAGTGTCAGCGGTAGTGTACCAGTGCCAGGAGTAGTGTACCAGTGCCAGGGTTAGTGTACTAGTACCCGAGGTAGTGTGCCAGTGCCATGGCTATTGTCAGTACCAGAGGTAGTGTACCAGTGCCAGGGGTAGTGTACCAGTGCCAGGGATAGTGTACCAGTGCCAGGGGTAGTATACCAGTGCCAGGGATAGTGTACCAGTGCCACGGATAGTGTACCAGTGCCAGGGATAGTGTACTAGTGCCAGGGGTAATATACCAGTGCCAGGGGTAGTGTCCCAGTACCAGGGTTAGTATATCAGAACCAGGGGTAGTGTACCAGTACCAAGGCTAGTGTACCAGTGCCAGGGGTAATGTACCAGTGCCAGGGTTAGTGTACCATTACCAGGGGTAGTGTACCAATGCCAGGGATAGTGTACCAGTACCAGGGGCAGTGTAACAATGCCGGGGTTAGTGTACCATTACCAGGGGTAGTGTACCTGTGCCAGGGTTTGTGTACCAGTACCAGGGGTAGTGTACCAGTGCAGGGAAAGTGTACCAGTGCTAGGGGTAGTGTACCAGTGCCAGGGATATTGTACCTTTACGAATGGTAATGTACCAATGCAAGGGTTAGTGTACCAGTATCAGGGGTAGTGTACCATTACCAAGGCTGGTGTACCAGTGCCAGGGGTACTATACCAGCACCAGGGGTAGTGTACCAGTGCCAGGGTTAGTGTACCAGTACCAGGGATAGTGTACCAGTACCAGGGGTTGTGTACCAGTGCCAGGGCTAGTGTACCAGTACCAGAGGTAGTGTACCAGTACCAGGGATAGTGTACCAGTACCAGGCGTAGTGTACCAGTGCCAGGGGTAGTGTACCAGGACCATAGGTAGTGTACCAGTAAGTGGGATAGTGTACCAGTACCAGGGTTAGTGTACCACCCAGGATGAGATGTCGACTGTACTTCTCTCTCCTTCGGTCGGCTTTGATCTGCCTCATGGGAACGAAAGCTTCGGCACCAATGCCGACAACAGCTGCAGACATTGACTATGAGGCTACAGTGACTGAATGCCGCATAATCTGCGGCTCAACTAATTCAACACAGATAGGAAAGCAACTTTTGTATTAGGATATTTAATATTAAGGTAATAAAATGGCGGCGAAGGTGTGGCTAATGGGGGAGACTGGAGGCCAGTGTTGGGATAGTGTACCAATACCAGGGGTAGTGTACCAGTGCCAGGGGTAATGTACCAGTGACAGGGTTAGTGTACCATTATTAGGGGTAGTGTACCAATGCCAGGGATAGTGTAGCAGTACCAGGGGTAGTGTACCTGTGCGAGGGGTAGTGTACCAGTGCCAGGGGTATTGTACCTTTACCCGTGGTAATGTACCAGTGCCAGGGTTAGTGTACCAGTACCAGGGGTAGTGTACCATTACCAAGGCTGGTGTACCAGTGCCAGGGATAGTGTACCAGTGCCAGGGGTAAAGTACCAGTGCCAGGGTTAGTGTACCATTACCAGGGGTACTGTGCCAATGCCAGAGTTAGTGTACCAGTACCAGGGGGAGTGTACCAGTGCCAGGTTTAGTGTACCATTACCAGGGGTAGTGTACCAGTGCCAGGGTTTGTGTACCAGTACCAGGGGTAGGGTACCAGTACCAGGGGTAGGGTACCTGTGCCAGGGTTAGTGTACCAGTACCAGGGGTAGTGTACCAGTGCCAGGGAAAGTGTACCACTGCCAGGGGTAGTGTACCAGTGCCAGGAGTAGTGTACCAGTGCCAGGGAAAGTGCACCAGTGCCAGGGTTAGTGTACTAGTACCAGGGGTAGTGTACCAGTGTCTGGGATAGTGTACCAGTGCCAGGGGTAGTGTACCAGTACCAGGGGTAGTGCACCAGTGCCAAAATGTAATGTACCAGTGCCAGGGGTAGTGTACCAGTACCAAGTGTAGTGTACCATTACCAGGGGTACTGTGCCAATGCCAGAGTTAGTGTACCAGTACCAGGGGGAGTGTACCAGTGCCAGGTTTAGTGTACCATTACCAGGGGTAGTGTACCAGTGCCAGGGGTAGTGTACCAGTACCAGGGGTAGTGTACCAGTGCCAGAGATAGTGTACCTGTACCAGGGGTTGTGTACCAGTAGCAGGGGTAGTGCACAAGTACCAAAGGTAATGTACCAGTGCCAGGGGTAGAGTACCAGTACCAAGTGTAGTGTACCAGTACCAGGGGTAGTGTACCAGTACCAAGGGAAGTGTACCAGTGCCAGCGTTAGTGTACCAGTACCAGGGGTAGTGTACTAGATCCAGGGTTAGATGTACCAATGCCAGGGGTAGTGTACCAGTGTCAGGGTTAGTGTACCAGTACCAGGGTTAGTGTACCAGTGTCAGGGATAGTGTACCAGTGCAACGGATAGTGTACCTGTACCAGGGGTAGTGTACCAGTACCAGGGATAGTGCACCAGTGCCAAAGGTAATGTACCAGTGCCAGGGGTAGTGAACCAGTACCAAGTGTAGTGCACCAGTTCCACGGATAGTGTACCGATACCAAGGGAAGTGTACCAGTGACAGGGTTAGTGTACCAGTACCAGGGGTTGTGTACTAGAGCCATGGTTAGTGTACCAATGCCAGGGGTAGTGTACCAGTGCCAGAGATAGTGTACCAGAACCAGGGGTACTGTACCAGTGCCAGGGATAGTGTACCAGTGCCAGGGGTAGTGCACCAGTAACAGGGGTAGTGCACCAGTGCCAGGGATAGTGTACCAGTGCCAAGGGTAGTGTACCAGTGCCAGGGATAGTGTACCAGTGCCAGGGATAGTGTACCAGTGCCAGGGGTAGTGTACCAGTGCCAGGGAGAGTATACCAGTGCCAGGGGTAGTGCACCAGTAACCAGGGGTAATGTACCAGTGCCAGGGATAGTGTACCAGTGCCAAGGGTAGTGTACCAGTGCCAGGGATAGTGTACCAGTGCCAGGGGTAGTGTACCAGTGACAGAGATATTGTACTAGTGCCAGGGGTAATGCACCAGTGCCAGGGTTAGTTTACCAGTACCAGGGGTAGTGTATCAGTGCCAGGGTTAGTGTGACATTACCAGGGGTAGTGTACCAGTGCCAGGGTTAGTGTACCAGTGCCAGGGTTAGTGTACCATTTCCAGTGGTAGTGTACCAGTGCCAGGGTTAGTGCACCAGTACCAGGGGTAGTGTACCAGTACCAAGGCTATTGTACCAGTGACAGGGATAGTGTACCAGTGCCAGGGGTAATGAACCAGTGCCAGGGTTAGTGTACCATTACCAGGGGTAGTGTACCAATGCCAGGGTTAATGTACCAGTACCAGGGGGAGTGTACCAGTGCCAGGGATAGTGTACCAGTGCCAGGGGTAGAGTACCAGTGCCAGGGGTAGTGTACCAGTACCAGGGTAGTGTACCATTACCAAGGCTGGTGTACCAGTGCCAGGGATAGTATACCAGTGCCAGGGGTAAAGTACCACTGCCAGGGGTAGTGTACAAGTACCAGAGGTAGTGTACCAGTACCAGGGATAGTGTACCAGTGCCAGGTTATGTGTACCAGTATGAGGGGTACTATACCAGGACCAGGGGTAGGGTACCAGTGCCAGGGTTAATGTACCAGTACCAGGGGTAGTGTACCAGTACCAGGGGTTGTGTACCAGTGCCAGGGCTAGTGTACCAGTACCAGAGGTAGTGTACCAGTACCAGGGATAGTGTACCAGTACCAGGGATAGTGTACCAGTACCAGGCGTAGTATACCAGTGCCAGAGGTAGTGTACCAGGACCAGAGGTAGTGTACCAGTAAGCGGGATAGTGTACCAGTACCAGGGATAGTGTACCACCCAGGATGAGATGTCGACTGTACTTCTCTCTCCTTCGGTCGGCATTGATCTGCCTCATGGGAACGAGAGCTTCGGCACCAATGCCGACAACCGCTTCAGACATTGACTATGAGGCTACAGTGACTGAATGCCACATAGATCTGCGGCTCAACTAATTCAACACAGATAGGATAGCATCTTATGTATTAGGATATTTAATATTAAGGTAATAAAATGGCGGCGAAGGCGTGGATAATGGGCAAGCTGGAGGCCATTGTTGGGATAGTGTACCACCAATACCAGGGGGAGTGTACCAGTGCCCGTGGTATTGTAACAGTACCATGGATTGTGTACCAGTGCCAGGGTTAGTGTACCACTGCCAGGTATAGTGTAACAGTGCCAGGGGTAAAGTACCAGTGCCAGGGTTAGTGTACCATTATCAGGGGTATTGTACGAATGCCAGGGGTAGTGTACCATTACCAGGGGTAGTGTACCTCTGCCAGGGATGTATACCAGTACCAGGGGTAGTGTACCAGTGCCAGGGATAGTGTACCAGTGCCAGTGGTAGTGTACCAGTGCCAGGGGTATTGTACCATTCCCAGTGGCAATATCCCAGTACCAAGGATAGTGCACCAGTACCAGGGGTAGTGTACCAGTGCCAGGGGTAGTGTGCCAGTGCCAGGGGTAGTGTACCAGTGCCAGGGTTAGTGTACCATTACCAGTGGTAATGTACCAGTGCCAGGGTTAGTGTATGAGAACCAGGGGTAGTGTACCAGTACCAAGGCTAGTGTACCAGTGCCAGGGATCGTGTGATATTACCAGGGGTAGTGTACCAGTGCCAGGTTTAGTGCACCAGTGCCAGGGGTAGTGTATCAGTGCCAGGGGTAGTGTATCAGTACCAAGGCGATTGTACCAGTGCCAGGGGTAGTGTACCAGTGCCAGGGATAGTGTACCAGTGCCAGGGGTAGTGTACCAGTGCCAGGGATAGTGTACCAGTGACAGGGATAGTGTACAAGTGCCAGGGGTAATGTACCAGTGACAGGGTTAATGTACCATTACTAGGGGTAGTGTACCAATGCCAGGGAGAGTGTACCAGTACCAGGCGTAGTGTACCAGTACCAGGGGTAGTGTACCAGTACCAAGGCGAGTGTACCAGTGCCAGGGGTAGTGTATCAGTGCCAGGGGTAGTGTATCAGTACCAAGGCGAGTGTACCAGTGCCAGGGGTAGTGTACCAGTGCCAGGGATAGTGTACAAGTGCCAGGGGTAGTGTACCAGTGCCAGGGATAGTGTACCAGTGACAGGGATAGTGTACAAGTGCCAGGGGTAATGTACCAGTGACAGGGTTATTGTACCATTACTAGGGGTAGTGTACCAATGCCAGGGATAGTGTACCAGTGCCAGGCGTAGTGTACCAGTACCAGGGGTAGTGTACCAGTACCAAGGCGAGTGTACCAGTGCCAGGGGTAGTGTACCAGTGCCAGGGATAGTGTACCAGTGCCAAGGGTAGTGTATACAGTGCCAGGGATAGTGTACCAGTGACAGGGGTAGTGTACCAGTGCCAGGGGTAGTGTATCAGTGCCAGGGTTAGTGTACCGTTACCAGTGGTAGTGTACCAGCACCAAGGTTAGTGTACCAGTACCAGAGGTAGTGTACCAATACCAAGGCTAGTGTACCAGTGCAAGGGATAGTGTACCAGTGCCAGGGGTAATGTACCAGTACCAGGGTTTGTGTACCAGTACAAGGGGTAGGGCACCGGTACCAGGGGTAGTGTACCAGTGCCAGGGTTAGTGTACTAGTACCAGGGTAGTGTACCAGTACCAAGGCTAGTTCACCAGTGCGAGGGATAGTGTACCAGTGCCAGGGATAGTGTACCAGTGCCAGGGGTAATGTACCAGTGCCAGGGTTAGTGTACCAGTACCAAGGGAAGTGTACCAGTGCCAAGGTTAGTGTACCAGTACCAGGGGTAGTGTACTAGAGCCAGGGTTAGTGTACCAATGCCAGGGATAGTGTACCAGAGCCAGGGATAGTGTACCAGTACCAGGGGTAGTTTACCAGTACCTGGGATAGTGTACCAGTGCCATGCTTACTGTACCAGTGCCAGGGGTAGTGTACCACTACCAGAGGTAGTTTACCAGAACCAGGGATAGGGTACCAGTACCAGGGGTAGTGTACCAGTGCCAGGGTTAGTGTACCAGTACCAGGGGTAGTGTACCAGTACCAGAGATAGTGTACCAGTACCAGGGGTAGTGTACTAGTGCCAGGGGTAGTGTACCAGTACCATAGGTAGTGTACCAGTAAGAAGGATAGTGTACCAGTACCAGGGATAGTGTACCATCCAGGATGACATGTCGCTTGTACTTCTCTCTCCTTCGGTCGGCTTTGTTCTGCCTCATGGGAACGAGAGCTTCGGCCCCAATACCGACAACAGCTGCAGACATTGACTAAGAGGCTACAGTGACTGAATGCCGCATAGATCTGCGGCTCAACTAATTCAACACAGATAGGATAGCAACTTATGTATTAGGATATTTAATATTAAGGAAATAAATGGCGGTGAAGGTGTGGCTAATGGGGGAGGATGGAGGCCATTGATGGGCTAGAGTACCAGTACCACGGGAAGTGTACCAGTGCCAGTGGTATTGTACCAGTACCAGGGATAGTTGTTCTAGTCCCAGGGTTAGTGTACCAGTGCCAGGGATAGTGTACTAGTACCAGGGGTAGTGCACCAGTACCAGGGGTAGTGTACCAGTACCAGGGGTAGTGCACCATTTCCAGGGGTAGTGTACCAGTGCCAGGGATACAGTACCAGTAACAGGGTTAGTGTACCATTACCAGGGGTAGTGTACCATTATCAGGGATAATGTACCAGTGTCAGGGATAGTGTACAAGTACCAGGAATAGTGTACCAGTACCAGGGGTAGTGCACCAGTGCCACGGGCTGTGTACCAGTGCCAGGGGTAGTGTTCCAGTGCCAGGGGTAGTGTACCATTACTAGGGGTATTGTACCAATGCCAGGATTAGTGTACCAGTAACAGGGGGAGTGTACCAGTGCCAGGGGTAGTGTACCAGTGCCAGTGTTAATGTACCATTACCAGGGGTAGTGTACTAGTGCCAAGGATAGTGTACCAGTGCCAGGGGTAGTGTACCAGTACCAGGGGTAGTGTACCATTACCCGGGGTAATGTACCAGTACCATGGGTAATGTACCAGTACCAAGGCTAGTGTACCAGTGCCAGGGTTAGTGTACCATAACCAGGGGTAGTGTACTAGTGCTAGGGATACATTACCAGTAACAGGGTTAGTGTACAATTACCAGGGGTAGTGTACCATTGTCAGGGGTAATGTACCAGTGTCAGGGATAGTGTACCAGTACCAGGAATAGTGTACCGGTACCAGGGGTAGTGTACCAGTGCCAGGGACTGTGTACCAGTGCCAGGGGTAGTGTTCCAGTGCCAGGGTTAGTGTACCAGTACCAGGTGTAGTGTACTCGAGCCAGGGTTAGTGTATCAATGCTAAGGGTAGTGTACAAGTACCAGGGATAGTGTACCAGTGCCAGGGGTAGTGTACCAGTGCCGGGGTTAGTGTACCAGCGCCAGGGTAGTGCACCAGTACCACGGGTAGTGTACCAGTACCAGGGGTAGTGTACCAATACCAAGGCGAGTGTACCAGTGCCAGGGGTAGTGTACCAGTGCCAGGGATAGTGTACCTGTACCAGGGGTAGTGAACCAGTGCCAGAGTTAGTGTACCAGTACCAAGGCTAATTTACCAGTGCGAGGGATAGTGTGCCAGTGCCAGGGGTAAAGTACAAGTGCCAGGGTTAGTGTACCATTACCAGGGGTAGTGTACCTATGCCAGGGTTAGTGTACCAGTACTAGGGGGAGTGTACCAGGGCCAGGGTTAGTGTACCATTACCAGGGGTAGTGTACCAGTACCAGGGTTTGTGTACCAGTACCACGGGTAGGGTACCGGTACCAGGGATAGTGTACCAGTGCCAGGGTTAGTGTACCAGTACCAGGGTAGTGTACCAGTACCAGGGGTAGTGTACCAGTGCTAGGGTGTAGTGAACCAGTGCCAGGGATAGTATACCAGTGCCATGGATAGTGTACCTGTACCAGGGGTAGTGTACCAGTGCCAGGGTTAGTGTGCCGGTACCAAGGATAGTTCACCAGTGCGAGGGATAGTGTACCAGTGCCAGGGATAGTGTACCAGTGCCAGGGGTAATGTACCAGTGCCAGGGTTAATGTACCAGTACCAAGGGAAGTGTACCAGTGCCAGGGTTAGAGTACCAATGCCAGGGTTAGTGTACCAGTGCCAGGGATAGTGTACCAGTACCAGGGGTAGTGTACCAGTTCCAGGGATAGCGTACCAGTGCCATGCTTACTGTACCAGTGCCAGGGATTGTGTACCAGTACCAGAGATTGTGTACCAGTACCAGGGATAGTGTACCAGTATCAGTGGTAGTGTTCCTGTGCCAGGGGTAGTGTACCAGTACCAGAGGTAGTGTACCAGTAAGAGGGATAGTGTACGAGTACCAGGGATAGTGGACCACCGAGGATAAGATGTCGACTGTACTTCTCTCTCCTTCGGTCGGCTTTGATCTGCCTCATGGGAAGGAGAGCTTCGGCCCCAATGCCGACGAGAGCTGCACACATTGACTATGAGGCTACAGTGACTGAATGCCACATAGATCTGCGACTCAACTAATTCAACACATATCGAATAGCAACTTATGTTTTAGGATATTTAATATTAAGGTAAAAAAATGGCGGCGAAGGTATGGCTCATGGGGGAGGCTGGAGGCCATTGTTGGGATAGTGTACCAATACCAGGGGTAGTGTACCAGTGCCAGTGGCATTGTACCAGTAACAGGGTTAGTGTACCAGTGCCAGGGTTAGTGTACCAGTGGCAGGGTTAGTGTACCAGTGCCAGGGTAAGTGTACCAGTACCAGGGGTAGTGTACCATTACCAAGGCTAGTTCACCAGTGCGAAGGAGAGTGTGCCAGTGCCAGGGGTAGAGTACCAGTGCCAGGGTTAGCGTACCATTACCAGGGGTAGTGCACCAGTGCCAGGGTTTGTATACCATTACCAGGGGTAGGATACCAGTACCAGGGGAAGTGTACCAGTGCCAGGGTTAGTGTACCAGTACCAGGGGTAGTGTACCAGTGCCAGGGATAGTGTACCAGTGCCAGGGATAGTGTACCAGTGCCAGGGATAGCGTACCTGTACCAGAGGGGGTGTACCAGTACCAGGGGTAGTGCACCAGTGCCAAAGGTAATGTACCAGTGCCAGGGGTAGTGTACCAGTACCAAGTGTAGTCCACCAGTACCAGGGGTAGTGTACCAGTACCAAGGCGAGTGTACCACTGCCATGGGTAGTGTACCAGTGCCAGGGATAGTGTACCAGTGCCAGGGGTAGTGTACCAGTGCCAGGGAGAGTATTCCAGTGCCAGGGGTAGTGTACCAGTGCCAGGGTTAGTTTACCAGTACGAGGGATCTTGCATCAGTGCCAGAGTTAGTGTGACATTACCAGGGGTAGTGTACCAGTGCCAGGGTTAGTGTACCATTACCAGTGGTAGTGTACTAGTGCCAGGGTTTGTGTACCAGTGCCAGGAGTAGTGTACCAGTACCAAGGCTAGTGTACCAGTGCCAGGGATAGTGCTCCAGTGCCCGGGGTAATGTACCAGTGCCAGGGTTAGTGTACCATTAACAGGGGTAGTGTACCAATGCCAGGGTTAGTGTACCAATACCAGGGGGAGTGTACCAGTGCCAGGGGTAGTGTACCAGTGCCCGGGATACAGTACCAGTACCAGGGATAATGCACCATTACCATGGGTAGTGTACCATTACCAGGGGTAGTGTACGAGTGCCGCGGTTAGTGTACCAGTGCCAGGGGTAGTCTGCCAGTGCCAGGGGTAGTGTACCAGTACCAGGGGTAGTGTACCAGTGCCAGGGTTAGTGTGCCATTACCAGGGGTAGTGTACCAGTGCCCGGGATACAGTACCAGTACCAGGGATAATGCACCATTACCATGGGAAGTGTACCATTACCAGGGGTAGTGTACCAGTGTCAGGGTTAGTGTACCTGTACCAGGGGTAGTTGTACCAGTGTCAGGGTTAGTGTCCCAGTACCAAGGCTGGTGTACCAGTGCCAAGGATAGTGTACCAGAAATAAGGTTTGTGTACAATTACGAGGGGTAGTGTCCTAGTGCCAGGGTTTCTGTACCAGTACCAGGGGTAGGGTACCAGTACCTAGGGTAGTTTACCAGTACCAGGGTTAGAGTACCAGTACCAGGGGTATTGTACCATTACCAGTGGTAATGGACCAGTGCCAGGGTTAGTGTACCAGTACTAGGGGTAGTGTACCATTACCAAGGCTGGAGTACCAGAGCCAGGGATAGTGTACCAGTACCACGGGGAGTGTCCCAGTGCCAGGGTTGGTGCACCATTACCAGGGGTAGTGTACCAGTGCCAGGGTTTGTGTACCAGTACCAGGGGTACTGTACCAGTACCAGGGGGAGTGTACCAGTGCCAGGGTTGGTGTACCATTGCCAGGGGTAGTGTACCAATCACAGGGTTAGTGTACCATTGCCAGGGGTAGTGTACCAGTGCCAAGGCTAGTGTGCCAGTGCCAGGGATAGTGTAGCAGTGCCAGGGGTAAAGTACCAGTGCCAGGGTTTGTGAGCAAACAAATAACCATTTCGCTACTATATGCCAGACGCTCCCACGGCTTGACACAACCACTCTCCCTGCTTACCTACCAGCCTCCCTTCCCACTGACTTAGTAGAAGAATTTGACGTAGCAAAACGCCTGGACAAACTAAAATTAAAACGCTCTACCACCCCCATTGACTTACCAATGAAACTCTTCAAGGAGTTCTCCCCGGAGCTTGCTAAACCCCTCTGCTCCATCATCAATGCTTCTCTCAGTCAAGCCAGATGCCCAGCTGACTGGAAGACCTCTTATGTATCACCAGTGCCCAAGTCAACCAGCCCACAATCCTTAAATCAGCTACGACCTATTGCAATCACCCCAATACCCAGCCTAATCTGTGAAAGTTTTGTGTTCGACTGGGCTTATGCTGATATTGCAGGAGTCGTAGACCCTCAGCAATTTGGCAACATGAAAACTTCCTCCACCACTCACTGTCTTGTCAGCTTTCTCGATTACATATACCGCCATCTCGAGAAACGAAAAACGTCTGTAGCTGTCGCCTTCATTGATTTCACTAAAGCGTTCGACCTAGTCGACCACAATATAATCATCAACAAAGCTATTGACCTCGGGCTTCGAAGAAGCCTCATACCATGGCTTACAGACTTCCTCAGTGACCGACGCCAAGCTGTACGCTTCCGAGGGGCTGTCTCCACCTTTCAGTCACTCACCTGTGGCGTCCCCCAAGGCACCAAGATGGGACCACTCTGCTTCCTTATGCTCATCAATGATGCCCTAAGAGAAACCCCTGCTCGCTGGAAATATGTCGACGACTCCACCATTGGGATCAGCGTCAACAATTCTGCTCCCAACTATACCGCCCTTCAGGATTTATTGAACAGTCTCCAAAACTGGGCTACCAACAACCATGTCACCATCAACCATACCAAGACCATGGTTATGCACATCAACCTCTCCTCCGACATTGTCCCACCTCCTTCCATCACTCTAGGTCCGAACACACTCCAGGTCGTAGATTCCACGAAGCTCCTCGGCGTCACCATAGACAACAAACTAAATTGGAAACCACACGTCAATGAAGTTGTCAAATCCTCCAGTTTCCGTCTCCACCTCCTCCGCCGACTCAAGTCCCTCGGAGTTCCTGCACACGAGCTCCTCAGTGTTTACACAACATTCATACTTCCCAAGCTCACCTATGCCTCCCCCACCTGGTCTTCCTCCCTAAATGCCACACAACGTAAACACCTAGAAAAAGTGCAAAAGAGGGCATGCAAGATTATTCTCTCCTCCTCCTACTCCACATATCAAGAAGCGCTCAACACACTGACCCTTTCGACTCTCACTGACCATCACCACGACCTCATCTGCAAATTTGGTAAGAAGCTTCTACACCATCCCCGACACCGGCTCCTACTACCACCCGAGGTCCCTTGTCCGAGAATTGCTGTTCGACACCACAACCGCATCCAGCCCATACGTGCACGAACTGATCGCTATAAGAACAGCCCAGTCCCAACCATTGTAAAAATTATCAATAACTTGTAATACTGTAACACTGTCACTATGTTGAATTGAACTGTAGTTTGAGCTTTTCCCCATCTAAGTTATTATATGTCTTATTTGTGTCACTTATGTTACTTGTATATTATTTGTAATTCGTAACCCATTCCCCAAATATGTAACTGTATATTTTCAGCCTTCTGGCTGCCAAGCTCTTTCAATAAACCGTTAATTATTATTATTATTATTATTATTATTAATGCCAGGGATAGTGTACCAGTGCCCGGGGTAGTGTACAAGTGCCAGGGATGGTGTACCAGTGCCAGGGGTAGTGTACCAGTACCAGGGTTAGTGTTCCAGTACCAGGAGTAGTGTACCAGTGCCAGGGATAGTGTACCAGAGCCAAGGGTAGTGTACCAGTGCCAGGGTTAGTGTACCAGTACCAGGGGTAGTGCACCATTACCAAGGCTGGTGTACCAGTGCCAGGGATAGTGTACCAGTGCCAGGGGTAAAGTACCATTACCAGGGATAGTGTACCAATCACAGGGTTATTGTACCAGTACCAGGGGGAGTGTACCAGTGCCAGGGTTGGTGTACCATTGCCAGGGGTAGTGTACAAGTGCCAGGGTTTGTGTACCAGTACCAGGGGTACTGCACCAGTACCAGGGGTAGTGTACCAGTGTCGGGGTTGTGTACCAGTACCAGGGGTAGTGTACCAGTACCAGGGGTAGTGTACCAGTGCCAGGGGTAGTGTACCAGTGCCAGGGTTAGTATACCAGTGCCAAGGTTGGTGTACCATTACCAGTGGTAGTGTACCAGTGCCAGGGTTAGTGTATGAGAACCAGGGGTAGTGTAACAGTACCAAGGCTAGTGTGCCAGTGCCAGGGATAGTGTAGCAGTGCCAGGGGTAAAGTACCAGTGCCAGGGTTAGTGTCCCATTACCAGGGGTAGTGTACCAATGCCAGGGATAGTGTACCAGTGCCCGGGGTAGTGTACCAGTGCCAGGAATGGTGTACCAGTGCCAGGGATGGTGTACCAGTACCAGGGGTAGTGTACCAGTACCAAGGCTGCTGTACCAGTGACAGGGGTAGTGCACCAATTCCAGGGGTAGTGTACCAATGCCAGGGATAGAGTACCAGTGCCAGGGGTAGTGTACCAGTACCAGGGGTAATGTACCAGTGCCAGGGGTACTGTACCAGTACCAGGGATAGTGTACCAGTGCCAGGGGTATTCTACCAGTGCCAGGGGTAGTGTCCCAGTACCAGGGGTAGTGTACCAGTGCCAGGGGTAGTGTACCAGTACTAGGGGTAGTGTACCAGTACCTAGGGTAGTTTACCAGTACCAGGGTTAGAGTACCAGTACCAGGGGTATTGTACCATTACCAGTGGTAATGGACCAGTGCCAGGGTTAGTGTACCAGTACTAGGGGTAGTGTACCATTACCAAGGCTGGAGTACCAGAGCCAGGGATAGTGTACCAGTACCACGGGGAGTGTCCCAGTGCCAGGGTTGGTGCACCATTACCAGGGGTAGTGTACCAGTGCCAGGGTTTGTGTACCAGTACCAGGGGTACTGTACCAGTACCAGGGGTAGTGTACCAGTGCCAGGGTTAGTGTACCAGTACCAGGGGTAGTGTACTAGTGCCAAGTTTAGTGTACCATTACCAGGGGTAGTGTACCATTGCGAGGGGTAGTGTACCAGTGCCAGGGGTAGTGTACCAGTACCAAGGTAGGTGTAGCAGTACCAGGGGTAGTGTACCAGTACCAAAGTTAGTGTACCAGTACCAGGGGTTGTGTACCAGTGCCAGGGATAGTGTACCAGTGCAAGAGTTAGTGTACCAGTACCAGGGGTAGTGTACCAGTGCCAAGTTTAGTGTACTAGTGCAAGGGTTAGTGTACCATTACCAGGGATAGTGTACCAGTAGAAATGTTAGTGTACCAGTACCAAGGGTAGTTTTCCAGTACCAGGGTTAGAATACCAATACCAGGGGTAGTGTACCAATGCCAGGGATAGAGTACCAGTGCCAGGGGTAGTGTACCAGTACCAGGGGTAATGTACCAGTGCCAGGGGTACTGTACCAGTACCAGGGATAGTGTACCAGTGCCAGGGGTATTCTACCAGTGCCAGGGGTAGTTTACCAGTACCAGGGGTAGTATACCAGTGCCAGGGGTAGTGTACCAGTAGCAGGGGTAGTGCACCAGTGCCAGGGATAGTGTACCAGTGCCAGGGGTATTCTACCAGTGCCATGGGATAGTGTACCAGTGCCCGGGGTATTCTACCAGTGCCATGGGTAGTGTACCAGTGCCAGGGTAGTGTACCAGTGCCAGGGATAGTGTACCAGTGCAAGGGTTAGTGTACCAGTACCAGGGGTAGTGTACCAGTGCCAAGTTTAGTGTACTAGTGCAAGGGTTAGTGTACCATTACCAGGGATAGTGTACCAGTAGAAATGTTAGTGTACCAGTACCAAGGGTAGTTTTCCAGTACCAGGGTTAGAATACCAATACCAGGGGTAGTGTACCAATGCCAGGGATAGAGTACCAGTGCCAGGGGTAGTGTACCAGTACCAGGGGTAATGTACCAGTGCCAGGGGTACTGTACCAGTACCAGGGATAGTGTACCAGTGCCAGGGGTATTCTACCAGTGCCAGGGGTAGTGTACCAGTACCAGGGGTAGTGTACCAGTGCCAGGGGTAGTGTACCAGTACAAGGGGTAGTGTACAAGTGCGAGGGTTAGTGTACCAGTATCAGGGGTAGTGTACCAGTACCAGGGTTAGTGTACCAGTACCAGGGGTAGTGTACCAGGGGTAGTGTACCAGTACCAGGGTTAGTGTTCCAGTACCAGGGGTAGTGTACCAGTGCCAGGGATAGTGTACCAGAGCCAAGGGTAGTGTACCAGTGCCAGGGTAGTGTACCAGTGCCAGGGTTAGTGTACCAGTCCCTGGGGTAGTGTACCATTACCAAGGCTGGTGTACCAGTCCCAGGGATAGTGTACCAGTTCCAGGGGTAAAGTACCAGTGCCAGGGGTAGTGTACCAATCACAGGGTTAGTGTACCAGTACCAGGGGGAGTGTACCAGTGCCAGGGTTGGTGTACCATTGCCAGGGGTAGTGTACCAATCACAGGGTTAGTGTACCATTGCCAGGGGTAGTGTACCAGTGCCAAGGCTAGTGTGCCAGTGCCATGGATAGTGTAGCAGTGCCAGGGGTAAAGTACCAGTGCCAGGGTTTGTGTCCCATTACCAGGGGTAGTGTACTAATGCCAGGGATAGTGTACCAGTGCCCGGGGTAGTGTACAAGTGCCAGGGATGGTGTACCAGTGCCAGGGGTAGTGTACCAGTACCAGGGTTAGTGTTCCAGTACCAGGAGTAGTGTACCAGTGCCAGGGATAGTGTACCAGAGCCAAGGGTAGTGTACCAGTGCCAGGGTTAGTGTACCAGTACCAGGGGTAGTGCACCATTACCAAGGCTGGTGTACCAGTGCCAGGGATAGTGTACCAGTGCCAGGGGTAAAGTACCATTACCAGGGATAGTGTACCAATCACAGGGTTATTGTACCAGTACCAGGGGGAGTGTACCAGTGCCAGGGTTGGTGTACCATTGCCAGGGGTAGTGTACAAGTGCCAGGGTTTGTGTACCAGTACCAGGGGTACTGCACCAGTACCAGGGGTAGTGTACCAGTGTCGGGGTTGTGTACCAGTACCAGGGGTAGTGTACCAGTACCAGGGGTAGTGTACCAGTGCCAGGGGTAGTGTACCAGTGCCAGGGTTAGTATACCAGTGCCAAGGTTGGTGTACCATTACCAGTGGTAGTGTACCAGTGCCAGGGTTAGTGTATGAGAACCAGGGGTAGTGTAACAGTACCAAGGCTAGTGTGCCAGTGCCAGGGAGTGTGTAGCAGTGCCAGGGGTAAAGTACCAGTGCCAGGGTTAGTGTCCCATTACCAGGGGTAGTGTACCAATGCCAGGGATAGTGTACCAGTGCCCGGGGTAGTGTACCAGTGCCAGGAATGGTGTACCAGTGCCAGGGATGGTGTACCAGTACCAGGGGTAGTGTACCAGTACCAAGGCTGCTGTACCAGTGACAGGGGTAGTGCACCAATTCCAGGGTTAGTGTACCAGTGCCAGGGGAAGTGTACCAGTGCCAGGGGTGCTGTATCAGTGCCAGGATTAGTGTACCAGTGCCATGGTTAGTTTGCCAGTGCCAGGGGTATTCTACCACTGCCAGAGGTAGTGTATCAGTGCCAGGGGTAGTGTAACCAGTGCCAGGGGTAGTGTACCAGTGCCAGGGATGGTGAACCAGTACCAGGGGTAGTGTACCAGTACCAAGGCTAGTGTACCAGTGCCAAGGTTTGTGTACCAGTACCAGGGGTAGGGTACCAATACCAAGGGTAGTGTACTAGTGCTAGGGTTAGTGTACCATTACCAAGGGTAGTGTACCAGTGCTAGGGTTAGTGTACCACTACCAAGGGTAGTGTACCAATGCCAGGGTTCGTGTTCCAGTAACAGGAGGAGTGTACCAGTGCCAAGGTTAGTGTACCAGTACCACTGGTAGTGTACCAGTACCAGGGGTAGTGTACCAGTGCCAGGGGTAGTGTACCAGTGCCGGGATTAGGGTACCAGTGCCAGGGATAGTGTACCTGTACCAGGGGTAGTGTACCATTACCAGGGGTAGTGCACCAGTGGCAAAGGTAATGTACCAGTGCCAGGTGTAGTGTACCAGTACCAAGTGCAGTGTACCAGTAACAGGGGTAGTGTACTAGTGCGAGGGTTAGTGTACCATTACCAGTGGTAGTGTACCAGTGCCAGGGTTAGTGCATCAGTGTCAGGGATAGTGTACCAGTGCCAGGGGTAGTGTATCAGTGCCAGGGTTAATGTGACATTACGAAGGGTAGTGTACCAGTGCCAGGGTTAGTGTACCAGTACCAGGGGTAGTGTACTAGTGCGAGGGTTAGTGTACCATTACCAGTGGTAGTGTACCAGTGCCAGGGTTAGTGTATCAGTGTCAGGGATAGTGTACCAGTGCCAGGGGTAATGTACCAGTGCCAGGGTTAGTGTACCAGTACCAGGGGTAGTGTACCAGTGCCAGGGGTAGTGTACCAGTGCCAGGGATAGTGTACCATTACCAGGGGTAGTGTACCAATGCCAGAGTTAGTGTACCAGTACCAGGGGGAGTGTACCAGTGCCAGGGTTTGTGTACCAGTACCAGGGGTACTGTACCAGTACCAGGGGTAGTGTACCAGTGCCGGGGTTGTGTACCAGTACCAGGGGTAGTGTACCAGTACCAGGGGTAGTGTACCAGTGCCAGGGTTTGTGTACCAGTACCAGGGGTACTGTACCAGTACCAGGGGTAGTGTACCAGTGCCGGGGTTTGTGTACCAGTACCAGGGGTACTGTACCAGTACCAGGGGTAGTGTACCAGTGCCGGGGTGTGTGTACCAGTACCAGGGTGTGTGTACCAGTACCAGGGGTACTGTACCAGTACCAGGGGTAGTGCACTAGTGCCAGGGTTGGTGTACCATTACCAGGGGTAGTGTACCAGTGCCAGGGTTTGTGTACCAGTACCAGGGGTAGTGTACAAGTGCCAGAGGTAGTGTATCAGAACCAGGGGTAGTGTACCAGTACCAAGGCTAGTGTGCCAGTGCCAGGGATAGTGTAGCAGTGCCAGGGGTTATGTACCAGTGCCAGGGTTAGTGTCCCTTTACCAGGGGTTGTGTTACCAATGCCAGGGAGAGTGTACCAGTACCAGGGGGAGTGTACCAGTGCCAGGGTTAGTGTACCAATACCAGGGGTAGTGTACCAGTGCCAGGGTTTGTGTACCATTACCAGGGGTAGTGTACCAGTGCCAGGGATAGTGTACCAGTGCCAGTGGTAGTGTACCAGTGCCAGGGGTATTGTACCATTACCAGTGGTAATGTACCAGTGCCAGGGTTAGTGTACCAGTACCAGGGGTAGTGTACCATTACCAGGGCTGGTGTACCAGTACCAGGGATAGTGTACCAGTGCCAGGGGTAAAGCACCAGTGCCAGGGTTAGTGTACCATTAACAGGGGTAGTGTACCAATGCCAGGTTTAGTGTACCAGTACCAGGGGGAATGTACCAGTGCAATGGTTGGTGTACCATTACCAGGGGTAGTGTACCAGTGCCAGGGTTTGTGTACTAGTACCAGGGGTACTGTACCAGTACCAGGGGTAGTGTACCAGTGCCAGGGTTAGTGTACCAGTACCAGGGGTAGTGTACCATTAACAGGGGTAGTGTAACAATGCCAGGGTTAGTGTTCCAGTACCAGGGGTAGTGTACCAGTGCCAGGGGTAGTGTACCAGTGCCAGGGTTAGTGTACTGTTATGAACCCCGCCACCAATTGTCATTATCTACCTACCCAGCACTACGAACCACGCCATCTATTGTCCTGATCTACCTACCCAGCACAACGAGCAACGCCATCTAGGGACGAAACCCGAGTATGACTACTCTTAGTTACCACTCCGGGGTTTCCCTTCTCCATATCCTGGTTATTGCGTCACCTCCTCGAAGTCTTCTTTGTCAGCTCGAGTTCGAGGAGAGTTCAGTTCACTCTGGGAAGTGACCACAGGATGACCTATCCTGGAAACCTACGGCACAGTGACTACCTACCGTCTTCTACAATACTCAGCCTTGCTCGTCAGCCATCTCAGCTCCGCACTTAAGTATTTGTAATCTTATATTGCCTCCCCCACGTCCACTTGCTTCAAAATTGTTTATGTTGTATAAATATGTATATACTGTTAATGTTTAGGCTAAGTATGGTTAAGGGTAAATTATAGAAAGCTGAATATTTTGTTAAGGAAATTATGGCACTTTATTATACACAACAAAAACTCGCATCCTTTGTCTACCCTTTTATAGTCCGATTGTCTTTGTTTTTTTTTGCTGTTGCCTGTTGGGATCTGGGTAGACTTTTAACTATATTCTAAATCCCCAACTCGTAACAGTACCAATGCCAGGGGTAGTGTACCAGTGCCAGGGGTATGTACCATTACCAGTGGTAGGTTACCAGTGCCAGGGTTAGTGTACCAGTACCAGGGGTAGTGTACCATTACCAAGGCTGGTGTACCCGTGCCAGGGATAGTGTACCAGTACCAGGGGTAGTGTACCAGTGCCAGGGGCTGTGTACCAGTGCCAGTGGTATTGTACCAGTACCAGGGTTAGTGTACCAGTGCCAGGGTTAGTGTACCAGTGCCAGGGTTAGTGTACCAGTGCCAGGGATAGTGTACCAGTACCAGGGATAGTGTACCAGTACCAGGGGTAGTGTACCAGTGCCAGTGGTATTGTACCAGTGCCAGTGGTATTGTACCAGTACCAGGGATAGTGTACCAGTACCGGGGTTAGTGTGCCAGTGGTAGTGTGCCAGTGCCAGGGTTAGAGTACCAGTACCAGGGATAGTGTACCAGTACCAGGGGTAGTGTACCAATGCCAGTGGTATTGTACCAGTGCCAGTGGTATTGTACCAGTACCAGGGATAGTGTACCAGTACCGGGGTTAGTGTGCCAGTGGTAGTGTGCCAGTGCCAGGGTTAGAGTACCAGTACCAGGGGTAGTGTACCAATGCCAGGGTTAGTGTACCATTACCAGGGGGAGTGTACCAGTGCCAGGGTTCGTGTGCCAGTACCAGGGTTAGTGTAATGGGCCCCTGTCTCATAAACAGAACATATTATATAAATGGGTCAATACATCTGATATTATATTCAGATTCATCACCCTGTAACTTTCCACTGTCTATGAGTAAGACATGAGTTGGATACGTGAGCGGGCAACTCTCCCAGGAGGGAGAGACCCATAAGTCAGCATTTCCGTAAGCCCACACAGCGAGGCCCTCGCTCTTCAGTCGCTCACATCAACTTATATCGAAAGGACGTGACCTAACGTTTTTAATACATAAACGCCGTCCCTTTCTCATTCACTCCTATACAGTGAGACTTACGGTCGATCTACATTCAGGAATTATATACACAACCCATATATAACAAAACAAGGAACTACCGTTTGGGTTTCGTTACTTAAACCCAAATAATAAATATATGTGAACGGCCTGGTTAATTGCACAAGCAGCCGATTCATTAGTGTACTAGGGTGTGTCATACGGAGGCGAATTTTTTTTTTCTTGAGTTTGAAAAATCGGCCCATGGTATTAATGATGTAGTTCTATGTGCAGAATCATGTGATATCTTCAGATTTGAAAGGTTTTCATTTTTTGCTAGGTAAATTTTAACTTGAAATCTTATGAAAATTCAGTATTCCCACCCTTTTACCAACACCACTAAATAGCTTATTTAAAGTAAAGTAAATGTATCAGGTTAATTTATTAGGATGAAAATGATCCAGAATAGTGAAACGAATGATCTTGACACATTTATTAAATTTAATATTCCTTTAGAAAACAAAATCATCAAATACAAAAACCGGTTTTACTACTACGACCCGGTGTTGCTGCACACCATAGAGAACATGTCTTTCTTGCTTCTGTTTCTACTAATCACCTCCATCCTGACCACCTGAGCTCGGATGTAGCCTTCCCTCCTCTCCTGGCTGTACACGTGACTGCTGGCCTCGCTCACTTGCTGTACACAACGCTCTATACTCTGGGTGTGCGAGGGCCAGGCAGGGACATGCATGGGATTGTCCAGGAAAGCTCTGACTTGAACATTGGTGAGGCTGTAGGTAAGAGGGGGCTCACTGCCAGCCTGGATGTTATCCAGATCTATGAGATCAGTGAGGGTCTTGGCACCTAGATTGACTTCAGGAGTCTTCCTGACCCTGAAGGAATCGTCACTAACTGCTTCGTCATGCCCAGATCCTCTCATAAGTCTCATATCCAAGATCTTTTTGACTGCCACTCTTCTCTCCTCCTCATCCTTACTGCAGAGCATTGTCTGCAGAACTGCCTCGGGATGAGCATACCAGGAAGATCTCCTCACAGTCTGCTCCACAATCTGAACAACCTTCCTTGGCTGACTCCTCAGGAGCTCAAGCTGGAAGAGAACATGCCTCGGACCTTCGGAGAACGATGACTTGACCTTGGTGTTGAACCAATTTGGCAAGTAGACACTCACGATGAATTGGACAATAAGTCTCAGGTTGTGAAGCTGGTTCCCTTTCAGTTTATGATGAGCGACCCAAATTCTGCAGAACCTGAGAGCCGTTGTGAGCCACCTAGAATGTGAGACTGGACCTATCTGCAGGTAAGCAAGTCTATCAGGCATGACCCCAGTTTTGATGGCACTGCAAATCATGTAACCATAGTACTGGTCAGTACTCAGGTCGGCAATGACAGTATGTGCAAGCTCAACGAGTGGAGGGCCAACTGTGATTTTTTCAAAGCTCGGATTTATTTCTAACTCAGTGGCAGAGTCCAGCATCTTGCCAAGAGGACCAGACCATCTGTTGTTTGAAAGAGTCTTGCCATCCAGCTCCTGGATCAGATGTCTGAGTGGCAACTCGTTGGTGTGGAGGTCACAAACAATCCAGACCAGCTTCCTCCCAATCTTCCGCTCTATCCACTGTATGACCCCCCCCCCCCCCTTGCCACCCTGTGTTCGTGTTGGTGCTGTCCCCTCCAATGACCTGCAGGGTCTGGTCTACGCTCCTCTCTCTGAGCCAGTTCACAATGTTATCTGCCACTATCTCAGCTGGTTTCCTGATGTCATCTTTCTCTGGAGTGAAATGCCACAAATACTTCCCTCCTGGTTCACTGCAGCAGGAGTAGTGTTCCTCCTTCACCATGGCAGGGAACAACTTGTCAGAATCTCCAACTTTCATGAACACTTTAGTGTCATCCCTTCTCCCATCAAAGAACAAACAATTGATTCCATTTTCTCTTATCCCCTTATCAAACTCCTCTTCTAGGTTACTGACAGGTTTCTCCTGAGCTCTCCTTACTTGTTATGATCTATCACCAGGTGAACATCATCAGGTGTTATCAAACCACCGTCAATCCAGGCAGCTGTTGCTATCTCTGCAGTTTCTCTGAGACCAGTGTGGTGTCGCATGCTGGCCAGAGCTATGCTCGGGATATCTTTCCTATTTCGAATGTTATGCCTCGAAGGTTTGGGATCATTATTTTCTGGGTTAGGGACAAAGTCACCATTCTCCTGGTCAGCACTCGGATCAGCCATGGGAAGTCATTAAACTCTGAATCAGCTTGACTCCAATCATCGGCCTTTTTTACCTCACCCTGGGCCTTCTCAAGTCTCTTTTCCTCGGCAACTCTTCTCCTCTTCTGTCTCTCTGTGGCAGCCTCCTGTCTCTTGGACTCCGGAATATCTTGGCTAGAAATCATGAGAGCCCCTATACTGCCAGTCTTCTCTCTCTGTGCTTTGACAAATGCCAGTTCGATCACAGGAATCTTCAGTTCACGCTTGCAAATACAGGAGATGTGGGCCTCGGATTTACAGTCACGATCGCATCCAAACTCAGGACAGAGAACAATTGGGCACTTGCAAGTAATTATGTCAAATAACTGGTCCAGTTGCTTGGCAAAGCTGTCCTTAACTGCAAGTTTTCCTCTCCCAAGAGAGATATCTCTTGCCTTTTCCCAACTGGCTAGCAGTTTCTCACGAATCTTCTTCTGACTTGTTATGACTGGAGGCTTGAACTGAGCGTTAGCCGGAGTGTACTGTGCCAAGACAGCTTTGGTCATATCACTGGCAATGTCTTTGTTTGTGTAAGTTCTTTGGTTCTTTTCACTGATTTGCCTGATTAAAACACCGTATCTCAAAGCATCTCTCAATGTAGGCAACTCCGACTTCAGGAGCTCTCTCCCGGACCCAAGATAGTGACTGAGATAGCTGGATTTTTGGTTCCTCGTCCTGACACAAGCAGCCATCGCAAATATTATGAACTTATAAATGCATCAGAATCTGAAACAGAAAAAAATATTGTTAGTTGGGTTGTTAAAGAATGAAGTCAGAAAGCAATGTTCACTATTTAATTATAATGCACTAATGCAGCTGTACGTTAGATTTTCGATTAATTTCACGCTAAAATTTACCTTGCAAAAGGTTGCAAAATATTGAAACTGAAATTATTTTCTGTTTATATACACTAAAATCTACCAAAAAAGTTTCGGGCCATTAGTTTTAGCTGATCTTCCCTCCTATGACACACCCTATTAGTGTACCAGTACCAGGGTTAGTGTACCAGTACCAAGGGTAGTGTACCAGTGCCAGGGTTAGTGTACCAGTGCCAGGGTTAGTGTACCTGTACCAGAGGTAGTGTACCACTACCAGGGATAGTGTACCAGTGCCAGGGGTAGTGTACCAGTACCAGGGGTAGTGTACTAGTATCAGGGGTAGTGTACCAATTCCAAGGGTAGTGTATGAGTGCCAGGGATGGTGTACCCGTACCAGTGGTAGTGTACCAGTACCAGGGGTAGTGTACCAGTGCTAGGGTTAGTGTACCAGTGCCAGCGGCAAAGTACCAGTACCAAGGGTAGTGTACCAGTGCCAGGGTTAGTGTACCAGTACCAGGGTTAGTGTACCAGTACCAAGGGTAGTGTACCAGTGCCAGGGTTAGTGTACCAGTGCCAGGGTTAGTGTACCAGTGCCAGGTGTAGTGGACCAGTACCAGGGTTAGTGTACCAGTACCAGGGATAGTGTACCAGTGCCAGGGGTAGTGTACCAGTGCCAGGGGTAGTGTACCAGTACCAAGGGTAGTGTACCAGTGCCAGGGTTAGTGTACCAGTGCCAGGGTTAGTGTACCAGTGCCAGGTGTAGTGTACCAGTACCAGAGGTAGTGTGCCACTACCAGGGATAGTGTACCAGTGCCAGGGGTAGTGTACCAGTGCCAGGGGTAGTGTACCAGTGCTAGGGGTAATGTACCAGTGCCAGGGGTGGTGTACCAGTACCAGGGGTAGTGTACCAGTACCAGGGGTAGTGTACCAGTACCAGGGGTAGTGTACCAGTGCCAGGGTTAGTGTACCAGTGCAAGGGTTAGTGTACCAGTGCAAGGGTTAGTGCACCAGTACCAGGGATAGTGCACCAGTGCCAGGGGTAGTGCACCAGTGCCAGGGTTAGTGTACCAGTGCCAGGGTTAGTGTTCCAGTGCCTGGGTTAGTGTATTAGTGCCAGTGTTAGTGTACCAGTGCCAGGGTTAGCGTATCAGTGCCAGGGTTAGCGTACCAGTACCAGGGGTTGTGTACCAGTACCAGGGGTTGTGTACCAGTGCCAGGGGTAGTGTACCAGTGCCAGGGTTAGTGTACCAGTACCAGGGTTAGTTGTACCAATACCAGGGTTAGTGTACCAGTGCTAGGGTTAATGTACCAGCACCAGAGGTAGTGTACCAGTGCCAAGGCTAGTGCACCAACAGGCCTCAATTCCAGTCTGGAAAATGTACAGTAAACACATATTATATACATTTATACATATATCATAAAATGCAGTTGGTAGGTGGAGGTTGTGTGGGCGTTAAAGGACCAGTTTGTTGGCATAAGTCAGCAACAGTTTGCCACTCACGCCTCACGTCCATTACTGAACTCGGGTTAAAAGTGAGTCGTCAGTTCCGCGGGTCCATCGAGCTCCTGGGACTGTGAAGCGAGGATTAATGGAACACCAGCTGAGGAGAGACATACTGTACACTTGTACAGTATTTAGCCAAGCTTGGTATAGGTCTTGTGTAGTCCCCCCCCCCCCCCCTCCTCCTCGTGTTGGTAGTGAGGTTCATAGATAGACAAAATATACAAAAATAAAGCCACGAACAGATACATAAACGAAGTGATCCTTATCCAGATAAATATACAAATTAATTTAAAGATAAAAAGATATATTGTCGTCAAGAGAGATATTGAAAAAATGGATTCGACAAGAGTACAACAGGATCTCGTGATAAAAGACGAAATAGAAGAAGAAAGGTGAAATAGGAGAGAGAAGAAGAAGGTTCAAGATAGTTAGTAACGGGCAAAGAGTAAGAAAATAAATAAACAAACGACATCATCGTACAAGTACTCTCACGTAATAATACAAATATTTTCACGTATTACAGGTATTCTCGGGTAATCTAACAAGTTTTGTACCCAATTTAACATTTCTGATGGTCAATTCTCCTTTAAAAAAAAATAGTTTAAAAGACTAATGTAAATGTCCTACTCGTTCACTGGAGATGACGTCAGGACTCAGGATACCCTCACTCTCGGGATTATGACGTCACTATCCCTCCTAGAGCACGCCAGGTCACACAACAGCTGATGGTTGGTAATGAGTGTGACTGCTTTGAGGACTATCTCTCTTTCTCTCTCCCTCCCTTCCCATCTCTCTCCCTCCCTTCCCATCTCTCTCTCTCTCTCTCTCTCTCTTCTCTCTCTCTCTCTCTCTCTCTCTCTCTCTCTCTCTCTCTCTCTCTCCCTCCCTCTCTTTATCTCCCTCACCAACAGTTATCCACACAGTAAGCTCAGTTCATAATGCAGTAAACTCCAGGAGGCGAGAGACAGAGAAAGAGAGAGAGAGAGAAAGAGAGTCAACGCTACATTTCACTGTTTTGGGCAATACAAGATTACATTAGCATTGCAAACATCTCCTGGGGCTGCCTTCCTCACCACTACTACTGAAAACATATCACCAGTCTCTCTCAGTCTCTTATTACTAAATATCTCGTCGTCTCTTTCATAACTTCCGAGAGACTGACTATTTTCACCCACCATTTAGTCTCTCTCTCTCTCTCTCTCTCTCTCTCTCTCTCTCTCTCTCTCTCTCCCTCCTCATCCACGCCATCACTTCAGAAACATGGTATTATTGTTATTGTTACCATTCATTATGGGTCAATCTTCCCCACCCTTAATGCTCGATGTTATTTCCCGTATCTTCGAGGTTTTATTTTTTTCTTAATGGGAAGTTTTAGGTATCCTGTCACCTCATCTGATATCAACTCCATGATAACGCTAGATCCGGCGGGTAAGGGTACAGTATCTATCTATCGTTCGTTGCAACACTGACGAGCACCAACAAGTTTATCATTATTCGTTTAGTTTTCTTTTGTTTTTGTTTCTCACATAAAATATTGTGGTCTTTTTTTATTTTGTTTTTATTTCTCATACAATATTTCCAGTTAACATTATACAGATTACGGTTTTTTTTCAGTCTACCACCAATCGTTCTCAGCACCAGCACTAAATTGTTAACATCATTAACAAAAGCGGATCACCGCACCCCCCCCCCCTCCCTCTGTAGTAAGCGTCGGGGTGGTTAATTATCATGTGGGTTAAATTGGAGGGACCAATTTACAGGTGAGGAATTTGGTGTAGGATAGGAGGGATGGAGGGAAGGGGTCGGAGGGGTGTGGGGTACGGTCGCGGGGTGGGAGGGGTGTGGGGGACGGTGCGAGGTTTGGGGGGGGGGGGTGCGGTGTAACATCAGTGAATCCCTAATTTGTTTCCCCATTTCATTTCCAAGGCACAATACTCCCGTTGGTTGGGAGAAAGTCATTACTACTCTTATATTTTGTTAGTGAAGCCCAAACAGTGTCAATAGCAAAGAGTTCACACTTCTCTTTTATTGCTTGTTGTTATTCTGATTTAGTTTCTGGCACAATCGTTCACAAAAACCAAGAGTGATATATTTCCCCAGCCGGATATACGAATATTTCTCTTTATTTTTCTCCGAGAAACTCCCAGTGAATGATGCAGATTGTTGTTGGTCTAGTTATTCAGTGTTATTCAGTCCAGCCCCCCCCCCCCCCCCTCCCACACACACACACTGGGCGACTGATTGCCAATAGTCCTGGCATCGAAATTTTTGTGGGATCACCTGAAAATCAGCCCCCCAGCTTATTTAGCTTACAATAAGCCACCCTAACGGTAACCTAACTTACCCTGAACTATAATAATTTAACTAACCTAACCTAACCTAATCTAAATCACTCTAACCCAACATAACCTACCCCATCTAACCTAACCTAACCCAACCCAACATAACATAACCTACCCCAATTTCACCTAACCCAACCTAACTTACCCTAGCTATGGATTAGTCTTCAGGTGATCCGTTTTGTCATGTTATGCTGGTATATTAGAGCCCTTTATGTCCGTTAGGGGGCAGGGAAAAAACACTTTTATTTGAGTTGCAGGCTGCACTTTTCAGGCATCGTTTATATGGCTGTAGCAAACACCTGTGCAATATTTCATGCCATTTCATGCATACTTACCCTGCCGCATCGCGAACGACTTTTTGTCAACTTTTAGTGTATACCAAAAATTAGGTGTCATTTAATGTTTTCCAGGATAATGATAAATTTTACATGGGTGACATCGATTTAATTCACATGTTATTTTACAGGTACACCGTATAGAAAATCATTACAAGTTCATATTGAAATTCTTTTTTGTGCGGAACCTTGGCATCATTTTCCTAGACAATAATCTTTGCCTAATATATCCATCTCTCGATTCGTATCCCGTCACTTCAGTGCAAGCTTCAGTCATCACTTTTATGCCTTTCTCGACCGCCTGAGTGCTGTTTGGCCACTTGGGCACCACTAATGGTGTCTCAAGAATGTCATTAACCTGTAGATTTGACAGAGAAGCAATGTAAGGAGGCTCAGTCTTGAGTTCATTCCTCCAGTTAATCATGGCATGATAGTTTTTTGCTTGCCACTTTAGTTTCGGAGTCACCACCTTTCTCATGTTGACTACAGGAGGCACATCCTCATTCCCATCTCCATCTTTACCCTCCTCATCAGTATAGTTTAACAAATTCTCGTCAACAGCAGCATCAGAATCTTCCTCCTCCTCTTCAGATCTGCCAGTGCATTCTTCCTTTTGCTGATTCTCCTCTCTAATTTTTCTTATCATTGAGACGGCTTTTTCTCTAACAGTCATGTCCTCATCTGCACACATACCAAGAAGAAGTTGATCTGTGTGGGCGAAGTATGCATTTCTCTGGACAGCCTTCTTCACTATCGTCTCCTCCTTACAATTCAGGTGTTTCATATACGTATAGCAGGGACTGGAATACGTTCCTTGAGCCGTGTGTTACGAAAGGGTGTACCTTGATGTAAAACCACATTGGAGCACTGAACTTTATTATTGTAATGACAATTCTTTTCAACTCATGGCTGGGTCTTGATGTTGCTACATACAGCCTGAGGATTCTACTCCATAAGGTGTTCCACCTTGACACACAGGGAGGACCTGGCTCAATAGCAGCCAAGTCATCTTCAACAACACCTGTGATAACTCCTTTACAAATCCTATACAGGTATTTCTGGTCCCAGGACAGATCTTTCTCCACTTCATCATTAAACACAGGGAAATCAGGGAAACTGACTGGCTGGAAGGCGACAACTGGAAGCTCAGACAAAGACTCCTTGATCTGCTTTCCAATGGGACCACGCCAATGCTCAGGACCACTTGGTTTACCATCATAGTGATAAAAAACTGCGCGGAAAGGCAGCTCATTTCCGTGAAGCTGACATATGAAATAATGGAGCGGGTGACCAAGTAACATTTCAAGATGATGAATGACTCCATTTTCTGATCCTACATTTACATTGGTTCCATCACAACCAACACACACAATGGGCTGCTGGGTTAGATTTTTCTCCACCAGAAACTCGTGAATAGTTTTGGCAATCTGCTTTCCGTGTCCAGTCTTGGGAGTCACATGTGTGAGATATTCATTGCCAGGCTCAACCATGATGACATAATGATCTTTCACCATCATCCTCGAACTCCATTTCTCGGTCTTCTCATTCTTTATCATCACACGAGTGGCGGTCTTCTTACCATCAAAATAGAGTGACGTCAAATTATCTAAACTAGCCATCTCAATTTCTTGCCTCTTAAATCGGTATTTTTGTCTCGAATCCCGCAGCTTATGTGGTCCAATAACCTGACTCTTGTCATCCTTTGTGATAATGCCATAGTCAGTTAAGGTGGCAGTAGCAATGGCAGCTCCAGCATTATCACTAATCAAGTATCGGTCACAAGCGGCAGCCAGTGTAGGAAGTCTTGTCCGGTTCTGTGAACTGGTGTCTGTCAGAGCCCTAGGATCAGGGACAAAATCAGCATCAGTATTGACGAGAGGAATATCTCTTGAATCATCTGAATTATCCTCAACATAAGGAATATCTCCAGCTACCAGATATCTATGTTTTTGCTCAAGCTGTCTCCTAACTCTGTCCGCATCATGCTTCTCTCTTGCCGTCACTCTGTCCCACATCTTCGTCACTTTCATGTCAACCCCTGCAATCTTCATCTTCCTATCACCTCGCTGGTCAAGGAGAAACTGCACCAAGACAACTTAAATGAAATAAGAGATATGAAAAAAAAGTTGATAAACACTGAACAGAACATTGCACCGCCACAGCGGCTGCTTGGCTAGTACTGTAGGTAAATTTAAAAATTTCAGTAGAAAATGCGGCAGACTAAACCTCGACATATCAGCTTCAAATTTTGGCATGGAGTCTTAGATATGTATAAGGAACAATGCATGAAGAGTGCAGCTTTGAGCAAAATTTCACTGCCCCCTAATTTGTCCGTACTTTACCTACCCACGACCACGATCAGTCATTAAAACGGATTTCACCCTCTTGTGTATCTCGTTTAACAGAATTTCGCCCACAAAAGTCACTCAATTATCCGGACTTCATCCCAACGTCCCACATTTATCCAGCATGCACAGTCCACCATCCTTCATTTAAACGGAATTCGGTCATCCATGTCAAACGCTTCTCCTAGATAACCCCCTGGGCATCCATTCTCATTGATTTTGCTATTATTATTACAACGACGACAACTACAGTAGTACTACTACTACTATTACGACGACGACTACTACTACCACTACTGCTACTACTACTACTACTACAAGTACTATTACTACGGCCTCCAGCCTCCCCAAATAGCCACACCATCGCCGCCATTTTATTACCTTAATATTAAATATCTGAATACATAAGTATCTATCCTATCTGTGTTGAATTAGTTGAACCGCAGATCTATGCGGCATTCAGTGACTATAGCCTCATAGTCAATATCTGCAGCTGTTGTCGGCATTAGGGCAGAAGCTCTCGTTCCCCTGAGGCAGAGCAAAGCCGACCGAAGGAGAGAGAAAGACAGTCGACATCTCATCCACGCTGTAACATAACTTCTAGGCTGCTGCTTCTGTTCGGAGACCACCTCCGCGAGTCTGGCGTAGAAACATCTTGCACTTGGTCCCATCCCACCATAGGTTGTGAACACTAGAGGAGTGAAGCTGCCTTGATCAACGTTTTGAATTCTCCCCCCATATGCCCTTATCTTGTCATTCTCGTTCTTCCTGTGTGCAGCATCGAGAGCTAGGTTGCGGTGACATGCGGCCATGGGATCAAAAATCCTGATGTCGAAGAAGGCTCGCTGTTTTCCCGTTTCCAGAATCCTCTAGCACTGACGTCAACACGGGCTTCGTTAGCTGTGTTTGTAGTCCTATGTTGGAAGATCTCACCATCCAAACGAAGGAGGGTCGGTTCTATCATGACATCCCGGCAGATTTCCTTCAGCATATTTGCTGTGAGGTCCCTTACTTCGTCATGCCTCATGCATATGAAGCTTCCTTTCTTGCACACCATGGAGTGATCGACGTCATAGGAAGAGCCACATACGCATTGGGAGGGCAAACCTTCTACTGGCCAACCGTACCTTAGAGCAATATCAGCTGTAAATTCTTGTTTATTGAGACTGAAACCATTTGCCCTTATCGGTAACGTAGTTAACCAGTTCGAGGCGCCCACCTGCGCTATAGCTACTTTTTTTTTTCAAATTCTCTGGTATTTGCAGGAATAGTTGCTGCCGCTTGTCACTTTGGCCGTGCTGTCGTTCTGTCGTAATAGACCTTCGCATCTAGTTTACTTTAATGGTATCCACCTCTCCTGTTGCGTTCTGAGCTATTATGTGGTTCGTGAGGGCTGCTGTGAGCTTAACTGAGTTTTGATGCTCAGCGGCAGCAATCTCCTCTAGATTGATTAGTCCCATTCCTCCCAGTCTCGGTGGTAGTGCAAGAAGTGATCTTTCTGCTGGGGTTAGGTGAGGGTGTTTCACTAATTTGGGAATGAAATTGACACTGATAGCTTCTTCCAGGGGGTGGAGGGGTCCGATATCAGGGACAGTGCGCATCAGGAAGTTCCAACGATGCTTGACTCCATGGGTGAATGCTGCAAAAGCCGCATGTGGCTCTGTGTTAGCAATCTCAGACCGAGCTTGGATTTCCCGAACCCACTCATTCACCTTTCCCACTACATGCTCGGCCTTGAAGTCCGTGGTGCCGATTACTGCGCCAAGGTGTCTTTGGCCATCGTTTGTTATTTTGACCTCACTTCCACCGAACACCTAAATTGCCCGTTCATAATGTTCTGGCTTCACAATGAGGAAGGACTTGCTGGCGTTTGGGTGGTACCTTATTTGTGGACCTCGCGATGTTACCAGGTCCCACCACTTTTTGATGTCCTCCACTTTTCCTGCTCCTGTAAGGTCATCACTGATGACCTTACAAGTGGCGTACGCTGATGACTCATCAGCGTACGCCACTTGTTTGACCTCGGTTGTTTCACATTTTATTTCGTGTTGGAGCACTGATAGGCCTATTGCGTACATTGCCATTACAACAGGGTCCCCCTGTGTTGTTCCCTCGGTTGACTGTAGGATGGTATCACCTCTTAGCGCCTTGTAATTTACTATATAGAGGTCTGATGGATTCCTATACGAGTTGTCAACATACATTGCAAAGCATGGACACTTTATCTTGATGTTGTGCAGTGCGGCTCTGCGGTTAATTATGTTGAATGCATTTGAAGTGTCGACCAGGAAAACGGCCTCACAATCGCGCTGCTCAAATATCGTACTACTACTACTACTACTGCTTCTTTTTTCTTTTCTTTTTTTTAAGGGCCTCCATCCTCCCCTTATAGCCATACCTTCGCCGCCATTTTATTACCTTAAAATTAAATATCCTAATACATAAGTAGCTATCCTCTCTGTGTTCAGTTAGTTGAGTTGCAGATCTATGCGGCATTCAATGACTGTTGCCTCATAGTCAATATCTGCAACTGATGACGGCTTTGGGGCCGATGCTCTCGTTCCCCTGAGGCAGAGCAAAGCCGACCTAAGGAGAGAGAAGGACAGTCGACATCTCATCAGGCTGTAACATAACTTCTGGGCTGCTGCTTCTGTTCGGATAGCACCTCCGCGAGTCTGGCATAGAAGCATTTTGCACTTGGTCCCATCCCACCAGAGGTTGTGAACACTAGAGGAGTGAAGTTGCCTTGATCAACGTTCTGAATTCTTTCCCCGTATACCCTTATCTTATCGTTCTCGTTCCTCCAGTGTGCAGCATCGAGATCTAAGTTACGGTGACATGCGGCCATGCGATCAAAAATCCTGATGTCCAAGAAGGTGTAAACTTAGGGGTTGGGTGTAAACGGGACTGCCCAGTATGGGCCAATAGGCCCGCTGCAGTTTCCTCCATTCTTATGTTCTTATGTTCTTAAGGGTCGCTGTCCCCGCGTCCAGAATCCTCGAGCACTGACGTCAACACGGGCTTCGTTGGATGTGTATGAAGTCCAATGTTGGAAATTCTCACCATCCAAAGGAAGGAGGGTCGGTTCTACCCTGACATCATGGCACATTTCCCTCAACATATTTGCTGTGAGATCCCTTACTTCGTCATGCCTCATGCATATGAAGCCCCCTTTCTTGCACACCATGGCATGATCGACGTCATAGGAAGAGCCACACACGCATTGGGAGGGCAAACCTTCTACTGGCCTACCGTACCTTAGAGCATTGGCATCTGTAAATGCTTGTTTATTGAGACTGAAACCATTTGCCCTTCTCGGTAACGAAGTTAACCACTTCGAGGCGCCCACCTCCTGCGCTTATAGCTACTTTTTTTTTTAATTCTCTGGTACTTGCAGCAACAGTTGCTGCAACTTATCACTTTGGCCGTGCCGTTGTTCTGTCGTAATGGAACTTCGAATCTTGTTTACTTCACTGGTATCCACCTCCCCTGTTGCGTTCTGAGCTATTATGTGGTCCGTGAGGGCTGCCGTGAGCTCAACTGAGTTTTCATGTTCGGGGGCAGCAATCTACTCTGGATTGGTCAATCCCATTCCTCCCAGTCTCGGTGGTAGTGCAAGGAGTGATCTTTCTGCTGGCTTCCAGCCTCCACCAATAGCCATACCTTCGCCTCCATTTTATTACCTGAAAGTTAAATATCCTAGGAAATAAGTAGCTACCCTAGCTGTGTTGAGTTAATTGAACCGCAGATCTATGCGGCATACAGTGACTGTTGCCTCAAAGTCGATATCTGTGACTGTTGTCTGCTTTGGGGCCAATGCTCTCGTTCCCCTGAGGCAAAACAATGCAGACCTAAGCAGAGAGGAGGGCAGTCGACATCTCAACCATAACTTCTGGGCTGCTGCTTATGTTCAGATAACATCTCCGCGAGTCTGGCGTAGAAGCATCTTGCACTTGGTCCCATCCCGCAAGAGCTTGTGAACACCAGAGGAGTGAAGCTGCCTTGATCAACGTTCTGAATTCTCTCCCCATATGCCCTAAACTTGTCGTTCTCGTTCCTCCTGTGTGCAGCATCGAGAGCTTGGTTGCGGTGACATGCGGCCATGGGGTAAAAAATCCTTATGTCAAAAAAGGCTGGCTGTCCCAGTGTCCAGAATCCTCGACACGGGCTTCGTTAGATGTGTTTGAAGTTCTGTGATGGAGATTCTCACCGTCCAATGGAGGGAAGGGCGGTTCCACCATGACGTCGTGGCAGATTTCCCTCAGTAGATTTGCTGTTAGATCCCATACTTCGTCATGCCTCATGTATACGAAGTTCCCTTTCTTGCACACCATGGCGTAGTCTATGTCATAAGATGAGCCGCACACGCATTGGGAGGGCAAATCTTCTACTGGCCTACCGTACCTTAGAGCAATTGTATGTATATTATGTATGCTGGATTATATATCATGTATGTATATTATGTATGTGCTCCATTTATGTATTATTTATTCAGCCTAGCTAGCAGCGTGTGGCAATGTTATTACCATATCCCACACGCTTAATTAATGTGCCTGGCGACGTATGGAAGCTGCTAATGTATCACTTGCCATACGTCGCCTATAGCAGTTGACCGGGAGCCTAGTCAAGAGAGAGTGCTGCTCTCCTTTGTGTACATACTCTTATCCAGTGAACCGAACCTACAAAACTATACAGGTGTTTGTGTTCTCTCCTGTATATAGAACTTATTATTCAGAACCTAACATGGCGCAGTGCGTAGTCTTACTGGATAATTACGAGTGATAGTGCAAAGTTTGTAGAAAGCCGGCTAGGGTCCCCTCCCGTCTTGGGTCAAGCCTTGGGTCAACTCCCGCGCCATCTCTCCTCGAAGAATTTCAGCAACTTTGAGCAGTGTAAGTGACAGTGATTTTCTGTGAAGTGTTTAGTGCATTGTGTGTTCGTGCCATTCATGTGTGACCTTGTTCTAAAGGATTCCCAAGGTATACGGCACGTTCTGGGCATTTGTAAGGAGTAAAGTTCAGTGCACCCGTCTCTGACCGCGTCCTGAGGGTAACTAGACTGACTGGGAGTCGCCGCGCCTCTCCCTCCACCCCCCCTCACAGCGCCGCCTCCACCCCCCCTCACAGCTGGGGCGAGACGCTTTGCCGGCCCAGGACACACACTCACTCGCACACGTACATGTACTGTACTAACACTCGCTGACCGCGCGGCTTCCTTATATATATTTTATATATATAACCTACTTATCTGTGTATTTAATTAATTTTTTGTCTGAAATCTTGTTGATACGACGGGCTGACCGGTCAACACTGATTTAAGACATAGTACACAGAGGAAGTAGTTATGTCTCACGCCTTACGTAGCCGTGGACCCAGCGTCTGGATGACCCAGGCGGGTGATAGCCCCGCAGAGACGGATGACCAGACCGGCCACGACGCTTCAGCCCCCACATCGCGCAGTCCCTCACCTCAATATTCAGCGTTGTCTCCAGAGATAATTGCTTTACTGAAGTTTATGAGAGATGAGAAACGCGAGGATGAAGCCCACAGACGTTTGGCGGATGAGCACAGAAGGCAAGCAGAGGCAGAACGAGACAACCAACGGAGATTGGAAGACAGTGAACGGTTTGAAGCCTTGATATCTCGCCTCACTGTTAACCAAGCCCCTGGCTCTAACACTGCCTCGGTACTGACTGGTTCAGATACCTCATCCATGCTTCCTTCACGCCCCCCAGCCCCACCTAAAGCAGCAGCTCAAACGCCGCCCATCTTGAAGCCTGATGAGACTTTCCAGACTTTTCGTGAATGGCGGCGACGGTGGACTGATTACTCTACAATGGTGGATCTCCAGAGTTTGTCACAGCCTAAACAACTCATCCAGCTGCGTATGTGCCTGTCCTTGGAAATTCAGCGTGTCTTGGAACATACGTTGCAGGTACCCCCAACCTCTTCGCTGTCTGTAGAGGAGGTACTGGACGTTCTACAACGGCACATCAAAGGACAGCAGAATGAAGCTCTGCGCAGGAGGGAATTGTTTAGCTGCAGACAGATGGAGGGTGAGTCTTTTGATGCCTTTTACGTGCGTCTTAAGAGAGCCTCGGAAGAGGTAGATATATGTCCAGGCCACCACCAGCAGTGCGAGGAGACCCAGTTGAAGCAGGTGATCCTGATGGGTGTTAAGGACGAGGAACTTGTCCAACGCCTCACCTCCCTCGACTCTTCCTCTTCTCTTAAGGATGTGTTGACGATATGTCGCTCCTATGAGGCTGCCAGGTGTGCCACCTCTGCCATCCGTGCTCCCCCTACAGCTGTACGCGCTGTGTCCCGGTACAAGAAGGACAAGAAGTCTGTTCCTACGCCTTCGCCCACCACGTCCACGCCTGGTTTATTCTGCAACAACTGTGGTAAGCAGCACGGAACACAGGTGTGTCCAGCTGCTCAGTCTACCTGCAACAGTTGTGACCGTAAGGGCCACTGGTCACTCACAGTACGGTGCCCAGCCAAACGCGTCCAGTGCAATGTGTGTGGTCGTCTGGGCCACTATGACAAGTGTTGCCCTTCCAACATACCCAAGGGACCGCGTCGGCGGAAGCTTCAGCCCCCCTCCACCAGAGAGGGCCGCCCACAGTCTTCCAATCAGAGGTACGACGACTACTGACAACGCTCGAGCCACATTAGGAATGTGTACTCCCCCCCCGCGTCCCAGGACCAAAGTCCCCCAGTACATCAGCGTCATCGTGACCTACGGCGGTGTGTCATCCCGTCTTCAGATGTTGCCCGACACCGGCGCTGATGCTACAGTCATCGGTCCCCAGCATTTGCAATGCTTGGGGCTCTCTCCAAGTGATCTAGGACCGCCCCCCAAGGATCTCCGCTTTATGGCAGATGGTTCACAGATGACCCCGGCCCTAGGTTCACTCTATGCACACGTCACCTTTGGCAACAGGTCGTGTCAAGCCTGGATTGATGTGCATAATGGCGTCCCGACTCCTTTGCTGTCCTACAGACATTGCCAAGAGTTGGCCATCATCCCCCAGGACTTCCCAACACCGATTCTCGAGGTAAAACACGCCAACAGGGTGAACGAAGGGAGCAGCAACTACCCTGCTGCCGCCCTGCCCCTACCTCTGGCCAGTGACACCTCTCCTTCGGTAGTTGTCCCTGCTGCTTCAAGTCTCCACGCCTTGGCTCGCCTCCACGACAGTCACTGTGGAGCCGAGGCCACCAAACGGCGTGCAAGACAGACTGTGTTCCGGCCTGGCATCGACCCCGACATCTCCAATGCTGTCCAGGTGTGTAAGCCCCGCCACGTATTACAACCCAGCCAGCAGCAGGAACCCTTTATGAGTGACGACAACCCCACCCGCCCCTTTGAGTCTGTGTCGGCCGACTTTTTCTGTGTGTCAGGAAAGTCCTTCCTCGTTATCGTCGACCGTCTCTCTGGTTGGCCGGTTGTCATCAAGTGCGGTAATGACACGACGTCTGCCGCCACCATCAGCAAGTTCCGCCACTACTTCCGTGACGTGGGCGTTCCTGTACGCCTGCGAACCGACGGAGGGCCTCAGTTCACAAGCCGGGACTTTGCTGCGTTCCTTGACCGATGGGGAGTCCGGCATGTGTTGTCATCGCCCCATTACCCGCAGTCCAACGGCCACGCTGAGGCTGCTGTCAAATCCCTGAAGCACCTCATCCTTAAGGTGGCCCCTTCTGGGAACATTGACTGCGAGGCCTTCGACAGGGGTCTTCTTGAACTCCGCAACACACCTAACTACACCGGACGCTCCCCTGCCCAGGTTTTGTATGGACGCCCCCTTCGTTCTTGTGTCCCTGCTCACCCTCAATCCTTCTCCAAGGAGTGGCAGGCCAAGACAGAGGATTGTGATCGCCGAGCCGCCGAACGTGTTCAGGACGTCGTCGCCCGCTACAATGACCACGCCCGTTCTCTCCCCAGGTTGAGTGTCGGCACCCAAGTCCGTGTTCAGGACCCGACCTCCCTACGTTGGGACAAAGTAGGCGTAGTCATGGGTCTCGGCAGGTCACGGGACTACCAGGTGCGGTTACCCAGTGGTCGTGTGTGGTGGAGGAACCGCCGTTTTCTCCGACCCGTAACAATGCCTTCTGCTGGCCCCACCACCAGTGTTGAGTCCCATACCCTTCCCAGTGATGAAGTCCCTCGACGCTCAGAACGGATCCAAAAGAAAAGGTCCGCTCAAGACTTTGCTATGAGCGTATAGGGGGGAGGGAGGTGTATGTATATTATGTATGCTGGATTATATATCATGTATGTATATTATGTATGTGCTCCATTTATGTATTATTTATTCAGCCTAGCTAGCAGCGTGTGGCAATGTTATTACCATATCCCACACGCTTAATTAATGTGCCTGGCGACGTATGGAAGCTGCTAATGTATCACTTGCCATACGTCGCCTATAGCAGTTGACCGGGAGCCTAGTCAAGAGAGACTGCTGCTCTCCTTTGTGTACATACTCTTATCCAGTAAACCGAACCTACAAAACTATACAGGTGTTTGTGTTCTCTCCTGTATATAGAACTTATTATTCAGAACCTAACAGCAATGGCATCTGTGAATTCTTGTTTATTAATGATGAAGCCTTTTGCTCTAATCTGTAACGTTGTTAACCAGTTTGAGGCGCCCACCTCCTGCGCTATAACTACTTTTCTTTTCACGTTCTCTGACACGTGTTGCAACAGTTGTTGCCGTTTATCACTTTGAGTTTTCTGCCGCTCTATCGTCATGGACCGTCGAATCTTGTTTAATTCGTTGGTATCCTCCTGACGTGCTGCATTCTGATCTATTATGTACTCAGTGAGAGCTGCCGTGAGCTTGACAGAGTTCTGATGTTCTGTACGGGCAAGCTCCACTGGTTTAGTCAATCCCATTCCTCCTTGTCTCGGTGGTAGTACAAGGAGTGACCCTTCTGCTGGGGTTAAGTAAGGGTTTTTCACTAGTGTTGGGATAAAAGCGACATTGATGGCTTCTTCCAGAAGGCGGAGGAGGGGTCCGACATCAGGGATAGTGCGCATCAGGTAATTCCAGCGATGCTTAACTCCATGGGTGAATGCCGCAAAAGCCGTATCAGACAGAGATTGGATTTCCTTAACCCACTCATTTTTCACCTTTCCCATTATGTACTAGGTCTTGAAGTCTTCCGTGCCAATTACCGCACCTAGATGTCTTTGGCCATCCTTTGTTATTTTTACCTCACTTCCACCCCATTGCCCGTTCATAGTGTACTGGCTTCACAATGAGGAAGGACTTGCTGGCGTTTGGATGGTACCCTATTTGTATACCTCGTGATGTTATCAGGTCCCACCACTTTTTGACATCCTCCACTTTTCCTGCTCCTGTTAGGTCATCAGCGTATGCCACTTGCTTGACCTCGGTTGTTTCATATTTCATTGTATGTTGAGCACAGACAGGCATAGTGCGTACATTACCATGGCGACAAGATCCCCCTGCGTTGTTCCCTCAGTTGACTGTATGGTGGTATCTCCTCTTAGGGCTTTGAAGCTTGTTATAAAGAGGTCTGATGGGTGTCTATAGGTGTTTTCAACATACATTGCAAAGCTTGGACACGTGATCTTGATGTTGTGCAGTGTAGCCTTGAGGTTGAGTATGTTGAATGCGTTGGAAGCGTCGACCAGAAGTACTGCCTCACAATCACGCTGCTCAAATACCTTTCTCATGGCGTAAATGGCAGCTTCCCCTCCAGCCTGGTGGCCAGCACATACTTGCAGGTTCCCTGCCGCTGCCCTGACATCATCATTTACCACCTCCATTATGCATTTTCCAATGATCCGCTTCAGCACTTCCCCACTCCTGTAGGCCTACATCCTGGATTTTTATCCAGGGGAATGAGGCGGGAGGCCGTCAGAGGATGGAGGTGGTGGCAGCACGAGGTTGCTAGCTTTCTTGCAAGGGCGGCGATGGCATTGCAGAGATCACTTGCTACGGCACCAAACTTGTTAGTGCTGAGGATGACCCTCCAACCGTTTGCATCCCGGCCTGAAAGGCCAGCCCCTCCCAGAGTTTTCAGTGTTTTTTCCACACCATCCGTCCTGTTATTTTCTCGAACATGACAGCATTAGGAGGGATATAGGCTCCCTGGAACCTGATGCCTTCCTCTTCACTTGCAGGGGGACTACAACTACTACTTTTTTTTTTTTTTTTTTTAAGTGTGGCCTCCAGCCTCCCCCAATAGCCACACCTTCGCCACCATTTTATTACCTTAAAATTAAACAACCTAATACTACTACTACTACTACTACCACCACTACTACTACTTTTTTTTTTTTTTTTTTTTTTTTTTTTTTTTTTTTTTTAACGTGGCCTCCAGCCTCCCCCAATAGCCACACCTTCGCCACCATTTATTTACCTTAATATTAAATATCCTAATACATAAGAAGCTATCCTATCTGTGTTAAATTAGTTGAGCCGCAGATCTATGCGGCATTCAGTGACTGTAGCCTCATAGTCAATATCTGCAGCACCACTACTACTACTACCACCACTATCCTATCTGTGTTAAATTAATTGAGCCGCAGATCTATGCGGCATTCAGTGACAGTAGCCTCATAGTCAATATCTGCAGCAGTTGTCGGAGTTGGGGCAGAAGCTCTCGTTCCCCTTAGGCAGAGCAAAGCCAACCGAAAGAGAGAGAGACAGTCGACATCCCATCCAGGCTGTAACATAACTTCTGGGCTGCTGCTTCTGTTCGGAGATCAACTCCGCAAGTCTGGCGTAGAAACATCTTGCACTTGGTCCCATCCCACCAGAGGTTGTGAACACTAGAGGAGTGAAGCTACCTTGATCAACGTTTTGAATTCTCTCCCCATATGCCCTTCTCTTGTCGTTCTCGTTCCTCCTATGTGCAGCATCGAGAGCTAGGTTACGGTGACATGCGGCCATGGGATCAAAAATCCTGATGTCGAAGAAAGCTCGCTGTCCCCGCGTCCAGAATCCTCGAGCACTGACGTCCACACGGGCTTCGTTAGATGTGTTTGAAGTCCTGTGTTGGAAGATCTCACCATCCAATGGAAGGAGGGTCGGTTCTACCATGACATCCCGGCAGATTTCCTTCAACATATTTGCTGTGAGATCCCTTACCTCTTCATGCCTCATGCATATGAAGCCCTTCTTCTTGCACACCATGGCGTGATCGCCATCATAGGAAGAGCCACACACGCAATGGGAAGGCAGACCTTCTACTAGCCGACCATGCCTTAGAGCAATGGCATCTGTAAATTCTTGTTTATTAAGACTGAAACCATTTGCCTTTATCGGTAACATAGTTAACCAGTTCGAGGCGCCCACCTCCTGTGCTATAGCTACTTTTTTTTTCAAATTTTCTGGTACCTGCAGCAATAGTTGCTGCAACTTATCATTTTGGCAATGCTGTCGATCTGTCGTAATGGACCTATGAATCTTATTTACTTCGCTGGTATCCACTTCCCCTGTTGCATTCTGGGCTATTATGTGGTCCGTGAAGGCTGCCGTGAGCTTAAGTGAATTTTGATGTTCAGTGGCAGCAATCTCCTATGGATTTGTTAGTCCCATCCCTCCCAGTCTACTTATTTTTTTTTTTTTTATAGTGGCCTCCAGCCTCCCCCAATAGCCACACCTTCGCCGCCATTTTATTACCTTAATAGTAAATATCCTAATACATAAGTAGCTATCCTATCTGTGTTGAATTAGTTGAGCCGTAGATCTATGCGGCATTCAGTGACTGTAGACTCATAGTCTGTAGTGGATTTCTCCCCTACAAATGCTGTTTGTCGCCGAGTAGCCGACCCCGCGAATTCCCCAGTGTATGCCTCGTGGTCTGGGTCAACCAGCGCCGCCATACATCACGGAGGTCAACTACTAAGCCACGCCTACCCCCGCTATTTAAGACCTGACCTCGTGGTGCCCTCCCTCTTCATCAAGCTACAGTTGCAGCAAGCAACACCACCTCCTCCACCGCTGGCTGGAGGCCCTCGCTCCCGCCGGCAAGCATGGCCACCCACAAGCTGGTCCTCCTCTGAGCACCCTCACCAACCAGCTCCCTCTACTCAACACTTGTAACCACGCTGCCACTTCCCAGCACCAAGCTGCATTGTACATCCAATACAATATGTATACAGTGAGCACATTGTGAGTTTCCTTTCTCCATCCCATCCTGAGTCTCGAACCAAACATCCCATACCCCACAAATGGTGACACCTGGAGATTCGCACTCACACAGGATGGAGGAGAAACAGATCACGCTCCCAGTCTTCAAGCAACATGGAAGACTGGCTTATCCACCCAGAAGCAGCTCTCATCTGCTCTACAGCTACTATCTCTAAACCGCAGGTTAGACACCCTAGAGCAGCACTGCTTCTCTAAGCAGACACCAACTCCTCTTCCTGCCCCAAGCACCACGTCCTACCGACCCCAGCACACCCATCCTGCCTCAGACACTGCCCCCGGCCCAGCAGTACCCCCTGCCGCTCCTCCTGATGCAGCCCATGCTCCTGACGCGGCCCATGCGCCTGAGTGCGGACCAACATACCCCTCTTTTCTCCCTCAGGTACTCCCTGCTACTGTCCTGCACCCTGCTGCTGTCGTGGACCCAGCTGCTGTCACGAGCCCTCATCCGCTTCTGCTGACGCAGCCCCTGCTCCTGACCCAGGCCCACACACCCCGGCAGGTGCATCTGACGACTCTGTACTTGCTTCAGAAGCCTGTCAGCAAAAAACAAGTTAAAGTTATATAGAGCCTTTGTCCAATCCCGACTAGTATATCCGCCAATTCCCCTACATGCAATAAAACAAACAAACATAAAGAAACTGCAGATAATTCAAAACTTAGCCCTAAGGGATGTATATAACATCAGATATCCTGAAATAGTCACCAACCGTCAACTACACCAACGAACGTAAACAGAACCCCTAAGCGTTTACCTACACGAACACTCAAAAAGAATATGGACAAAGTTAGAAGAAATAGAGCCAGGACCAACCAAAGAATGGATGGAAGAGACAGAAGACGGAAGAAGAGAACACTCGTGGTTCCCTAAAAGTAAAAGAAGAGCCCTAGAACCCACACCAACTCCACTCTACTAAAAGATGCAAGGTTACCCCAGTGACAACCTTGGCAGCCAAACCACTTACATAAAAAGACAGGATGTTCTTGGCAGAAACACAAGTACCTGCCCTAGACTCCTCACCATTGGCTAGGACATAAGACCCGAAAATGTAAGGCATAAAATTGCAATATTTGCTAATCATACAAACACCTGACATAAATATAACACCTAAGACGAAAATTAGCTGAAACACAAATATGAGATAACAGAAGCACTTGGGTTGAGCCCCAAGACCTAGCATTCTACTACTATTTTCCAATTTCCTCGCTTTTCTTCTGCACTATCCACCAACCCCAAGCCCCTCCAAATTCCACCATTATTCTTCAAGTCCAGTTACCGCACCACCAATCTACGCACCTGCATCAAGATTTCTTCATACTTTACTTCATCCATCGATCGATCGATCGGGAGAACATTCTACACTCAGCTACTGGACCAGCAACATCTCTCACAGCTCCTCACCTAGTCACTCCTAAGCACTGCGCTGTACAACAATATATATACAGAAAGCGCATTGTGAGTTTCTGTCCTACCTCATTCCTGATTGGAGACATCTACATGTGCGTACGTTTGTGTGCCCATACAAAGAGATAATAGACAACTAAAGAGAATTGACAACTGGCCACATACAGTACGCTACAATACCGTCGAAAAACTACCAACAGCAGCCTAAAAATTATAAAAAATAATATCGGACAATTGAAGAATAAAAACAAGTGAAATAAATCAAGGCAGTAAAAAAATTTCCTCCTCCCGTTAAAGGTGTACACTGCCAAACGTTTCCTCATACTAGTTAACGAATAAATCTGTGAGAAATGAACAAAGTAAATTACTAAACAAAAAACATTCCGAATATCGGTTGACTATGAAAATTTGACAAAAAATTACATCATTTTTGCACGTTAGAAATATGAAGTTTACATGGCGATTCGTGAAAAAAATCACCCCTCAAGAATTACACAAATCTCTATTATTTCTTAAATTAGTTTACGAATGTGTTAGTATGAAAAAATAATATCGAAAATTACATCAGTCAAGTCAGCTGATGCAGGCATTGGGTGGATTACCGCAGCTAAAGAGTTTAATATATACAGTACTGTATTTTCTACCTATCATATCATCACTTATTATCCGCTTTATGCTCATCGTTAAGCATTATCTGAGCCCAACTCTGAAAAAAGAATAATATTCTAAGACTAAACAACAGTTAAAATGATTGACCCGGCTACTTGGCCCGACAAATTGATTACCAGAGCTCAATAGGTTACTTGTTTGCTTAGTAACGGTACCAGTCAATCGGGCCATCGGTCAGTTCTGATATTCGCTTTTGCCATCAACAGTGAATGGTGCCTCAAGGAAAGGCAAAGACAACATACCAAAACAGTTCTTCTGGTACAATGGTTATCCTCGTGTCTGGTGCAAACTGCTCTTAGGTGCGAAAACTGCTAAAAAGTGGCTTAGTTACAAAACAAATTTGTAAAGGTTGGAGCCTTAATAATAAACAATAGGGGGCTTGAGATGTGAGGGTGCAGGTGGCATCACCTGGAGCTGGCGGACGCCAGCCCTGCTAGGGGTCACAGCTCAAGGTTGAAGACGCCACAAGTCCAGAAAATTGTCATGGCAAACTTTTTCGGAGTGAGAATTGTAAACACTTTGAAAAATCTACCAAGAGCGTTGTGACGGCAACGAGTGTGAGCTCTTTCAGTGCCAGACTTGACCAACACTGGCGCAGGTACAGATACATTCTGGAACCAGTACATGCCCAGTAACAGACTTGATCAACCGCCCAAGCGGCTAACTTGCCGATCAGTGGCGAAGAGGATAAAGTAAAGTAACTTGTGATTTGGCTCTATGTATTTGCCTTTATCGTTTCCGGGCATCAGAAATATATATACACTTTTAAATTACCGTTTAGATGGAGGAGACAACTAAGAATACATATTTACTTAAAAAAATAAATTTTAATCATTTGCACCTGACTACATCATACATCAACATCACTTCATTATTTTTTTTAAATAAAAGAGATAAAATATTAAGCTAACTCACCACTATGTCATGGCCCGGACACAAGAGAGGAGGTATGATCCAGTGTGACCCCATCAAACATCTCAGGTTTCCTTCTGTACTGACATTGGACAATAAAGTTCAAAATATAATAACAAAAACTAGCTCAGTCGTCCGAACGGCTAGTAAGCTGATAAGTGGTTAAATGATAAATTAATGCCCTCAAAGATTTAATATAGTGCTCAATAGCATATACCTCCCTCTCCCTCTCTCTCTCTCTCGATAAAATAAAATTTCACCTCTTGGTTTTATTGTCCAAGTTTTATAACCTTACCCTAAACACTAATTACATTATCAAATATATAGTTTGCCGAAAATAATTTTTCCTCATAATTAGACTGATGTTTCCTGCAAAAAGAGAGCGGACAAGAAACACATGACTGAATATTAACCTCATGATTACCTCCCTTCTATCAGAGCCATTAATATGGGTGACGTCTCATTATCAGTACTGAGCTGAACACTGAGAATGTACAATATTGATACTGTAGTGGATTTCTCCCCTACAAACGCTGTTTGTCGCTGAGTAGCCGATCCCACCAATTCCCCAGTGTATGCCTCGTGGTCTGGGTCAACCAGTGCCGCCATACATCACGGAGCGGGGGTCAACTACTAAGCCACGCCTACCCCTGCTATTTAAGACCTGACCTCGTGGTGACCTGCCTCGACTGCTGGACCCGGAGCTGCGAAGACTTGCCTCTTCTGCTGCATGTTTGAGCAGTCTGCAACTGCGTTGTGATAGGACACTCAATCCTAGTGATTGTACTTACCCAACATAGTGACGGTGCAATTACCATCACAGATTGTACGAAAAATTCCAACTTCTGGAAAACATATATTTGGGCTACCCAAATTTTGACTACTACCCGTGCGTCTACGTCCTGGATTGGCCAATCAGTGGTGCCCCACGGTGGCGTGATACTTGCACGTTTACTGCGGTGCTCTGATTGGCTAATAGGGTGTGTCAATTTAGGGGGTGAACTGGCTAAATTGAAAATCGAGTAATTTGGTAGCAATTTATTGTAGTCTTTAAGCATGCAAAACAATATTCTGGCATAAATTTTTTTTTATAATAAGTCCTACCTACATCAAATGGATTTTTAAATGTACATATTTGTGAATTTATAACATAACCAGCGTTTGCACACATGTTACTGTTTCAAGTTTCAAATTATTATATTTTATTATCCGTAGTCTATTTGAAAGTAACCAATGCCTTCATACTCTCTTTGCTTTGTTTTCTTGTCATCAGTAGTCTGCTTGCTATTTGTGCTTTAATGTAACCTTCTCGCCTCTCGTGGCTGTAAACATGGCCCGCTGCTTCTGTGACCATTTTCACACATCTCTCCACACTTTGAGTGTGGGAAGGCCACTTCGGCACCTGCATTGGAGTCTCTAAGGTTTCTCAATTCTTGGCTAGTTAGACTTGTTGTCAATGGTGGCTCTAAGACTTCCAAACTCAAGTCAACCAATTCTGACAATTTGGTGGCGTTGACGTTTATTGGGGGAACTTTTCTTGAATGAAACGAACAGTCTCCCAACTGGTCGTCATCTATTAGCGTTCCTCTAATCTTTAGAATGACTTCTACAGCCTCGGTTCGGAGATTGGTACATTGACTGCAAAGCATTGCTTGCAAAACTGCTTCTGATCGAGCATACCAAGCGGACCTTCTTGCCACAGGTAACACGATGTCCCTCACTACCTTCCTCTGTGTTCTTACTAGCTGCAATTGAAACAAAAGGTGATTGGGCCCATCCACCCACATAGGATTGAGTTTCACACTAAACCACTGGGGAAGATAAACTCCAATAATAAATTCAACAATTAACCTCAAATTCTTCAGCACTTTGCCCTTCAATTCGTGTTTGGAAATCCAAATCCTGCAGAAACGAAGAGCTGTAGTTAACCAACGGCTGTGACTGACAGGTCCAATCTCCAAGAGAGCCAATGACTGAGGCACTTCTCCTGATCTTATTGCTTGGGCAATACGATAAGCATAGGATTGATCTGTGCTGAGATCTTTGATGACTCCTTCAGACAACGCCGGAAGGGGAGGGCCAACTTCGACCTTTGGAAAGGTTGTATTTATTTCTAGTTGTGTTGCTTCATCCAGCATGATGCCAAGGGGACCTGACCACTTGTTGTTGCTCTTTGTAGGACCATCAAGTTCCTGGATGAGATGACGAAGAGGTAGCTCGCCTGTATGTAAATCACATACAATCCAAACAAGTCTTCTTCCTAGTTTTTTCTCTAAATGCGTCATTACACCCCCCTGCCATCCGGTGTTCACTGCAGTTGAATCTCCACCAACAGCCTGCAGTGAACTGCCAAGTCCTCTCTCCAGAACCCAACATAAAATATGATCAGCAATGACCTCTGCATGTTTCTTCCCTTCTACTTCAGTTTCGGGAGCAAAGTGAAACAAAAACCGACCACCAGGCTCAGAACAGACAGAGTAGTGTTCTTCTTTGATGAGACCTGGAAACTTTCTGTTCACTCCCTCTACTTCTAGCAAAACTTTTGTGTCATCTATTCTTCCATCAAACAAACGACTGGAGAGCCCTCCCTCGCTTAAATCTTTTTCATGCTGATCAGATATTTCCTTCATTATTTTTTCTTGTGCTCTTCTAATTTTATTATGATCTATCACCAAAGATACATCCTCTCGGCTGATGAGGCCTGCATCTATCCAAGCGGCAGTTGCAATTTCTGCAGCCTCACGAAGTCCAGCATGGTGGCGAATACTAGCTAAAGCAATGTTTGAAATATTTCTTGTGTTGTATTTCATTTTCTTTGGTAAAGGTTCAGATGGTTCTTTGGAACTATCATCTGATGTTGCTTCCTGTTCATCAGAAGAACTATCAAAGAAGTGATAAACATCTTGACACAGCTCTTCCTCTCTTTGGATGGCTTCTTCACTCTTCATTTTCTTCTTTTGTTCCCTCTCTCGGATTTGTTCTCTCTTCTTGGCATTAGCAATCTGCTTCTTTGTTTCTGAATAATCTATTGAACCCATTTGCATACTTCCTTGGCCTTCTGCCTTTGTCCTCTGTGCCTTTATAAATTCAAGCTCTAAAACAGGGATCTTCTTTTCACGAGGACAACCACAATCAATGTGGGAATTATTTTCTCTCTTACCTGAGTGAGAACAGTTGGATTCAGAACATAATTGTATGGAGCACTTGCAGGTCAAAATGTCAAACAGAGTATCAAGTGTGTGCAGAAATTCATTTTTCCTGGCCAAGTTTCCTTTACCAAGTGATGTTTCAACTGCTTTGTGCCATAATTTCGTTAGTTTTAGCTCAATAGTTCGACACTGATTAATCACAGGTGGTTTGAATAGTACATTAGCTTTTGTCCATTGATGCAGAAGAGGGACTATCATGTCATTTATGAGTTCTTTATCTGTATAGTTCCTTCTGTCCTTTGCATTTTTTTCTCGAAGGAGTAACCCTAATCTTAGCATGTCTCTCACTGTTGGAAGTTCTGATACAGGAAGCTCCTTCCCTTTACCAACTAGCAGGCTCAAGTGGGTTGAAAACTGACTTCTTGTCTTCAATTTTGACATCTTCACACTATCTGACAAATAGAAAAATATTTCAATGTTTCATAATTCAATTATTGTTTCAAAAAATATCAATTTGTTTATCAAAAATGCTGTAACAGAAATAACATAATAATTTCTTAGAACATAATGTTTTATATAATGATATAAGTAACTGCGACAATCAATATGCCCTACTTACAATAATTAAAATGTAGAATTCGTCTGGTAGAGTAGGTGCAAGTGCAATGAGAGCAAACCACCGTCTATGATATCTAGAAGGAGAGTGAGCCGGGCGCCTTATCCTCACGCTTGGTACAAGTCGAAACAAGAATTAAACTGTCCCACACGGAGAGCCTGTTCATGTTCATGTTCTGACATGCATATTGTACACAAGCTATAGAACCATAAAATACTCCATAATCCATATGCTTACATGAGATTAGTTAATATCAAGTGAATAATTCTAATCAAGTCTCATTAATTTGTTGAAATACTGATATTTGAAACTTTAAGGTATAATTGATGTAGGTGAGGGTTATTTCAATTCATTTTTGTTTGCTAGTCTCAAGTTTAGACATAAAGAGGCACAATATTTTGACTACCAAATTTGATTTTTAACATGTTGACAAAATTGACACACCCTATTGGCTAACCGAACGTGGCGTGGTAGGTAGACTGTCTCTACTCTCTAAGTCCTCTTCTTTCCTTTTTTCATCCCCCTCATGCACTCCGTTCCTCGAACGGGAGGCGGGACTTAGCGATACGGTCGATCCGGCAAGGGAACCTGTGATAGTGCAGGGCACCCCTTGTCCGGGGGTCACCGGTAGGTGGCAACTTTTTTAGACATAACTATAGTCACAGGTAACCTGGGTGCAGAACCCTACGAGCCCGACGCCCGTCCAAGAGGGGGGGGGGGGGTCACTGCTCCCAGGCAGGAGCCCTGTGTTATAGGTAGGATTAGAATGCAATCAAGGAAGATGACTACAAGCATTAGAATAAAACATAGAGATAAGGGACACTCTATTGGAAGAGGAAAAGTGGCAGAAATCACTTACAACAAATTGCAAGTCCCACTAACAAGAATATTTAGCACCAACGAAGGTTTCAAAGTAATCTGTAAAGATGACTTTGATTCAGACAAAATCCTTTCAAAAGAAGCCAGAGATGTAATTTACAATGAAGGCCTTGTTGTTGTCATGCCACCAAATCAAAAAGCAAAAAGATCAGTTTTCGTTCATCAAGTCGACCAAGAGATCGGGAGGAAGACATCTGAAGACCTGAAAGATGAACTGGAACCCCAAAACAGGTGGATGAAGATCGAAGAAGTCATTAAGATAAAAGACTACACTCATGTTTTCAAGATTACCTTTGAAGAAGTTTCAATGGCTGAAAAAGTTTTACAACAGGGCTTTCTAATATTAACATGTCAGTAACACCTCATCAAATAAAGAAGGAAACATTCATCAGTCTGCAAACTTGCTTCTCCTGCTACAAATATGAAGAACACACAACGAGAGACTGTCCAGAAAAAGAAAAAAAAGTACTGCTCAGATTGTGCAGGCGACGACCATACCTACACTGAATGTAAGAAAGAACACACATGTTGGCTGTCTCAACTGTAAGAGAAACGGGAATGCATACATAGGACACAGGACGTTAGCAATGGCATGCCCAATAAAAAAAAACACATGATAAAGAACAAGAAACAAGGAAAAAGGAACAAGACAAGAAGGATACGACATACGTCGAAATAGCCAAGAGAGCGGTCCAAGAGGCTCACAGACCAGAATCCACCATATTAAACTTAAGTGAGCCAATACATGACAAGGTAATGATTAGTATGATCCATGCACATTTGCACAATATCATTGCACCCGGATCATACAATGAGGAGTTAAGGAAAATGTTTAAATTGAATAACCACCAGAGATGATATTTCCAGAGAATCCAGAATCCGAAAAACTATTTCAGGCAACATACGCAAGCGAACTGAGAGAAAGACTACAGCTAGACAAACAAAGGTTTGAGCAAGGAGCAACAGCTGATACACAAGGAACACAAGCGACTGATAGAGATCCCAGACAAATGACTAGAAGTGACAAAGAGAAAATAGAAATAACAAAAGGACAGACTACAAGACAAAGGATTAGGAGGAGAGAAGATAAGATGGAGACTGATGACAATATACAACCTGAATCTGCTGAAGATATTTGGATTAAAAGTTATCACTACAACAAAACAAGGAATCCCAACATCGAGACCAACAGGAGGGACAATAGTAAAAAACTGTGAAGGAGGGATATACAAGTGGACATATCAAGAAAAATCCCTAAGTGAAGATTACGTCTGGTCACTAATCACTACGGACAAACTAAAGATTACGACCAATGACTTTAAAATAGTAGACCCGTCAGAGTTTAGAAGAGTCAGAAACGGGAAACAGGACGATAGGTCTCCACTCCAACTGTCACAATCCAAGTATAAGAAATAATGGACAATAGACAAACAGTAAGAACTTTAAGAATAATACAACACAACGTAAGAAACTGGAAGACCGAGAGAATTAACCTAAGTAATATATATCAAGAAATTGACCCTGGCATTATACTAATAAACAGTCACGGTGAGACAGAAAACAACAACATAAAACTCTTTAACTATTATGTAAACCAAAGAAATAAATCGGGCGAGAAAAATGACGGAGTAGCTATAGCGGTTAAAAGAAACTTAAAATTTAAACTAATCGATGACTTCCAGGAAGAATTTCTAGCAATAAAAATAAATACAACTCGAGGAGACGTAATTATTGCTACTACTTATCTGCCACCGGGACCACCCTACTTACCTATAGAAGACCTATTAAAATTGGCTAACAATAGTCATCCGATGTACATCTTAGGAGACTTTAACGCCAGACATAGGATTTTTGACAATACAAATAATAACGTCGTGGAAAACGCCCTTAATCAATTAATAAATCTAGGGAAAATCAATCATCTAGGTCCTAACTTTCCAACCTGGAGAAATCACAATACACAATCGACACCAGACAAAATTTTTACCAACAATAAAGCCTTTTTCAATTACCATATAATACAAGGACCTCTTACAGGCAGTGACCATCTGCCAATTATACTAACACTGTCAACAAGCCCCATACAGATACCAATAAAAAAGAGACTGAAAATGAGTAAAACAGACTGGGACAGCTTCAAAGACGACTTAGGTAATCACCACTCGATTTACCTACAAGGGAAAACAACAGAAGACATAGACTCAGAAATGGACAGACTGCACTCAGCAATAAAAACATCTATAACCAAACACACTCCTACTTCACACTTTAGAACATTACCCAACAACAGACTACAAGAAGAAGTTAATTTAATCCAGACCCATTACAATGAAATAAACAGGTATATGGAAAGACACGGCAGTAACAGATGGCTATATACGACACAGACAGCACTACAGATAAAATTAAGAGACGCATGTAAGGAAGCAAACAATAAAAAATGGAATGATATTATAATGGCGGCTGACATGACTAAAGACACAAAAACATTTTGGACTTCCATAAACAAAATGATGGGGCACAACAAGCAAAAAACACCATGCATTAAAGACCAAAATGGAACAAAACTGCACAAGGAAAATGAACAAGAGTCAGCATTCAAAAGGGAATGGGTAAAAGTTTTTAAAATATCAGATGAGGAAAATGAAGATTTTGATAATGAACACGAAGAAAGGATAGAAGACGAAATGGGAAGACATATACATAGAATCACCCCAAAGCAATATATAGACTATAACTTATTGCCTAATAATCAAATAATATCCATGGGAGAAATGATGCACTGTCTGAGGAAGTTTTAGGAAAAAGCACCCGGGCTCACAGGTATTACACGAAATATGATCATGAATCTACCTGAAAACACTTTAAAAACATTATTAAACATTTATAACGCATGCTTAATAACCGGTTACTTTCCAGACAAACTAAAATATGCTAAAATGATATTTATTCCCAAGGAGGGTAAGGACAATAAGGAAATATTAAACTACAGGCCAATATCTTTATTAGAAATTACCGGGAAACTATTGGAAAAAATTTTAAATTCAAGACTTATAACCTTTTTAACACAACATGGGAAAACTAACAATAGACAACATGGATTTATGCCCAATAGAAATACCCTAACTGCAATAGCTACAATAACGGAAATAATTGCAATAGATAAAAGCAAGGGTAACCAGATCAATATTTTTTAAGGGACGTTTCTAAGGCTTTTGATAAAGTTTGGCATTTAGGCTTAAAATATAAAATATTAAAACTGGGACTAAACGAATACTTGCTAAGAATATTGTGTAACTATTTAGATGATAGGAGAGCACAAATTCAAATTGGAAACTTTATGGGAACTATGTTTAATTTTGAGAGTGGAGTACCTCAAGGAGGATGCCTTTCTCCAACACTATATACAATTTATACTTCAGACACACCTCAACCTACCCCCTTTAGCGAATATGTAATGTTTGCTGATGATATTACTCAAATAATATCATACCCAGGAAAATCAACCCAATTTATGGCACTCTACACGGTAAGAGCGATAAAAATTATAAATGATTTTGAGAAAAAATGGAAAATCAGGACAAATAAGAACAAATTCAAGATAATACCAATAGCCAAGATTAAAACAAGTCCAGTAATAGTCGACCAGGAACTATACCCATGCGACACTGAAGGCAGGATGCTTGAACTAAAACTAACAAAAAGAGGATATATAACATACTTAAAAGATAAAGAACTACAGGCAAGAATAAGATTATCAAAAATAAAACGCTTTAAGAACCTTAGCATTAATAACAAGAGAAAGATATATATTGCCCTTGTCAAATCAATTATGGACTACCCAGTGGGTAGTACCCACCCATCCCATTGAACACCCTTAGTATAACGTGCATTAAAAGGTTACAAACAGTACAAAATATAGCCCTCAGATTTATATATAACATAAAATATACAGACCACATCAGTAATGAACAGCTACACAAGAGAGCAAATCTCTTAGCAATCAATGTAGATATACACAACAAAGCTGTAAATATTTGGAAAAAAGTGACTGAACTTAACACAGAAACATATCAAAACTGGATAAATAATATAGACAACGAAGAATTCCAAGAACACAGTTGGTTTAAATCAGCCAGGAAGAAAGTAATTGAACCATCTCCTGCCCCAATATACATATAAAACATTAAAAGAGAGAATAAAAGATGAGAGTGACCTACCAGCTCCACTAAGAACCTGGCAGGCCTCTCCATACAGTGTACCTTTAGACTAACATAACTAATATTTAACATTTAACATTGAACTAACATCTTAGCAAAAAAAAAAAAAAAAAAAAAAAAAAAATGTGACTACCCTTCCAGCTACACAAGGACCTGGGCGGGCTCACTAACTCCATCAAAAAAAAAAAAAAAAAAAAAAAAAATAATAATAATAATAATAATAATAATAATGTGATTACCCTCCCAGCTACATCAGCCAGGAAGAAGTAATTGAACCACCTCCTGCCCCAATATACACATTTACACATAAAACATTAATAGAGGAATAAAGATGAGAGTGACCTACCAACTCCACTAAGAACCTGGCAGGCCTCTCCATACAGTGTACCTTTAGACTAACACAACTAACACTTAACTAATACCTCAAAAAAAAAAAAAAAAAAAAAAAAAAAAAAAAAAAAAGTGACTACCCCCCAGTTACACAAGGACCTGGGCGGGCTCACTAACTCCAACAATAATAAAAATAATAATAATAAGCAGCATTATATAAATAAACCAATATTAATACAAAGGTCTGACGACCCAAGGGAGCAGAACAAAGATAAAACACCAATAAGAAAGATGAAGCGATCTGGTTGAGCCCAGATTCTTTCTACTCCTGCTGTATTTCAGTTTCACCACTTTTCCTTCAACCCTTAATAATCTTCTTTCACCTCTTAACTAAAGACTTCGTATCGTATCGACCTGCCTCTTTCTACCTACAGCCGCAGCCAGCAACACACCTCCTCCGCCGCTGCCTGGCGGCCCTCGCTCCTCCTCCGCCTGCCTGGCGGTTCTCTCTCCCGCCGGCGAGCATGGCGACCCACAAGCTGTCCTTCTCTGAGCGTCCTCACCAACCAGCTCTCTCTACATCACGCTTGTAACCATGCTGCTTTCCCAGCACCAAGCTGCATTGTAAATCCTATACAACATGTATATAGAGAGCACATTGTGAGTTTCCTTTCTCCATTCCATCCTGAGTGTGAACCAAACATCCCGAACCCCACAATACTCTCAAAATGTGTTTTATAATAGTCTTCCGTTCTAATAATCCCAGCCATTTTCTTTGAATCTCTCATACCTTGTACAGAAAACGAATATTACCTTATTGTAAGTGCAAGACCAGACTTGACCAACACTGGAGCAGGTTCAGATACATTCAGGTGCCAGTACATGTCCAGTACTTGCCAATCGTGTGTAACCGAGACGTGACCGACCGCCCAAGTGGCGAACTAACTGATCAGTGGCGAAGAGGATAAAGTAAAAATAAGACCTTGTAACAAAAAATAATTAATCACATTATTATCCGATTGTTCTGTGTGCACCTACAGGGGTATATGAACACAACACTTCAAATTTATTCACAAGGTTTCTGGCATCAGTGTACATTATTAACACTTTACTCGGTTTCTTTTCTTAAGGGTCCTTGTTACATGGACGTGGGCCTTGAATGTATATATTGTACAGTATCATTCTCATTTTGTCTGAGACGGTCGTGAACCTTCTGGGTTAATGGTAAAACAAGTACAGTCCATAATATACAGGTGGGTGGACTCTTACCTGAGACGGTGGGGAAAAACTTTGTCCTCTACTTCCTCCTACCTTAACTCTGCCAAGCCTCGAGATATATATTATATATATTTAAATGAATGGTATGAGAAAATTCATTTACCGCTGATAATAAAAAGCGTCCATGTCGTGGTTACTGAATAAAAAGGGCACCCGCCATAAGTAATTTTTTCAGGTTATTACCAGTTAAAGCTCTTCTGAAAACTTGCACTCTCGGGGACACTTGCACCGGGTATGATTCTACACTAATTCCATTGTCTGATGAAGCAGTATCAGATAGCAATTTACCTTCTGCTATGGCCGGAGACAAACTAAATAATTAGCGAATTATACAAGTACAAGTATACGCTCTGAAGCCCTTGAACCTTTACACCCACTTTCTCCCATTGTGACCTGCAAGATGCCATAGCGGAAGTTCATATAACTTTATTTATAAGCATAGTATATACACCTCTTACCAATTAATTACTGGGGTAGATTAGTTACCATCGTACAGTAATGATAGGTAGCTTGTAGGAGCAGCCTTTTACTTTTCTACAATACGAACACTGTTCGTCGAACAGGTATTCATACTGGATACGATAATTATAAGAACGTACGATATGCCACTTGTTCATGGTCAGCAATACATTGTACAATATTTAAGGTTTACGAAGTATAATCTGCTGGTGATTTTAAGTTAGTCATACACATTCAGCATAGAGTTAAACATAGAAAAAGACGTGTTCCAAATGCAGTTTGAAATATTGTATGATTTAGACCCGTATGCTGGCCACGAAAAACCGCACCAATATACTGTACACATACATAATTTTTTGTATTAGGTTGTTTTTGTTTTGTTTTTTGTTTGTTTTTGTGTTTTTTACGGGGATTTGGCCACCCGGGCACAGGTCATTGACCCACATTGGGCCTGGGGGGCGAAAATGTAATAATAATAATAATAATAATAATAATAATTCAGATAAGTAAACTTTATAAGAAACGTAAAAATAATAATGATAACAATAATAATAATAATATGTATGTTGTGTTGTCAAAGAGAGAGAAACAATTGAGACCCTGCAATTGTGTGTAAATGAGGCAGAAAGTCAGCTCATCAACCTGGTACTTGGTCACAATTTTCGTGATGCCATATGGCAGCAGGGTCTACCATTAGACAAAAACATTATGCTTCCAATATCTTCCCAGGCAGTAGTACTGTAGCGTACTGTATGTGGCCAGTTGTCAAATTCTATTTGCTTGTCTATTATCTCTTTGTATGGGCTCACATACTTACGTACATGTAAGATATCTCACACTCAGGATGGAGGTAGAATAGAAACTCACAATGCGTTTTCTGTATATATATTATATGCACAGTGCAGTGCTAGGGAGTTGCTGTGTGGAGTTGTTGTTGTTGTTGAGATTGTTGGACCGTAGTCCGACACGGGCTGGAGCTCCTGGAGCAGCCAAACCGGATTTGGGATTGGAGGTTGTCCTACCTGCAGATATGAAAGGATACTGCAGGTTGCAAGTGTGAGCGGACCCCCGATCAGTGGACGCTTACCACCAACCCCCACTCTTGGATGTGGTCAGTTTCGGAGTGGCGCGCCCCACGAACTGGGGTCCGCACTTGCTGGGAGAGGATACTTTCTAAGCTATCTGGGTGGTGGGTATCGTGTGATGACCCGGTGAAGGTGGTGAATGTGGGTTGTTTGGGCCTTTCGGGTTAGAGTGGCCGCTGGTGTTGTGTGTGCTTCTTGGAAGTTTTGAATTCTGTTTCGGAGACTTTGTGTGACTTCGCAGTCGAGGAGATAGTGTTCCAGTGGGTTGGCCGCTGGCTCCTGACAGTAGGTGCATTCCATGACGTCATTTCCGATCGTTTGCCAGGAGCACTTGTACCCTAGTCGTAGTCGATGAAGGCTAACTTGGGTTTGTCTTGGTGTTTTCTTGTCCTCGAAAGGTGGTTCCCCTTTTGTAGCCGCCAGGTACCATTTGGCTGATTGGGAACCAGTGTTGAATGCGTGAAGGAAGCTCTTTTGGATGTGGAGCTTGCTAGTCTTTCTGAGGTGATTCTTGATCTGTTGCACGCTTGCTGGAACTTGAATGTGTACGCTTCTAAAACGTTTGGCTGCCTTGGCTGCTTCGTCTGCCACGTCGTTTCCCCCTATCCCTACATGACTGGGAATCCAGTGTAAGACGACTGGGCGGTTTTTTCTTTGGAAGTCCTGTAGCTGTACGAGGATCGAGGTTATGATGTGGACGTTGTCTCTTGATTGACTGTGTTGCAGAGCCTGCATGGCCGTTTTCGAGTCCTTGTGAATTATGATGGACTTGTTGTGTTGTGTTGCAGCGTGTTGTAGGGCCTTTGAGGTTGCTACCAACTCTGTTTGTAGGGTGGAGCAGTCATTAGAAAGTCTCCATAGGAGGGTCTGACCTTGGGTGCAGAAGGCCGCTCCGGATGTATGATGTTTTGGGTCCACATAGCCGTCTGTGAAGTATGATGCTGCATCAGCCGGTGTCTCGGTGGCTATGGCTTCCAGAGTTATTCTTCTGAGGTCCTCCTTCTGGAGGTTGGCTTTGCTATCACCTAGTTCGGTAATTTTGAATGTGGCTGGTGGAGGGCTCCATGGTGGAGGAACTACGTGACCACTGTCTCGTATGTCTTGGTTGTTCTTGACGAGTGTTTCTGCTTGCAGGTGTCGGATGACCTTGCTTGCCTCGTGCGACCAGGTGGCCCCTCGCACTCTGCGGTCGAGGTGGATGGAGGCACTGATTCGCGTTTTGGCAGCTATGAGCTTATCTGATCTACAGATTTTGGCGAGGAGACCGGCTGTCACCTGCTTGACTCGTACTGCCAGGGGTGGTAGTTCAGTCTCCATTTGCAAATTGCAAATTCTGGTCTACATGGGTGCTCCGAGCATGGTCCTGAGAGCATTATTTTGGATAACTTCTAGCTTAGCTATCTAGTCTTCTCTCAGTCCAATGAGTGCTGGTGCACTGTAATCTACCAGTGATCTGATGGAGGCCGTGTAGTAGGTTTTGAGCACATGTATGTTCGCTACTGCGGTTGTGCTGGTGAACGACCTCATTATATTGTGTTTGCTCTTCGTCCTGTGCCCGAGATACTCGAGTTGCGGCTTGAAAGTGAGTTTCTGGTCGAACCAGATTCCAAGACACTGGTGGGTGTATGTCCAGGGTACCGGCGTGTTTTCTATGGAGAGCATCTTGTCTGGTGTGTCTGTGCAGATGGCCATCGCTTTCGACTTGGCTGGATTTATCTTGAGTCCAAGTCTGTTGCACTCCTCTTCTATAAGTTGGAGTGCATGTTGCGTGTTGTCTAGTCTGTTTGCTCCTCTTACTATGAGCTGTAAGTCGTCTGCATAGCATAGGAGCTTGGCTGTTTGTCTGAAAGGAAGTCTGACAAGATTTTCCATCAGGACATTGAACAGCGTTAGACTGAGGATGCCTCCTTGTGGGGTTCCGTTTTCATGGACCCTGTAGCTTGAGGTTGCCCTCTGAAAGCGTACTCTTGCTTCTCTCTGTGTGAGGTAGTTCTGGATCCACCCCAGCAACCTTCCTTTGACGCCTTTTTCAGCGAGCGTCTTTATAATGGCCAGTGGATTTTCTAGTTCGAAGGCCTTCTCCAGGTCGAGGAAGACCACCAAAGCTGGTTTATTGTCCACTATGCTGAGTATCTCGGCGATGTTGTTGCCTGTGCCGGTGTTCTCGGTGTAAGCAAAAATGTGAGGCTGCCTAAATTTCCACTTCAGTCTGTTGAGAGTCATTCTTTCTCCCGTCTTCGCTAGGCAGCTGAGAAGGGAGATGGGTCTCGGTTTGTCTGGTTCTCTGGGCTTCGGAATGGGCTGTATATCTGCCTTCTTCCATTCCGGTGGAAGTCTTTGTGCTGTCCACGAAGCATTGATGGCTTATAGCAAAGCCTCATGCCCGGCTTTTCCGGCATGAGAAAGCATGGAGTAGGTTATCCTGTCGGCACCTGGTGCTGTGTCCTTGCTTCGTTTTATCGACTTCTGGAGTTCTTGCTGGTTGAAGGGTCTATCGGTGTCATCTTCACTATTGCGGGCCTCTTCGATCATCTGGAGTCTGGCCTGTCGCAGACGCCGTTGTGTCTCCTCCGCCTGTCTCGGGAGGTTTTTCGCTGCTGCTCGGTCAGAGAACAGTTTTGCAAGTCTCTCGGCTTCCTCTTCTGGGTTGGGATGGGTTGGTGGTGGTGGTGGTGTTGCCTTCCCAGATGCCCTTCGGCTCTGGGCCCACATTTTGCCGAGGGCGGTGTGCTCGTTCAGTTCGGAGCACCACTTGAGCCAGCTTACGCTTTTGATTTCTTCCTTCTCTTCCCTGGTATCCTTAACTATGAATTGCAGGAGATGTCTGTTTGTTTCCGTGGGATGTCTCCTGTAGTTTCTTCGGGCCATGTTTACTCTGTGGGTGAGTTCTTTCACCCTGGGACAGTAGTACCAGTTATCCTTGTACTGTCTTGATGTGGGTTTTGTTTTTCGAATAGCCTCTTCTGCCGCTTGGTGAAACGCCTCGACCAATTGTTGGTGGAAGGATGTCTCGTCCATGGGTGCTGCGCCGGTTGGCTGTGATTTTGCGCGCCACTCTGCCGGGTGTTTCTTATAGTTCCCAGTCTGCCTTTTGGATATTATATCTCCATCTCGGCGGGGGTGGAGTGGGGAGTTTGTTCACCTTCAGTGTTGTTAGGGTGGCAAAGTGGTCGCTGGTCAGCGTGGGGTGTAGCTGCCAGGAGGCCGAAGGCTGTAGTGCACTGGAGACGAAGGTTAGATCTAGCCTTCCTCCCCTAGTGTGGGTGGGCTCTCCGGTGTTCAGGAGGCAGATCTCGGGTGTATCTTGAAAGGTGGTGTATAGGTGTAGGCCGTCTTCATTTGTGGGGCTTACCGAGCTTAGGAAGGGATGATGTGAATTGAAATCCCTTCCTATGAGTGTGGCGTGGTCAGCGGCTGAAGCGAATAATTGAGTCTTCTCCAGTGAGCCCCTTGGGTTCTTGTAGATGTTGTGAACAGTTAATTCCCGTTCTTGGAGGGTTACTTTGACGGCCTGTGTCTCAATGTTTTCCCCACATGGCAATTGCTGCATGACCTCGGAGGAGGGTATGCTTGACTTGACCAAGATCATACATCCTCTTGTTGACGCCTGCCTGAAATGCCTCCTGTATGTCTTGTAACCGCTGAATTTGAAACAGTGGTGTTCTTGTAGAAGTGTTTCTTGTAGCAGTATGATGTCCAGCTTGTCCTTGGCTGCTGCTTCTTGTAGGAGGTGTTTCTTGTTTTTGATGCCCTGAGCATTCCATGTTAGGATGTTCAGGGTGCTGATGTTTTCCACCACTGTTTCATCGGGGACTTCTGGTGGTCCTCGATGGATATGTTCAGGTCCGATTCCGATTGGATCAGGTTCATATCTTATTGTTCTGTGGTGGTTTTTGCCTTCTGGACCGTGGTTCGGTTCAGGGGAGCTGAAAAGTCCAATTTCTTTCTGGGAGCTGTCGGTATCTTTGGTTCCCTGGTGGCCTTTTTCGGTGTAGAGTGTACCTCGGCTGTCACTCGAGTGGGGACCGGCATGGCGTCCTCCACTGAGGTGGCTGGAGCTGTGGCGACTTGCCCGACGACGCTCCCCATGAGTATTTGGAGCTGTGTGGGCTGGATCTTGTGGCCCAGTAGTCCGGCTAGGTCCTCCGCGAAGGTTGTCAGTACCTTGGTTAGGTCTGATACGTGTATCATTCCTTCTGGTGCCTTGGTGTGTGCTTGTTTTGTCTTTTTCGTAGTAGTCGTTGTCTGCTACTTGGGTGGCTGAGGTGTGGCCGTAATGAGGCCAGGAAACTGGGCTGCACTTTGGGTGTTGACCGGCTGAGGAGGTCGGCTTTGTTATTTTTGCCTTTGGGTTCCCCACACGAAGGTATTTGGTGGGGCTGGTGTGCAGGCGGTGGGGCCGGTCTTGCTGCTGGTCAGTTTGCCTGGACCCTCTTTGTCCTCTTGAAGCATCCAGGGTTCCAGGCGTGGTGTTTGCCCCTGCAGTTGGCACACTTGGGGGCAATTTTTTCCCATTTTTCAACTTGGTGAGGCAGGAGTGTGTGCCGTGCTTCTGCGCGCAGACTGCGCAGATTTCTTTGTACGTGCACCTCGTCTGATGGTGCCCGTATTTCTGGCATCTGAAGCACCGCAGGGGCTCCGGGACGAAGGGCCTCACTTCGTAGATCCCCCAGGTTTTGAGGTCTATGGTGCTGGGGGGTGGACCGTAGTGCGTTATGAGCATTTGTTTTGTGGTGGCCGTCTTGTCGGACGGGGGAGAGCATCTCTCGGCTTTTAGGATCATCGGGTGGTTCTCCAGGGGTTCGAGGGGTAGCTCCTTTGGGAACCGGAGGACTACCGACTTCATCAGTTTCTGGGCGGGGTCCAGCTTGGGTGATGCAACGGTGGTGGTGTTATGCAGATAAGTGTCGACGGTGGTGGTGGAGTCCTTGTCTTTGGGGTGAATAATCATCTCCCCCTTTAGGTTGGGCCGCACTGAGAACTTGGCCAGTGTATTTAGTTTCTCCATCTCTGTAATGGCGGCATATTTCGTTTTCCTGTCCGTTTTCAAGATCCGGAATTTTGGCAGTGTCGTTGGGGGTGAGCTGGTGGTGCTGATGGGTGCCTTTTGGGCTGCTTGACGGCATTCGTTTCCCGAAAAAGTATGTCGGCGTTTTTTGTTTTCAACCTTCGTCCAGTTGTCGTCCTCAGTGGCGGTAAAAGTAAAGTTGTTGGAGGTGGTGGCAGTGGAGTGGATGACGTTGTTCTTGATTTTCAGGGCTTCGTGGAAGGCCAGCAGCTGGTCCGCTTTCTCTGTGCGGAGCCTGTCGTGGTTCGGGTCGTCGGGTTGGCGGTTCAGGCGGGGGTCGCGGGTAGGAGGGCGTACGCCTACGCATATTTATACGGCTGCTCGGGATCAGTACGCGAGAGAGGACGGGAGCACTGATCCTGGCTGAGACGTGGAAGCTCAAGACTCAGTCGGCGATAGTACTCCTCCGTCCGTACCTGTGCCTTAGTTTGTCGACGTCGCTGGCTGTAAGCCCGCTAGGCTACCAACAACTTTTGGAGCTTCTAAACTTCTAAACGTGGAAAAAGCTGTAAGCTGATTGGCTGGTAAGCGAACGGCAGATGATCAGTCGGCAGTTGTAGGGGAGAGTATCCACTACAGTACCTCCCTGTTTGATAGCTGCCTACTACCTACCTACCTGAGGCGTAATAAGACGAGTTCTTCTTCTACGATTTCACGTCTTTATAATATATGAAAGGATAATAACAATGTAGGACAATGTTATGACGCTGCTAAAGCTACGGCTCCGTACTGATGAGTAAGAAACGTAAATGCACATTATATATATATATATATATATATATATATATATATATATATATATATATATATATATATATATATGCATGTGTGTGTGTGTCATTCATAAAAAAGTATCAATTGACAAATGGATTGATTGATAAAAAAAAAAATTGGAGGCAGTTCCCTATATGGACCTGTAGGTTTACGACAGAAGACAACATTGTGAAGAATAAAACCTTCATCAAGAAGTGGATAACTACAGGATTTTGATGACGATGATGATGATGATGATGATGATGATGAAATATAAATAAAAACATAAAGGTTAACACAGTCTACGCGCTTTTCCCCGCAGTTTACGGGGAGGCAACCCCAAGCGAGAAAAGTTGGCTAAGCTTAGAGCACTGACGTGGCTGGTGGCCAGACATGCGCTCACCATGCGCTTTTTTTTTCAGACATTTGGGTATCCTCATTTGAACGTTGTGCAACACACCGTTAAAGATTTTTCCAATAAACTGTACGAAAACAAACCTGTAAACCATACAAATTTCCTCTACAGAACACGAACACAACGCACATAAGTAATTTTTGTCATCGGTATACGCGTGAGTATTACGTGATCATTAATATTTCGTTCAAAATCAGATAAATGCCGTTTTATCAATAAACATTATTGTATGACAATGCATAACCCAGAATGAAGTTAAACAATTTCTGAAAAATTTCGTACGACGTCAAAGGTTGGCGGTAACAATGTTGCCAGATTGGGCGAAAAGGAGCGGATTGGGCTACCCTTTTGGGGTGTTTGCTACTAAATAATTGTCTAAGTCACTCACGTCTTCCATTCTCAGAGCTCCCACGTAAACTTGCTGATCAGTCTAAGATAACTGAAATTGAGAGTTAGTGGCGTCAAAACGCCAAGTTATTTCGGGAAATCAAGAACCAAGCGGACTGTGAAGAGCTGCAGAAGGACCTCTGTGGGCTCCAAGAATGGTCGAAGAAATGGCTGCTGAGATTTAATGTCACGAAGTGTAAGAGAGTGCACCTGGGGCGTACCAACGGTAAGGAGGCGTATCATATGTCCCAACGGGATGAAGAAACTGCACTATTTGAGGCTGAATGTGAGAAGGACCTAGGTGTGTATGTTGACAATGAGCTGAAGTTCTCGGGCCATTGCGAGAAGGTAAATCAGACAAATAAATTATTGGGTCTTATAAGAAGGTCGTTCAGATATCTAGACGATCCGTCCCTCGTAACGATTTTCAAGAGTGAAATGCTTCCCCATCCAGAGAAAAGTCACCCCGTCTGGTCCCCGAGATATGCTAGGAACTGTCAGTTGGTTGAAAATGTTCAGAGGGCCACCAGACTGGTGCCTGCACTTCGGCACCTCAGCTACATGGAGAGGTTGGAGCGCCTGATCTTGCCTAGCTTATACTACAGGCGGGCAAGGTGTATAAGCATCTCAAGGGGCACTACTCAGTCGAGTGTCCTTACGTGGAGCTGGCGGACGCTCGCCCCACAAGGGGTCACAGCTCAAAATTGAAGAAGCCGCAAGTCCAGAAAACTGTGAGGGCAAACTTTTTCGGAGTGAGATTTGTGAACTCTTGGAACAATCTACCAGAAAGTGTTGTGACGGCACCTAGTGTGAGCTCTTTCAAGACCAGACTTGACCATCACTGGAGCGGGTTCATGTACATTCAGGGACCGGTGCATGCCCAGTACTTGCCAACAGTGCGTAACAGAGACTTGACCGATCGCCCAAGCGGCTAACGAGCCGATAATTTGGTGAAGAGGACAAAAGAAAAAGAAATGTAACAGAGACGTGACCGATCGCCCAAACGGCTTACGAGCCGATGAGTGGTGAAGAAGATAAAAGTAAAAGTAAAACCTTAACTATTGATTGGGATCACAATTTTTAAGGAAATATACCAACTACTGGATCACTATTTTGGACGAAAGCAATCACAGTAAAAATGCTGCGGGAGAGCTTGTATTAAAAGAGCTTGCAGAATTTGCACTAAAAGTTTACAGCTAGCCAATATGTAACGCCTTAGTTGAACGGGTATTTTCGAGAGTTACATCAGTTAAAACTAATTTGAGGAACAGAATGGGGCTAGAGTTCTTAACATCAATATTAAGAATAAAACAAGCCTTGAACTAAATGGAACTTGCTGTTGTCATTTGATCCTCCAATGTCTACGCTGAAAATGACTCATCAATCTATAGAGAAGAGGAAGTAGATGCAGAAGAGGAAGACCTACTGAACAGTGTAGATCTATAAATTTGAAATTTCAATCTGCCTAAAAGTGATGTGTGTTTTTACAAAAGATTTATAATTGTGTTAATTTAAGTAACATTAAAAAGAAGAAAAGTTATGTTAATTTAATTTAAAACAAGTAAGAAAAGTTCAATTAAATTATAACATAACAAGAGAAGAATTATATTAATTTAATTAAAACAACTAACAAGAAGAACAGTTGTGTTAATTTAATTAAAACAAGTATCAAGAAGAAAAGTTATGTTAATTTAACTGAAACAAGAGACAAGAAGAAAGCTCTTTTAATTAGAACAAAAAGGAACAAGATACAAAGAAAAAGAGCAACAAATAAGTGGTGAGTTAAAGCTATAAATTGTCAGTTTATACCTTTACAAGTAGTATATCTATATCTATCTTCATATTTCTCTCTCTCTCTCTCTCTCTCTCTCTCTCTCTCTCTCTCTCTCTCTCTCTACTCTATCTATATATATATATATATATATATATATATATATATATATATATATATATATATTTTATATATATACATATATATATATATATATGTATATATATATATATATATATATATATATATATATATATATTTTATATATATACATATATATATATATATATGTATATATATATATATATATATATATATATATATATATATATATATATATATATGCATATATATATATATATATATATATATATATATATATATATATATATATGTATATATATATATATATATATATATATATATATATATATATATATAATATATATATATATATATATATATATATATATATATATATATATATATATATATATAAATATATATATAAATATATATATATATATTTGGCTACTTTTCATTGAGATCCGCTACTTTTGGTCACAAATATCTGGCAACACTGTTACCAGGTAGTGTTTTTGTTTTGCAGATGACAGACAGACTAGTCCTAGTGGCAAGCAGGTGATAGGATTTGTCACCTGGTTTGTTGTGCATCATTACCTTATGACACATAATAGACCGACCAGGTAAGATTCCCATGACCTTAGAAACAGTAATTATTTATGTAGCGTTTGGTACGTGGCGGACCTTCCGAGGCTACGTTTTGAATATAAACTGGGGCATTGTAGATACAAGTCACAAGAAGAGAAAGGACAAGTGTAGCAGCTTATTTTAAACGCTTTTAAGGTAATTCACAATACAATAGCATGAGAATTCTGTGAGAATTTTTGTAAATGTGTCTGTTTGATGAAACCCATAAATAATTGAGGTCAGGTTTAAGCCTCCTATTGTTGGGAAATACCTGTGGATTCACCTGTCGTGACTTTTATCCAGCTTTACATGGTAACATTTGAATTTAATATATGTTCTTTTCTGAAGTTATACCTTTCTCTGGTCGATGCTTCAAAGAAATGGAGACCATATGTTGTGAAGGAGCACCAAGTAATACACTTTTGGAGTGAAATTTGTGAATTCATTAGCTACGATACTGCAGTCCGACTAATTACCCAAATGTACCCAAATGTAGCCGCAATGAAGTCAAATAATGGTCCTACATGAATAAATCGGACTGCAAATCACTTCTCGACTAGTATTTGGTGTCACAAAGTCACAAAAAATTGGAAAACTTATTTTAATCTGAGTTAATAGATCGCGTGCATGTACCGAGGGAGCGAGTAATTACCCAAATGTACCCAAATGTAGCCCCAATGAAGTCAAATGATGGTTGTACAAGCGTAAATCGGGCTGTGAATCACTTCTCGATTATTATTTGGTGTTATAAAGTCACAAAAAATTGGTAAACTTAATTTAATCTGAGTTGTGTTAGGTTAGGTACATGCACTTGATCTATTAACTCAGAATAAATTAAGTTTACCAATTTTTTGTGACTTCGTGACACCAAATACCAGTTGAGAAGTGATTGGCAATCCGATTTATTCATGTAGGACCATTATTTGACTTCATTGCGGCTACATTTGGGTAATTACTCGCTCCCTCGGTACATGCACGTGATCTATTAACTCAAATTAAATTACGTTTTCCAATTTTTTTTTACTTTGTGACACCAAATACTAGTCAAGAAGTGATTGGCAATCCGATTTATTCATGTAGGACCATTATTTGACTTCATTGCGGCTACATTTGGGTACATTTGGGTAATTAGTCGGACCCACGATACTGTAAATAAACACTTGATATTAAATCAAGATAGACAATTCCGAAAGCAGAAAAGTCCCCTTTAAAAGTGAGAGGGGTAAAGATTCATTAGGGGACCAACATGGAACTCTATAATGAATTGTATATAAGGTGATAGAACAAAAATTAACAGTACAGTACTTGGTAAAGGTAGAGAAGACCATTAGCACCAGAAGGACTTTATGGAAATAAAATTGAAGTGACATTGTAGTATTTTTTTTCTTTTTAGCCTATCCTATGATCATAAATTACTTGTTAGCGGGCAGCGTATGTACGAAGAGGGAATTAACGGGGTAAAAACCCTGTGAACACTAATTATATTGCAGTAATTTCAAGTCTCTACATCCTTCTTAGGCAAAGAAGGAAAATATTTACCCTACAATAATTACGTTGTCGTCGGATCTCCTGTGGAGACCATGTTTTGGTTCATGTCTGCTATGCAAGAGCACCTACGGTCTTTTTTTACACGTCAAGAAATGAATGACGATCTCATCGGGTGTGTTTATTATGATTTATATTAGATTGAATTCGTTAATTTTTTTCTGGAGATGATGTTTAGATGATAGTGAGAAAATCAAAACAACAATATACAGGTTAAGTAGGTTAGATCAGGTTCTAATAGGTTCTGTGCATTCTCATTTCCATTTTTGTGTTCAGTATCATGCAAATCTTATCTCCAGAAATTTTGGTTCAATTCCATAAGTTATTTTTGGTCTTTCCACCTTTACCGAATACTTTACTCAATAATGTTTTTGTTACATATATATATTTCTCCAGTTAGTACTGTATTTTGATTTTTCGATTTCACTTAAGATCTCACTTACTGTAAGTACAATTTATTTTGATCACACACAGTGGGCAGGACTTTGAAGTAGAGGACCTTTAGACATATAAGGTGGATGGGTAAAAGTAAAATTGTGGGGTAAAAACATGACAAAAAAAGACCAGGCCAAACCTAACGAAATGTGACCTACCCTCACCTCTGTCCTGTCGATTTTGTATCATTTTGTGAAAAATCCAACATGTTTATCTTCACGATGATGGCAGTCTGCACCACACTTTGGAAGTTTGCAGAACATGAATCAGCCTTGAAAATGTCAAATGGGTTTGCAATTCTGAGAAATATCACCCTTTGCACGAGAGGTCATCTTACGACTGACAAATTCCAGCTCTTGAGCTTGCTCAGAAATATACCATGACTTCCACTGATTGGCTGATTGTACTCTCTTCAGTGAATAAAAAAATCTAAATAACTTGGGAAATTATAAATTTGCAACAAAACTGTAATACTAAAGTATTATTTTTCTTTTTCTATCTTCCTATATACTGTACATATCAATACTGTAGTATACAGGAGGTCCCAAACTTATGAATGCCCGCCGATACGAACGGGGTTAAACTTGAAATTTACAGTATTTTATTTACCTGATGACTTACTTTTTACTTTCATTACTGTATGTTGTCATTCTACTTCTTCTTTTGTCTTAAATTAAATGATTTTAGTGTACAGTATAGTCTGGTTTTACATGGTTAATTAAGCCCATGGAGGTCCGTGTATAAAGCCAAACGTGTAAATAAAATAACAGAACCTATGGGATTAATTGAAATAGATACTGAGCCGACCGCCAGACTACCCGTTTTTTGGCTATCTCCGACACAATACGTACATTGTAGTAAAAATAACATCTTAATTTTATGATGGTATGCACACACAATTACTATATAAGAGAAATATCAATAATATTTATAACACTTACGTTAGTAGAAGAGATGGCTGGGCACACGGGGATGGGGGGTTGGTTCCAAGGCAGAGGGTAGGTTATTGGCCCTCACCTGTCTCTATTCACCACATAGGCTAGCAGGGCCTCCTCATCAAACCCCTCAAAGTCCACATCCTCACTATCACTGACTTGGGCTGGCTGTGGTGGTTGGCGGGTGAAGAACTCAGTGGTTTTATTGACATCTAGCATTGATGTGGTCGTGATACAGCTGAACATAGGGCTCCAGGAATTACAACAGAAGGTTATTAGACACTTCGTAGCAATGATTGACTGGGTCTTTGGCAAGCATGAGCTTCATTTTCTCAGCTAACTCGATGGCATCCTTCACATCAGCAGGTGTTAGTTTCTGCTCTTGTTGTTCTGTTCCACCTCGCTGCTCACTGATGTCATCATTTTACAACATCTCGTCCATATTGTCTGGCCAGGTCCACCTGTCTCGTGCCTTTTTCTAACTCCTGGACGATCTTGTACTTTACCTCATAGCTTAAGGCACGTCGCACCGTCTTGGACTTGGGGCGGCTTGGGCCAGGTAGTTCAGGGCTTCTCGGGGTGGGGGGTCCAGCGGAAGCCATTGTGTAGAAAGAAAAAACAAAACCGGTTCCTGGGGACGAGTGAATATACGCGGGGACAGTGAGACTGACGCGGCGATGGAGAGCGTGGGTGGCGGGGGTGGCAAGGATAACTAGACCAATCACAGCGCGCGGCGGAGGGGGTGCGTGGGTGGCAAGGATACGTGGCCCAATCACAGTCTGCGACGTCAGCGGTGACGTCCGCGCCCAGCACCTTGCCGCATGAATGGCCTTCCGCATAAAAAATATCCGCGTAAAACCTGACTACAGTGGGGTATGCTATAACGAATCTAATTGGTTCTAGAACCTTGTTCGTTATAGCATTCGTTCGTTATAGGATTAATCCGTTCCAGGCCCCCAAATACAACCACTTAACACTGAAAAATATAATATAAAATTGTAAAAATTGTAAAAAAGTGCATAAATATGCATCTAAACCCCTGAAATAAGGAATATCATTAATACTTGTAATAAAAAAACAATAAATTAGTAAAAAAAAAAAAAAAAAAAAAAAAATTTTTTTTAAATAATGTTCGTTGTAGGAGTTTCGTTCGTTATAGCATTCTCAATTTTATAGGTAAAACCGTTCGTTATAGGAATATTCGTAGTAGGATCTGTTCGTTATAGCATACCCCACTGTATACTGTATGTAAAAACTTAGACTATGATATAGTGGGATTTTAAGCATTGTTTTGTAAGTATGGTATGCATACAGCATGTGTTCTGACTTAAGTACAAATCCGATTTATGAACATCCTCAGGAACAGAACCCAACCCAATGTACTTCAGTGTATACCGTATATTTTTGCTGTGTCTCCCTATATACAAATCAAAACATAATAGAGTTCTGTGGTTATCCTCTACTGAATCTTAACAGTAATGGGGATAAAGGGTCATACCCTATAGGCAGTGGATATTTGTGTGGCACCATTCATCATGTCAAGTGTATACAAAATCTCTGGATAACTGACTGAGTTTGATGTGATTTCTGTAGGTTAAGTTAGGTCTATAGATCTGTTACAGTAGCTACAGTAAGTGCTGTACAGTATTTGGTAATGAACAACAAACCATAACTTAAAATCCATCATCCCTGTAGGTTGAAGGGTGTCAGCACCATATGACATGTACAGTATAATTTCATATAACATAAAACTACTGAAGATAGTTTTTAGCTGCCATATTTCTGGATAAAACGTAATCAGCCAACCTCGCTTTACCTACCGTAATTTAGTCAAGTCACAACTGGGGGGAAAATATTTATATTTTTTCGAACATTATTGTATTTTGATATTCAAAATTACAAATAATGCATTACCAAACGTGACATAACCAATTTTACATATATTACCATACTGTGGCCAAGAGAATTCAGGTTACAATTTTAAAAAGGAAACAAAACTCATAACTTTCAGGAAAGCGATATAAAAAAGGCAAGCATGAACTTAGCATGCTTCCCTGTTGGGCGCTGCAAACGCTTCTGCGCTTCACCTTACACAAGGATGTAGGGGAGTGCCCAATAAATAATAAAAAATAAATAAATAAAAAAAAAAAAAATTATATAAGAGATTATGCAACCTTATTAAGATGCTGGAACTACTTTTTGTATGGGAGTTCTACTCACTGGGAAGACACTATTGGGGGGTTGTAACCCTGTTTATGGGAGAAGCCCACATGCCTCAATTACAGTACAGTATTTCTACATTTACTTTAGCAAGTGTTTCCTTTAGTAAGAATACTGTACAGTAAACCCTTGTTATTCGTGGGGGTTAGGTTCCAAAGAATGGCACAAATAGGCAAATAGCAACTAATACTACCTTAGCGCATTACTGTATACCTATACATACCAAACAACCGACCAACCATGGCAGCAATAGTCCCCTCTTTTAACTTATCTAATAATTCAACTTTCTTTTTCAAGGTAATCACTGACTTCTGCCTTTTACATTTCACTCCACTAGCAACACTAGCACTGACCCTAGGCAGTCTTTTAGGGGCCATTTCTCACAAACACCAAAGTTTTGAGAGTACAACATGAGATGCTGCGTCACAGGCAATGGTTGAGCGCGAACAGAGGGAGATGAGACTCCGCGGGTGCGTGGGGTGACTCGTTGCGCTGCGGGAAAAGGTTCGCAAGCTAGCCACCATTTGCTTACCACAAATTGTTGAAATTGTGAATCGCAAACCCTCAAATGGCAAAGGTCTACTGTACTGTACATTATACTTGAATTCAAAGAACTTTTTCAAATACAGTCGGCCCTTAACATTCGCGGGGGTTAGGTAACAGAGATACCCGTGAATGTTAAAAATCCGTGTGCTATTGCTGACACCCCCCCCCCCCCCCCTAAAAAATCCCTGGCCCCCCATGTCCTTATTTACCGTATATACCTGTGTGTAGTTCGAGTTTTTAAGACCAAATTATTTGGCAAAAATTGGGGGTTGACCTCTAAACGGGTAATAGTTTCGTTAGGTTGAAAAATATTTACCAGTAACTACCAGTAAACAATGGAAACGATGCACCAACACACCACCAGCTGTGAGTGTCGGTACAGTTGCCAGGGCAGATCTCTTGCGAGCCCAAAGTAGCCAAATCCATGGTATGGTAGCACAGGACGATGTAAAACAAAGTATTCATTTGTTAAAGTTAATTTATAGATACTGGACATAAATTTTTGTTCATTACATTTGAAACATCAATCTTTGTTAATTAAATTTGAAACAAGAGAAAACTACGATACTGGATTTTCATTAAAATATTACATTACAAGTATATTTTACCTAAACTGTGACTGAATGAATATTTTCTCGGAAATAAATATGGAAATGTAATATTTTTGCTGGAATGACGTACATATTATAGTGGGAAGTGGGATAAAATCATGACGAAAGACTTTTGCTTTCTTTCGTTGTTCAAAATATTTTACCGTAATCGCTTTTCGAATGGTTTTCAGTTAAAAAACTGTTGTACTCGTACTGTATTACAATAATATTCTATCCTATCATTAGCCTTATAATCCCACAACTGAAAACCTTTCGAAAAGCGATTACGGTACCATCTTTTGAACGAAAGAAAGCGAAAGTCATTGCTTTCGTCACTTTCCACTGTAATACGTACATCATATCAGCAAAAATATTACATTTCCATGTTCTCAGAAATAAATGGTAGTTTTGTTGAAACGCAATGTACAGTATTTAACATTAAAATGCAAAAATAGCTATAAAAACAATTAATACACCCGTAATGTACTGGCTGGCATCTCCACTCGTCCCTGCTCCCGCCAGTCACCTCCTCCCTGCTCTACCCCTACGCCTCCTCCACATCGTCACTACTGTTGTATTACAATAATATTCTATCCTAATTGACTTGAATAAATACTATGATACCATATTTCTGAATATTTTCATTAAAATCCATCCAAATCATTTTCCTTGCCATCGGCAGCACCAAACAGCTTCTCCCAGGCCTCTCCTTGAACAGGGCTAGAGGGTACGTGTTTTTCGAATCGTTTTCAATTAAAAAAATGTTACATCACACGTATATTTTACCTAAACTGCGCCTGAATGAATATATTCTTCGAAATAAATAGTAATTTTGCTGAAACGTGATGTATTTCAATGTAAAATAGGATAAAATACATGACGAAAACAAAAGACTTCACCTAGCCTTCCAATGTTCAAGAGATGTTACTCGTTTTTTTAATAGTTTTCGGTTAAAATACTGTTGCAGTGAGTTCTGCTATAACGCGTGTTTTGATAACGCGAATTTGCTCTAACGCGATTTATGAATTAGGAACGATATTTGTATAATGCGATTTTTGCTTACTATTTCTCCAATTTTGTGGTACAGTGGGGTATGCTATAACGAATCTAATTGGTTCTAGAACCTTGTTTGTTATAGCATTCGTTCGTTATAGGATTAATCCGTTCCAGGCCCCCAAATACAACCATTTAACACTGAAAAATATAATATAAAATTGTAAAAATTGTAAAAAAGTGCATAAATATGCATCTAAACCCCTGAATTAAAGAATATCATTAATATTTGTAATAAAAAAACAATAAATTAGAAAAAAAAATTAAATAATGTTCGTTGTAAGAGTTTCGTTCGTTATAGCATTCTCAATTTTATAGGTAAAACCGTTCGTTATAGGAATATTCGTAGTGAGATCCGTTCGTTATAGCATACCCCACTGTATTAACTGTGAATATAGTAAAGAAGAATATCAACAAGAAGCGTTCTGGTGATAGAATTCCCGGTGATCATCGTAAAAGAAAGGATATAACACTTGAAGAGAAGCTCGATTTTATCAATCTCAAAATCACCCTTCTCCCCCATCAAGTTATATTCATATTTTTTCAAGGTAAAGTGTTACATTTACTGTATGATTTCATTATTAGATACGAATGTAACATTTATTTAGACTGTGCTATCCTTTGTGTTAGGCTAACTACTAAATTTTTTCGATTTCGAGTAATCTGCACCTAACCCTATTTTCTCCATAAGCCCTGTTATTTCTATTACGCGATTTTCTATAACACGATATTTTACAAGAACACAATTATCGCGTTATAGCAGAACTACCTGTATATTACAATGATATTATATTCATACTGTGCTTGATATACTACATTCACAGAATTGAAATATTTTTGCTGAATGTGGGACAAAATCGTGACGAAAACAATGACTTTCGCTTTCTTTCGTTCAAAAGATGTTACCGTAATCGCTTTTCGAATGGTTTTCAGTTAAAAAACTGTTGCATCACAAGTGAATTAGGATAGAATATTATTGTAATACAACAGTTTTTTAACTGAAAACCATTCGAAAAGCGATTACGGTAACATCTTTTGAGCGAAAGAAAGTGAGTCATTGCTTTTGTCACTTTCCACTGTAATACGTACGTCATTTCAGCAAAATATTACATTTCCATATTCTCAGAAATAAATAGTACTTTTACTGAGACGTGATGTATTTCAATGTAAATTAGGATAAAATACATGACGAAAACGAGAGACTTTACCTAACCTTCCGATGTTCAAGAGATGTTACTCGTTTTTTTAGTAGTTTTCGGTTAAAATACTCTTATATTAGTGATATTCTATTCATACTGTGCTTGATATAATACATTCACGGAAATGTAATATTTTTGCAACTACAATGCTGATGTCAACACAAGTGTGGTTACAGCGAGACTGACTGAGTGAGGGAGAGCTATGTGTGTGTGTGTGAGGTTGCGGGAGCGGGCGGTGTCCCGTGTTCGGTGCCGCGCGCGATTTGAATGTATTTCAATTACTTCAATGTACAGAATATTCCTCTGGCGGGGCAATCCGCGTATTTGCGAATCCGTGAATGCTAAACCCGCGTATGTGAAGGGCCGACTGTACTTCATCTACCACTGTCAGCATACAAGTAAAAATTTTTATTAATTTTTGCTCTTTCTTGTAACTGTACTTTCTACTCTTGTCTTTCACCACTCCCAAGTCTTTGTTGTACTTCTTGATCTACCCAATATATAAAAAAGCAGGAGAGGAGTAAAGATTATAGGATAAAAAGGTGATAACTACAGTACTGTATGTTTATGGACACACTGATTGGTTTTGTAAATGGCAATACATGTGTTTCCCTGGGAGTTACATGGTGGTGTAAATAGAGCAATCGATGAAGCTGCTGTATACTGATACAACTTTATTTTTTTTAGGGTCACCCTGATGATGGAAATATATGAAGGTTAAATTAGTATACTGATTTACCTTTATTCTCCCTTGGACCAGCTGGGTGACACCCCAAATGAAGAATGATTCCCAGCATGCAATCTGTTGCCAGTAGGCATGCAAGTTCTCAGCATCAACACAAAAGATCATCCAGCAGTAATCATGATATAAATAACCAGACAGTGCTACCCATCCCCATGGCCCAAGAATGTACCGAGGCTCCAAGATGGCCATCAGATTCTGTATATGTACATAACCATTTTGATGAACCAAGTTCCAGGAATTTGGGTAAAGAATCAAGACAACCATCAGTTCAGAGTAAAAAAGTAACAAGAGTTAAACTCGCAAAGGCTCAGAGTCCCAGTCATGAGCGTAGCAAATATTTTGTACGAACTGCAGGTGGTATGAGTGTGTCAGTTCCAGAACTGCCACCTGAACATAAAATGACTTCCAAAAACTTCCAGATGAACTTCACGGAACCTCTCCCAGTGCCCCAACTTGAAGATGGGGCTTTGGCAAGCAGTGAAAACCCATCCTTAACACCAATTATGAAGACACGGACAAATCAAGCCAACAGTTATTTACCTCTGAGTGTGGAACTAATTGCAGGCAGAGGTCAAACCAGTATGCCCAGTGATGGAAATAAGAACAGCACCAGCAGCAAAGTACGAAGTTTGCCACCATCGCACACTTTGGCCATGTCTGCTTCATTTCTGAAATCTTATTTCAGTTCAGGACCTGAAAAACAGCATTCAAAGAGTGCTGGTTCAACTCCTGAGACTGAAACCTCAGTCAAAACGAAGATGATGGGCTTATGGAATAATGTTAAATATGGTAAGTTGTATAACACCATGTGTGAATCGGTTCATTTTGAATAAAAGGTTTTGAGCAATAATGTTCATAGTCTTTTTAGTTTTTAAAATAAAGTACAGTACCTGTACAGCAATTACTGAATTTTCAAATAAAAATAGCAGGTATTTTATACTTGAGAGCCCGTATATACCTACCAGTAGATGTGTTGAATATACTGTACCATGTAAAACTAATTTAAAGGATATTGGAATTATATAAATATAGAACTTTAACTGGCTGTGATTAAAAAGTATTGCAATATTTTAATCTTGTTCTAATTCTATATACACTATTATACAGTTGCTACAGTTTATATTATACAGTAAATATTTCCTGATGGCTGAAAGCTAATGAATATGGAAATTGTTATATTCACCTCATAACACAACAAAAGTTGAATATTTGTGGATATGACACTTCAAAGGTCATTCTCAGGACTCTATACAGTATTGTTTTTTGTATTAGACATACAGTATTCATAATTTTATATATATTTATTTATTAATTACAATTTATTAGGATTTTTCTTATACAGTATCAGTGCCGGACTTACTTTGATAATCACTCGCCAATTGATTAGTTAGAATGAGAGTTTACCCACCCAACTTTGCCTTTCGTTTTTCATGCAGGATTGCAACTACCTGATTACCTCAGGGAATTGCAAACCTGCTTCACCTGCATTTTGGCACTAGGTAGGTAGGGCATCTAGCAATAAAACTTTGCTTCAACGTGCCTAATGGCAACCGGGTCACCAGAGCTGTGCCCATCCCCAGGTATTTGCTGCACTTTCTGGGCTGGGTTTGCAATGGAGAGCCAGGGGAGTGGGACATCCCTTTCTGGTTTTACCCAACAACTGCCATCAAGTAAATGCAGCTGACCCACACAAATGTGGAAAATGGCTGTAAAATGTTGATCATCATCGTAATAATTGTGTATCTGTCCATGATTCCCAATTTTTAGTCTATAACTTCACCAATTTATTTGCCTTTCTGCAATTTTAGTCACAGTACATGTACAGTATAGTGTCTAATGAGCATCAGTAAATTGGTACAGGAGGTCTTGATACTGTGTTTTATTATGGTGAATAAAATTACTGTATGTATACAATAATTAGACATTCAAAGTTTGATTAAACTTTTCTTTACAGGTTGGACAGTGAACCTGAAGACTAATTTCTCAAAAGACTCACCAGTTTACCTCTTAGGCTATGTGTATCATAAGAGTTTAGGGGTAGATGAAGAGAATGCTATGGAAGGTAAGATTCTTTGATGTCAGGCTGAGGATATAGAGTTACGTTAGAAATATACTCAATAATAACAGTGTAATAAGGAAACTTGTGAAATTGATGTTGTCATCACAGTTGTTATTATGTTAAGGTTGTACTGCATCCCATTATCTGTTAATCTTGATTCAGAGGTTGAGAGGCACGGCATGGAAGCATTTAAGCGGCACTTCAACAGCTTGGTGTGGTGCACTTATCGGCGACAGTTCCCCACATTACATGACTCTGTCCTCACAACTGACTGTGGCTGGGGCTGTATGCTAAGGACAGGCCAGATGATGCTCGGCCATGCTCTCATTCGACATTTTCTCACAAAAGGTATAAGTTAGATGATAAAGTGTCTTCTATCTCTTCTGAAATTGTTTTAACGGAACATAATTTTGTAGTGCAAGACACACAAAATAAATGTCCATGAAGATTTCCATGTGGATATACAGTACTGTTGTCTACATTCTTCTAAAATATACAGTAAATAAGTTGTAAGTCTTCTGATATATTTTCTTAAGTTACCATCAAAGAAATGTTTCGATTATGACAAGTAGGTAGATACAGTGCAGTACTTCAAAAATGAAACTTATTGCATTTATGCAAACACAAGTTTAAAGTGACTTCTTGGTATTAGTGAACTGCCCTGTAGTGATAGAGAGCATCTAGACTGATTAAAGTACCAACACCACAATAAATCTTATAAGATATTACTAAGTGACCACTGTAAAATGGTACAATAATTGCTAATTTAAAATGATCTCAAAACAATAAAAAAATAGTATTTGCACCAATTAATCAGTTTGCTAAGCTTTGGACAAATGGATTAATCTACAAAATATCACCAACTGAATATTAATTAAAAAAGATAGCACATCATAGTAACAAGGGAACTACCATTGAATTCCATTTTCCCCTGTTCTCTCCATACAATACTGTACAGTATTTTTCTTCTAATTTTTAACTACTCTTCAAGTCCAATGCAAGTGGATACAATAATTTAAGGTCAGAAACTTTTAATTCTGTTTTAAGTTTAGTTGCTCCTTTAGGATAAATAAAACTTTTGAGCAGAATGTTCTGAAGCATATCTCAATTTATAATGTGGTTTCTGTGCAAAATTACTGTACAGGATTTTAGGAATGCCTCACGTATGTTTAGCGGACACTGACAGTATGGTTTAATTGGTCCCATTCCCTAGTCTGACTCTCTATTTTTTAGACATATGCATATACTGTATAAGAGCATATTTGCCCACTTCTTCCTCACAATCAACATATAATATTCAGTACAAGAGTTTTCATTTCCATATTTATTTATTTGTTTTCAATTTGTTTCTCATCCATCCCAGAGCACTGGTGTTGCCAAATTATGATGATAAGTTCTATGTATACTCTTAAGTCTATAATGTAGGCATATTACATGACAGTGTAGATACAGTACTTTTGTTAAAGTATTTACTTTTTACTACAGACTGGAGATACAACAAGAATGCAGCAGAGGGACCAGACGAATTGGTTCATCGTAGTATTGTGTGCTGGTTGGGTGATTCCCCTTCATCACGTTGTCCGTTATCGCTTCATAACTTGGTTCACTTTGGCGAAAAGTTGGGAAAGAAAGCTGGTGATTGGTATGGACCAGCATCTGCAGCATACATATTTAAGTAAGTCAGTTCTTGGTACAATTATGTGATGATATACTACAGTAAAACCTCTTTTTAACTGGCTGTGTATATAGGGGATACCTCACCAGTGAGAGGTTAGGGGCATCAAGAGGCAAAATTTGTGCTAGCTAAGCATGGCTTGTTAATTGGTGTCATAGTAGTGAACTGATGAAGCTGTTGATGGGTTATGTAAGGAGAATTCAATAAAGTTCCTCACTTAAATCACTATTATTATTTTATGTTCAACACTTCGCAAATAACTGTCCATTCCCATAGTGAGCTACCATGTGACCTTGAATCTTGACAACACTGATTGGTAATGAGCTGTGGGTGGTGGGAGAATTTTAGGGTGACAAAATTGAGGCCTAAGAAATCTATAGTGCACTTTCATCTTTGACCAGTACAGTAAAGCCTCCGATTACAACATAACGACCAACAACTTTTCATATTTAAGACCCTAGTAAATTTAGGACCCAATTCAATTTACATCCTTATTTCATTCGTATTAATGACCAAAGTATAATAAAAAATTAAATAAAATTACGTTTTCATATAAATAATAACTAAATCCCGATATGTATTATAAAAAAAATTACTGTTAAAAAAATGAAGAGCGCCTTGCGCAAAGAAGCTGCCTGGCTAATGAGTGGTAAACAACAGTCGAAGCTTGGCAGGCCTTTTGTTTTCACGCATCTGGAACAGGAGAAAAACTTTCTCAGGTTTCTTACAGCATTTTTACATCCTTATTCAACATGAGCAAGAGAGCAAGTGATGATAGTGTTGTTTCAAAAGCTAATAGACAGTGTATAAGCTTAGCCAAGAAACTAGATGTGTTAAAACGATATGAAAAAGGTGAGAGGTCTGTGGATATTATATGGAGCAAGCAATGAACATATTTTCTGAAGTGGATCCATTAACAGAACAAAGCATTAAATTTTAATTAAACACAAATGACCTCTACATAAAAATGTATAATGAGAAAAGAAAGCAGCTGTGCAAGGTTCTTCTGACAGCTTTACTATTCAAAGGCCTAAACCATCAACTTCAGCTACACCATCAAATTCAGCATCATAAGCAGCTTCAACTTCAGGTTCAGTAACAGTTTCAGCAACAGCTTTATGGAAAGCTACAGCTTCAGCCAGGTTTGAACCTGATGACTTCGTCATCTGAGTAAAAACTCGCACAATATTCATTGGCTGTCCTTATGTTTTAGACTTTATCACCATTGGTGAGTAAAATTTTTCTTTTACATTCATAAATATTATTTAAAACATATATGAACAGTAAATAAGTGTCGCTTTCATATTCATATGTAGAGAAATGGCGATATGTTTTCACATGTACGCACTTACTGTTCATACGTTGGCGTTACCAATCGTCTCGCTTTATTTCTTTACCATTAGTGGTTAGCTACTAGTGTTCCATTTATTAACATTAAATAGCATCACTTAAAACATGCATAATGGTATTCAATTTTTTAAAATTAACTTCACTACATCCATGGTTTTATTTTCTTCGGTTTCTTATGTAGAATCATCGTCACTGATGAAAACAATGCCGTCTTGTCTCCTCGTGTGTGTTTTAATATTCTACGTATTATTAATGAATTGCATTGTTCATTTCATATATATAAACATTAATTCAATCAAATACATATTCAGTCATAAACAATAATGAATCTTTTGTACATGTTCTTAAAAAGATAAATTATGCGGTTTCCTTAAATGCACACGTGTATGTTGGCGTTCCCAATCCATCTCTTTTTTTTTCTTTGCCATTAGTGGTTAGCTACTTCTTTTATTCCATTTATTAACATTAAATAACATTACTTAAAACATATATATTCATTTTTCTACTTTAATTTTACTACAGCTACAACCAAGGTCTTATTTTCTTAATTTTCCCATGTAGAACTATCGTCCTGGACTCCCGGCTGTAAACACAAACGAAAACAATGGCATCCCATCTCCTCTTGTGTGACCATATTATTATTCATTTATATTTTACTTGTATAAGGTGCATTGAGAAACATTATTTAAAGAATATAGTTTGCAATTTTCATTAATTTTATTGTTTTGGGGGGGAGAAGAAATAAAAAGCCACACAAAAGATATGAAAAGGTCACACTTGGGAACGCATCTCATTATTATTGCTTTATTTTAATAGTAAATAATGATTCGGGATACGATGATTCACCTTACACTGCAATATTGGAGGACACATTACCGTCGTTTTTCGAGGCTTTACTGTATTACCCTTTGTAAAGGTTAAAAATATATATATAAAAAAATAGGCCGAATGAGAAATCAGGGTATTGATGAAGTGGAGGGAAACAGGTAATAACAGTGAGGGATCTAGCAGTGAGGTTGTGTACACACATTCAAGAGGGAGGTTACAGAAAGGAATGTTAAGTATACAGTCAACCCTCACTTTACGCGGTCCCACATTCCGCATTTCCACGTTTACGTGGTGCCCTGCCAGAACCCAGGATGCTCACATTCCGCGGTGGGTGTACCCCTTTACACGGGTGAAGTATAATTTTTTAATTTAGCTCATAAAATTCATACAAATTATCTGGCCAGAATATAATTTACATTGCTGGAATTCTTACAATTTGATGATCATTTTGAATATAAACATCATAGATTTTGCATTAGACATACAAATTTTAGATATAATGTTTACTCTGAGTAAATATGTTATCTTTTGTGCAAAATATATGACATTTATATTCAAAATATTCCTGGTCTTACAAGGAATCCAGCAATGTCAATTATATTATCCTAACTTTAATCTGAGGTATTATTTAATACTAAATGTTAAAATCTAGTTTTTTCACCCACTCTTTCTCTTGAAGGGAGGGTTGGTGGGAGGTGGGGAGGAGGGTTGGGACAGACTGACCATCTGGCCCGGTTGGAAGAGGGGGGGAGGCAAGGTGGGGTACGTTGATTGACAGATGGTGTCGTGAAGAATATTTTTTTTTTATTAACTGAAGATATTTGTTTTAGCTCATAAAATTCATACAAATTACCCGGCCAGAATATAATTTACATTGCTGGAATTCTTACAATTTGATGATCATTTTGAATATAAACATCATAGATTTTGCATTAGACATACAAATTTTAGATGTAATGTTTACTCTGAGTAAATATGTTATCTTTTGTGAAAAATATATGACATTTATATTCAAAATATTCCTGGTCTTACAAGGAATCCAGCAATGTCAATTATATTATCCTAACTTTAGTTTGAGGTATTATTTATTACTATACCTGGTTTTCCCCCCAAAATTTCTCAGAGGGAAGAGCCAGTGAGTGTACTGTGAGAAGAGGGAGAGGTAGTGGAGTCCATTATTTGAATGGACATTAACTTGGTGACTGTATTTCTCTTAAGTATTAATTGTGTGCATGTAAAATTAAGATGTTATTTTTACTAGAACATAGGTATTGTGTTGGAAAAAGTGGAGTTTGGGGGTCAGCTAGCCTCTTATTTCATTTAATCCCATATGTTATGTTATTCACTTTACGCGTTTCTCACTTTCCGCGGTACCCTGTGGGTTACATTAACCGCGTAAAGTGAGGGTTGACTGTACGAGAATTAAATAAGAGAAAAAAATAACGAGGAGCTGAAGTTATATAGAAAAAGGTGAAATAGAATGTGAACTGAATGGGGTTTATGGATTTGTGTGCTGATTGATTTAATTTATATTAAGTTTAGATAAAATATGGTAACTTTCAGAATTACCTAAAAAGCTCAGGTTGTTTTTTAATTTCCAGAGATGCTGTTGAAATGGGTTCCAGGTATATCCCAGATTTACAAAGAATTTGTGTTTATGTTGCCCAGGATTGTGCCGGTGAGTTACATGTCTTGTAGACAGTATTTAATTTAAACCAATTGTTTACATATTTTAGCATTTAGTCACTTAAAATTTAAGTGTGTTAACTAACTTTGGAAAATTTAATGCTAATCAAATTTGTCATGAGGTGCCCTTCATGTAACTCAGTAGGGAAACATTTATATTATGATTAGCACAAATGCTGTACAGTACTCCTCTAATGCCTTTGGAATAATGATCAGTTGTGTCTGTCTCATAAGCTTACAATGTAAATTATCTCTGATCTGGTATTACTGAATGTGGTTTGTAGTTACGATAAAAACTCTAATAAATATTTTGTAAATATAATCCTCAGGAGTTTGCTGTTTTAGTAATTGTCACCGGTATGCACACCCTTATGAAAGCTGCCATTAAATTGTATGATCATGTAAATCTTTACAAGAAAAATGACACAAGGATAAGAACACCTGTGTCCAGTTATTTTGTGTAAAAATTATCACCTTTTACAGTTCTGTTTGGTCCCAGTTGGAATAAAGGCAAAAATGTTAAGCATAGGTTGAAGTTTTGTCAGTTTTTTAACTTTCATACAAATCAGTTATAAACTCAAGATTAAACTTATTGCGAGTAAACTTGGGTGTCATTATATAATGCTTTTTAGAAACATATTTTCTCATCTTTTAAAAAAATTGCTTTACAGTACAGTACTTACAAAAGGCAGTAAAAGGAGTCTGAAATTTATGTTTTTGGATAATCATCATAGTTTTACACATCTTAGGTTTAATTTTGCACTAATCTTGGTTTGTGAGGTTTCCAGTAACTATTTTTTCCTATTTTGTTACAGTATATATTCAAGATGTGCTAGACCTGTGCTTCACTTCATGTTTGTGTAACAAAGGGGATCTCATTAACTTGCAAAAAAATAGTAACAAAAGGACACCTAACTTGCAACAAGAAGATTCGTCGGTACCTCTAACTGTGGACCTTGGGTGTTCCCAGGTATACGAAAAAGATCCCAAAGTATATGGACAAAGCAATGGAAGCAAAGAAAGTGAGGACAGATACTGTCATACTATGAGAGCTGAAAATTCAAAGGAAAGAAATATTGGACATAACAATAAAATATTTAAGAATGGAAGCAGCATGAGGGATACACAACACACACAGAATTACCAGTTGCCCTTAGCTGATATATCGCTAACGGTTAGCAGTGGTACAAAATTAAGTGAGAAATTAAGTCATGAGACAAAGGTTAGACTAGATAGTAGTGAACCATTCAAGCAATGTGCAAAGTGTGACAACTGGAGATCTGTGTTGATCATGGTGCCTGTTAGACTAGGAGGTGAAGCATTAAATCCTATATATGCTCCATGTTTATATTCCCTCTTCACTCATGAGCTCTGTGTTGGAATTATTGGAGGCAGACCAAAACATTCACTCTATTTTGTGGGATTCCAAGGTAAGGCTACTTCCAAGCTATAAACTTAAAATATATATGAAATACAGTACCTGTACACTTTTTTTTTATCCTTATTTATTAGTACTTGATTGAGCTGAATAATTTTTTTTTTTATTATCTAGCTAATAAGTGCATTGAATTTATTAAATATTGTACTGATATTAACTTAAAAACTGTATCTTTAATTCTATAATACAGTAAGTCCTCGCTTAGCGTCGTGGTTATGTTCTTGAAAAATACAATTTTAACGTAAACAACGTAAAAGGAATAAATTTTTCCCATAAGAAATAGATGATACTCTAGTTACGTTCCCCAGCCTCCCTTTCCCCCCATAAAATGCATTACTTGTACATAAATTCAATGGAATTTTTATAGAAAATAGTATTTATTATACATCCAAAAAGATTAATAAACAAAATCATTTTGTATTGTACTCACTGATGGGCAGAGGTGGAGCACATGTGTGGTGGCTAGTGGAGAGGAGGAGGGTGGCGAGTCACTGAGACCTGGAGGGTGGCTCTGACTGGGGTTTCCCCTCGGCTGCAGTTCACTCCTCCTCACTTGCAGGCTGTTGTGAAAATGCGGTTTCTGCCTCCTGACGACGAAAAAATGAATCCAGCGTTGACTGCTTTGTGCTCCTCTTCTATTTGTCCTTGTAGATATCATTATAACAACGAAAAGTTTCCTCCATGTTGCGTACAATCTTTGAGCTACTTTCACCAGTCATCTTAATATTGTGGAAGTTATAACGATGCCTAAAACATTGAAACCATCCTCGGCTGGCCGTAAAGTTCTCACCCTTCGATCCCTCTATGGCCTTTAAATTGTCAAACAAGGATTTTGCTTTTTGCTGGAACACCATAAGGCTCACAGGGGCATTGCGTTGATTCTGGTCCTCTATCCACATAACCAGCATCTTCTCCATCTTTTCAAATCACGGAACTTCGGGCACGACTTATCTTTGTTACACTCATAGAAGTACCACTTCCAGCACTAGCCTTAATCTGTGCTGGTTCAGATAGTACGCACTGTTGTGGGGGAAGGGCCTAGTGCAACACCAATGTCCACAGCACATTCACCTTTCTCAAAACGGTTTAAAACCTCCATTTTTGTAGCAAGGCTAATGGTCTTGCATTGCTTCTTCACAACACTAGCATCATTAGCACTTGATGGGCACGTGGAAGCCATTTTGAATGGTTACAGTATTTAGAGCAAAAACACTTAAGCATGCACGTACGCTGTGGAAGCCTAACAAAGATTGGGGATGCTGTGACGCTCCGTGAGCGAGCGTAGCGCGCCAAAATGAGAGAGGGTGATGCACCATACAAAGCAGTCCGTGACGACATTATAATGAATCGGTCGGCACGTTGTCGGAATCATGGGTATCTAAAGAGTAGTGACGTTATAACGAAACAACGTTTTCGGGGGCAATGTTAAACGAGGACTTAGTGTATAAATTTTCTTATTTCTAATCGGTATGTCACAGTGTATAAATTTTCTTATTTCTAATCGGTATGCCACATACTGTGCTTTGAATCCCTTTGCTACATCATGCAACACAGATAATACAGTAAGTCCCCAAGTTACGTACATAATGGGGACCAAAAGGTTGTACGTAACTCGAAAATCCCCCAACCCTATAACATTGGTCAACTTTTCACCACTGTCAAGCAGTTTTATTATGTCCATTTTTACCTCTAGTGAGATTGCTTGACGTTTCGTAGCACTCCCACTGGCTTCACCACTCTTACGCTTTACACCAGTCATTGCACACAGAGTAAAGTGTACAAAATAGGGCAGAAATTCACAGGAGAAGTATGCACAATGACCACACGTGTTCGCACAATGACCACACGTGTTGCTTTGGTGCGTCTAGCGTGTCGTCTGCATGGTCAGTGATAGTGGCGGCGCGGTGCGGCTGGCACGCAAACTATACGCTCGCCCGCCAAATTTAAAAATTGCTCGCCCTTTTAAGACAATATTTTTGCAATTAAAGACTTCAGAAACGATGTACGTATCGGCCGTTTGTACGTAAGTCGGATGTACGTAACTCGGGGACAAACTGTACTCATATTTTTAATGTATGCAGCACAAATTTCACTATTTTTTTATGTACTCATATAGTATGTCCATTAATGTGAAAAATTGTAAATTAATTTGACCAATTTTCAGTGAAATTCCATTCAGCTTGATGGAAGCATAGGGACAGGTGATGTTCCTGTTGTATTTTAGTGTCTCAATGAATTAAATCATTTGATAATTTCAGAGGATTCACTGATCCATTTGGACCCACACCTGTGTCAAGATGCTGTGATGGTAACTCAGCCACATTTTTCTCTATCCTCCTATCACTGTTCTTCCCCTCGCAAGATGGCACTTTCTCGCATGGACCCTTCAGCTACTTTGGGCTTCTATTGCCACTCTAGAACAGATTTTCTACGGCTCATGGAGGAACTCCCAGAGGTAATCCTTAAAGTACCGTTAACATAAGTAAAATTCTAAGACTATAACTAAAAAATCTAAATTATTATCTGTAAAGATGCACCAGGTATGTAGTTACTGTATATTGTATTGTATAATGTACCTATCTATATAAGTAAGATTAATTACAACTGATTTACCTTCCCATGGTGTTCCTGACTATACTGAACAAATTAAAGATGTACTGTATCTGGTAACAAATACTTTGCTAAATGGGGTTGCTTAAGGGGAGCATCTGGCTGAAAATACAATGAAAATCGGAAAATTGCGAAAATACTTATTCAAAAAAATTCCTGAGGAAAGTTGTTGCCTATGGCTATATGCTGACGTATTTTTATTGCATAATTCGTAATATTTATGTAGCTGTGCATGATTGTTCTACTCCCCCTTCATTTAGAGGGCCCTTCTGGTTAGAGATGAAAAGCTGAAGAAAAGTATTTATGTATAATATTTTGGTGCAAAGTAATACCACTAATACCAATCACTTGGTAAAAATCAGTATCTGACACCTTTCTCAGCTCGCTAGCCACAGGAGACCGTCGTCACGAGAGTCAGTGACCCATCAAACATGCGAGAGTGAGGTACGGTCTTGAGTAGCTCTCACGCCATCTTTATCGGCCCGTATCCGATAACGAGTTTTTCTAACCTTCAAATCCCTAAGGCTCGGCCACTTATGGGCCGATTCTAATAAAACAAAAACAAAGTAGTAGAATAACCTATTGTGCATGGTATAACATATAGATTTTCTTTATATTTGACTTGGTTTATTATTTGCTGATTTATCTTTTAAATATTTGGAAGAAAAAATGGTAAGTTAGGAAAAAAATTCATGCACCCAATATGAAAGCGATAATCAGAAATGTTATGTTCAAGAAGAGTAAATTACTTATATTCCACATGAATTTCAACATAATGTAGTGAGAAGTTGTAGAGAAGTATGATTTTGAAAATTGATAAGAATATAAGGGGAAAATCAGATTTCAGGGATTAGGCAGAACCGATTCATGGGTATAGTAACAATGTATCTGGTGTCTTTAATTGCTGACAGGAGATTTATATTGATTGATCAATTTAATTAATTTCTTGTTTCAGCCGTATGTTCCCCTTAAGATAGATGTGGCAAATATGAAGGTATTTGCACAATAACATCAGTATTCTTGCAGGATGTGTTAAGAAAGCAAGTGTGGTATCAGGGGCGGATCCTGGAATATCAAAAGGGGGGATCCAAGAAGTTGTGGGTGAGGGAACATGGCAAGCGCAGCAAACCCACCCAAAATTTGTTTGAAATCTGACCAATATCATGGGCATTTTGAGGCCATTTTAAAGCCATGCGCTCTTGATATTAGGAGATATTCTGAAGCCAATAGTAAATACTTTTTACTATCCAAAAATGCCTGAGTACAATACTGCATGAAAGAAAAAGTATTGGAATTTTCCGATGAAAAGGGGAGGTCCAGACCCCCAGGAACCACCTGGATCCGCCCTTGAATACCACAGGTTCTCCCACATGGTGTTGATCTACAGATCTTACGTAAGCTTGAATTTAATGCGATTACTTCAATGCAAATGTTGGGTTAAATGTGAAAATCCAAGGATATTTAAGAGGCCTTCACTGATATCGATGATAATTCAGAAATACATTATCTGTTATGAAGCCAAAACCATATAAGTGTTAAACAAATAGCTGGTTCATTATTATCTCCAAATTTGACTGAAGGATTGAGCCTCAAATCCCATATTATAGCCAACCCTATAGCTAGGCAGTTTGATAAATACAATACACAAAATAAGCCTGCCAGGTCATAGATACAGGTAATCCTATGCATGAGTGACTATCCTCTGATTAAGTTGTTCTTGGAAAAATCAAAATACTATTTGTGCCTCTTCATCATAAATGTGGAGCATGTTGGTCGAGTGGATACAACACTCCCCACTTGTTCCAGGGGTTGATGGTTTGATTTTGGGGCATGGTAAATTGGTACCTAAGTTTACAACTTGGGTTAGTGAATGCAGTCGAGAGCAATACTGGCCATGCTACCTCCATGTATACCAAAGGCTTAGTATACAGTGTGCTGTATCCATCACAAATGTCATCCTTAGAAAGGGAGGACTAGAAGAATAAGTTCCCATCATAAGAAGATGGTCAAGTAGTGACATAACACTAGTGTGTATACACATAACCTAACAACTCTTACAGGTTAGCCATCTTGGATCCAGGTTAAATTTTATGGAACCCACAGGAAGAGGAGGAAGGATATCTAAACCACCTTGCTAGGAGTTCAGCTAAGAATGAAATTTTGCATTAAATCTTCTACTTATATCCTGATGATGCCCTCCACCTGGTAGCTTGAATAATTGTTACCTTGTACATGAACTGTTAATTTGAAATACACCTCAGTGTAGATCACCCAACTAAGGCTGTGACTTTGAAATTTGCTTGCCTGGATATCTTTTTTACTTTCACTGACAAATTTTTGGAGGAAATTTGCTTGCCCAGATTTTTTAATGGGAAAAGTTAAATACACATCTTAAAACATTCAAATTTATTGTGTATATCAACTCACAGGTCACTTGTGTTTGTCTAAATAGTGTAAGTAGCAGTAACCCTTGTCATTTGATTTCATAACTGCTGTCACCTCACTTTACACCAACAGGATGTGACAACCTCCCCCCGCGTGCGCACAAATAATCTAGTGTCGGTGGCAGAAACACTTGTCATGTGGGTTCATATCTCCTGTCACCTCACACCTACAGCCCTTCAGCTTGGTAGTTTTTTTTAAATGTTGACAACTTGACCCCAATTGCCTAGTAGGCAACTTAATGTAAAGATAAATTACCTGCACCCGACGTAGGTCACTATCCTGGTACGCTGCTGACAAGCAGCACATAGACGGATCTCCCTGGTTAAACATGTGTGGTTAGGTGGGGTCATGCACTAACCTGACAAATTCCCATCTAGGCATTGTATTTATTGTATTTTCCTTTATAAATATTATGAGCTTGTCTGCTAGGCAAGTGCCAAGCACACAGACATGAAAAATCACTTGCCCAGCCTCTAGTCCATACACAACCAGGCTGCTGGGCACTGCTAATCTGCACAGCCTGACCCAACTATATAAAAAAGACCAACTTTAGGAACTCTCCTATACTATTAAGGTCTGGAATGTTGTGCCAAATACCAGGGGAAGACACAGGTGTATTTGGAGAATGTGGGTGAATACATTTTTTACTTGCACAAACTAAACTCCAAATTTCTTCATTACAGCTTATTACACCCAAGCAGCCAGGCTTTGAATATCCAATATTTGAATTCTTGGACGGTCGATGTGAAGATACTGATGCATGCACACGACAAGTTAGTACGGAGGACAAAATGGCCGCCTCAATGCCAGGAGACACTCCACTACTCCCTCAAGATTCTGAAGAGTTTGTGTTCCTTTGATCATTTGCCCCTTCAGGTTAATGTATCATAATAGATGTTGGAATATTACTGTTGTTTCAGTCATATACCAGTTATATTGGAAGTGTAGAAATGTATCATCCGTGATATTCATGTTGCATTAACATTACCGGTATTTGTCATTGTATAAAAAATCTGCTACTCAGCCGCAGAGATCATAATATATTTTATTTACACTGACTTATTGTTAGGTAACAAGTGTAGTTCCATGTTAATTTATGTTATTGATTATATAATCTAGTGGATATTGATCACTGCCATATGTTGTAATATGGTCTTTATCAGAATGCTGTTACTATTTTCCCTGAGGACTTTCAGTAAATATAGTACAGTACCATATATAAACTATGGAGAAACTTTACAGATGCAAAGCCATCCCACTTTGTCAAGGTAATAGATGCACTGAATTACAAAGATAAAGTTTTTTATTAAATTTTATAAGATTTTAGTATTATTTTTGCATTATACATTAGCCCACACTGTACTGTATTCATCATATTGTGGATACACAAATCAGTTAGGCCAAAAGAGAGGATCCCTTATCACAGGACACAGTTTGGTAATGCTACCAAGTCCTTGGCAGGAGGAGCCGGATATCAGATTTCAATCTTAAATTCTAAAAGTATCGGTACAGGCTCTCACACTGTTCACCGACGCAAATTTTCATCATAATACTGTAGTTCTTTTAAAAGGACTTACATTTACCAAGCTGTATTAGTGGGAGTCCTCCACTGAATGGCGTGTATGCATGGTGTTTTTATCTTATTTTTTATGGGACAGTAAGACTTTACATTACCAGATTCTTGAAATACTGGAAATGAGTTTTATCTCTACAGTGGTCCCTCGGTTAACAAATTAAGGTTAACGAATTACCTTCCATAAGAATCTTCAATTCGGTTAACGAACAAAAATTCAATTAACGAAATCCTTAAGAACATCACGTTTTGTTGTGAGCATCAGCTGATGGGCTAGTCTGCCAATTCAGTAATCTGTTCTATGTTTACATTCGTTTCCAGTGGAATAAATATCAAGAAAGTTGTCCTATTTAATATTTTTGCATTTTTTATATTAAAATTATTATTCATTTTAACACTTATTTAACATATTAATAATATATGCAGTACAGGGAACTAGTTTTTTGTTCACCCATCAGCAGCTTGACTTGGCCACAAGGCGTCAGTTGGGTTTTGTTGACAGTGGAGTGAGCATCTATTTTGTTGGTGTCTTGAATATTTTTTGCATTTTTCATTGAAATTATTGGTCATTCTGAAATTTATGTAACATATTGATAATATATAGTGCAGCGCAGTGTTGATTTAAATAAGATAATCTTGAATTACACCTAGTGAACTTAAAATTTTATTGGTGAAATGACGGCATCAAGCAAAGGTCCCCCCGAAAGGTGATTTCTCCTCCATCCCCACTTCCTTCTCTTCTCCCTTCTCCTCCACCCCCACTTCTAATTCCCGTCATCATCAACCAAGAACCTTCTACATACACATTTCAAAGTACTTTACTGCATTTTTTTTTACTTTGTATCATGTATGTACTTTTTGGTGAGCTGGAACCCAGTATCTTTTTTTTTTTTTTTTTTTTTACTAAGTTTCTTACCTTTATACCTGTTCTATACCATTTGAAACCTTATGTTATAGTCCCATCTTTCCAATGTAGAAATATAAACTTAAAAATAATATCTATTCAGCATACAGTACTAATATATATACTGTATACAGTTGTACCCCACTTAACGCGGTCAATAGAACCCAGAGGGTCCCGTGTTAAGTGAAATCCGCGTTAAGTGAACAACAGAACATATGGGATTAATTCCAATAGAAACCAGCCCGACCCCCAAACTCCACTTTTTGACGACACACAACTATGTTGTAGTAAAAATAACATCTTAATTTTATGATGGTACATGCATACAATTAATACTTAAGAGAAATAGAGAAATACAGTCGCCAAGTTAATGTCGATTCAAATAATGGACTCAACTCCCTCCCCCTCTTCTCACACTACACTGCCGGCTCTTCCCTCTCTGAGAAATTTTTGGGGGAAAACCACTAAATTTTAATAAATAATATCTCAAACTAAAGTTAGGATAATACAATTGACATTGCTGGATTCCTTGTAAGACCAGGAATATTTTGAATATAAATGTCATATATTTTGCACAAAAGATAACATAGTTACTCAGAAAAATTTTTTATCTAAAATTTGTATGTCTAATGCAAAATATATGATGTTTATATTCAAAATGATCACCAAATTATAAGAATTCCAGCAATGTAAATTATATTCTGGCCGGGTAATTTGTATGAATTTTATGAGCTAAAACAGGCAGTCAGGCAGGGTGGCGGGTGGCGCAAATCTAAAAATAGCGTCTCGAGCCGGACACTCACCGTGTATATGTGGAAAAAATCCGTGTTAAGTGAAAGTTCAGCTCTGGCGAGGCACCGCGTATATGATAAAAAGCGTTAAGTGAAACCGCGTTAGGCGGGGTAATACTGTATATATATATATATATATATATATGCAAGTAAATCACTGTAGGTGCGCGTGATCTAGGTATATGCTGATAACCACCAGGAAAGAAGAAAACACGAAGTTCCCAAGCACTTTCGTGTAATTCACATCTTCAGGGGTGAGTACAGACTGTACTCACCCCTGAAGATGTGAATTACACGAAAGCGCTTGGGAACTTCGTGTTTTCTTCTTTCCTGGTGGTTATCAGCATATATATATATATATATATATATATATATATATATATATATATATATATATATATATATATATATATATATATATATATATATATACCCGTGTATAGCACGAGTTCTTAAGACCAAATTTTTGGGCAAAAAGTTGGGGGTCGACCTCTATACGGGTAATAGTTTCGTTAGGTTGAAAAATATTTACCAGTAACTACCAGTAAACAATGGAAACGACGCACCAACGCACCACCCGCTGTGAGTGTCGGTACAGTTGTCAGGGCAGATCTCTTGCGTCATCATAGCAAGCCCAAAGTAGCCAAATGCATGGTATGGTATGCACAGGAGTATGTAAAACATAAAGTATTCATTTTTAAAAGTTTATTTATAGATACATAAATTTTTGTTAATTAAATTTGGAACATCAATCTTTGTTAAATAAATTTGAAACAAAAGAAAAATACGATACCTTATTTAAAAATATTACATCACAAGTATATTTTACCTTAACTGTGCCTGAATGAATATATTCTCAGAAATAAATATGGAAATGTAATATTTTTGCTGAAATGACGTATGTATTACAGTGGAAAGTGGGATAAAATTGTGACGAAAACAATGACTTTCACTTTCTTTCGTCGTTCATAAGATTTTACCGTAATCGCTTTTCGAATGGTTTTCAGTTAAAAAACTGTTACATCACAAGTGAATTAGGATAGAATATTATTGTAATACAACAGTTTTTAACTGAAAACCATTCGAAAAGCGATTACGGTAACATCTTTTCAACGAAAAAAAGCAAAAGTCATTGTTTTTGTCACGATTTTATCCCACTTTCCCTTATAATACGTACGTCATTTCAGCAAAAATATTACATTTCCATATTCTCAGAAATAAATAGTAGTTTTGCTGAAACGTGATGTATTTCAATGTAAATTAGGATAAACTACATGACGAAAACAAAAGACTTTACCAAACCTTCCGATGTTCAAGATATGTTACTCGTTTTTTTAATAGTTTTCGGTTAAAATACTGTTATATTAGAGATATTCTATTCATACTGTGGTTGATATAATACATTCACGGAAATGTAATATTTTTTGCTGAAATGACGTACGTATTTCAGTGGAAAGTGGGATAAAATTGTGACGAAAACAATGACTTTTGCTTTTTTTTCTTTCAAAATATGTTACCGTAATCGCTTTTCGAATGGTTTTCAGTTAAATAACTATTGTATTACAATAATATTCCCTCCTAATTGACTTGAATAAATACTTGAATGGAAATATACAATATTTTTGTTGAAACTACCCACATTTCAGTGTAAAGTGTCGTAATAATAAATGGTAAACAAGTTTATAGGATGTAGTGTTTTTCTGAAGGTTTTGTTGTTCCTTTACCCTCAAAAACTTGGGTCGACCTATAAACGAGGAATATCATAAATTAACGATTTCTTGGTCAAAAAATCGGGGTCGACCTATATACGAAGGGGGGTTATAGACGAGTATATATATATATATATATATATATATATATATATATATATATATATATATATATATATATATATATATATATATATACACACACAGTAGGTCCTCGTATTACGCGGTTAATGTAACCCGGAGGGTACCGCGGAAAGTGAGAAACGCGTAAAGTGAATAACATAACATATGGGATTAATTGAAATGGAGTCCGGGCCGATCCCCAAACTCCACTTTTTGACGACGACACAACTATGTAGTAGTAAAAATATTATCTTAACTTTATGATGGCATGCACACACAATTAATAATTAAGAGAAATATCAATAATATTAGGTTTTTTAACACTTACATTAGTAGAAAAGATGGCTGGGCACACGGGGATGGGCGGTTGGTTCCGAGGCAGAGGGCAGATTATTGGCCCTCACCTGTATCACTTGTATCAATTGTATCACTATCCACCACAGAGGCTTGCAGGGCCTCTTTGTCAAACCCCCCAAAGTTCATATAAGTCCATATCCTCACTATAATTATCACTATCACTGACTTGGGCCGGCTGTAGTGGGTGGCGGGTGAAGAACTCGGTAATGTTTTGATGACTGGGCGACCTTGTGCGCACCATTTTCGCGCCTCTTACACAACATGGCGGATGGCCGGAGGTTTGGATCCAAAAATGGCGCGGCTTGCCAGCCGCTCTCCGCGTAATGGGGTTCACGACCGCGGAATGTGAAAATGTTAGGTTCTGGCAAGGCACCGCGTTAACGGTGAAACGCGGAATGCGGGACCGCGTAATAGGAGGACCAACTGTATATATATATATACACTTCAGTCATAGTAAGAGGTGGCCTTGGTGAAGAGACTTTACAAAAGCTCATATCTGAACAATTACTGCAGGTGTACTTGTTAAAAATATCATATTTATATAAAAATTTCTATTATTATACACACGTAAAAAAATTAGCTGGACTTATACAGTATTGATACTTTTAAGTCTTCCAGGGATTAAAATAGTGATACTGTACAGTACTGTAGCTCCCAAGTTCAGGTGAATTTTTTGTTGTTGTTGTGTTCAGTATATGGGGATATAAATCATAAATATATAAGTACAGTACAGTTATAATAAAATGTAAAAGTTAGGTTTTATTACTTCAAAAAATTACTCCAATAACTGTTCAGGAGTTTAGTAGCAGGATTACGACCAGACCTTTAACACCAAGATGTCTCTCCTATGTTAGCACAGGACTGGGCCCGTACAACTGAAGAGAATACTGTATATTACATAATTTGTTTGATTATTACTTTAATACTTCTTTGAATGTCATTGTGCTTTTATTTTAACGAGACTATTTATATCAAAGCATCCCCTGTATCGTACCTAAGCAATAACTGCATTGCAAGAGATTACAGTTGCTGAAAATCTAATACAACAACTAAGTTTCAGCCCAAATTAGTCTGATACAGTGAAGTCTTATTGTACTTTCATTTACTGGAATTTTAGGCAAGGAGCATTCTGCTTCTTACTGATTTGCCACTGTTGGTATGTGTTCTGCCAAATGTTAAAACTGTAAAAATGATGTTTTGTATCAAAATATATGTATAGCATGGACTTGATATTTATTGGTTAGTAAAATACAATTATATAATTGTTTGGGTTTAAAGGCACTGTGATCATCAAATAAAAGTGTTGAATCGATGAAACCATTTAGATCACTGAATTCACTTTTATATTAAATTAGTGTTAGCATTCTTAGATGACTTATTTATTTATTGTACTTAATCATATGGTTTTAGGTGTAAATTGACTAAGTTATTTTAAATCCTAATGGAGATGATAACCAACATGGGAAGTATAGTACTACAGCTCCTCCCCGACTTACGACGGGGTTAGGGACCCAAATCCAGGTCGTAAGTCGAAATGGTTGTAAGTCGGAAATGCTTAAATAATACATAGAAAATCTAAAATGGGCGTCTCTTTTTCTTTTCAGCACCACAAAACACTCACTTTTAAGCTTGCCAGCCATTTTAAAGTGAATTACAAACGAAAATTTTGTCTGTGTACTGATTTTGGGACTCGAAAATACGTAATTTGACCAAATTTTGGTACGACTGAGGCAGGTCGTAAGTGCGGGTGGGCGTAAGTCAAGTAGGTCGTAAGTCGGGGAGGAGCTGTATATCTAAATGAATATTATTTTTGAGGATGAATCATATTTGCATGTAAAGTATACATATATTGTACAGTATTTGTTGAATGACAACATTCCTATGTATTGATTATATATATTAAGACAGGCAAAACCTCTTTACTCTAAAAAATAGTAAACCAAACTTAATAAATTGTGGTGTTGGTGAGTTATACAGTAGATGAAAAATATACAGTGAAACACTTTGGAAATGTTTTTGTTGCTTTCTATGGTTCACATTTAGTGTTATTATTTATTTAGAATGTTCAGTAGTTTAAATACAATCCAATGTTCATCTACATGTATATTACAGACCCATAGGCAGAGGTGCACAAGGGCCCTGTGACCACAAACTTGGTAAAATAAAAAACTACCATCATCTATGTGACTCCCTTAGAATCATATGATTCAAGTGCTGATGCAACACACTCACAGGTTGCTTTCATTTATACTGGCTCTACAAAAACAGGATTTGCACATACAATACAGGGTGTACTCTTTACCACCCAAATTTCATATACAGGAGTATATACTAAGCTAAGGTTCACACAATGCTCCTTGCACATAATATACCATTAGAAAACATTTCTTACACAACAAGCCTTTAAGTGAGTATCATTCCTGGAACCCCTGGGCTTTAAAGGATCTTAGTCACCATAAATGTTGTGCTGGTTAACAGCACAACTCTTTGAAGATGGGTTTGTGTACTATATGTATGCAGGTGGAGCACTACCGTCATAATTTTAATTTAAGTTTTAAGTACATAATGCTCATCAATAATGATCCAGGTCACCCTCAGGGCAGGATTAAGGGGGTGGGGGGGCAGCCAGCAGACCAAAACCCAAGTTAGACAGAGCCTATCACTACAACAGTACAGTATATTACTTCTGTATTGTTTACTTAGCATTACATCAGAAATTCTAATTATTACCGAGTAAATAAGAAATACGTTGCATGGTCATATGATTCAAATTAACTCCTACATAGCAAGAATAGTGACATCTGGCTGCACCCCACAAGTAGGAATAGTACAATAAACATCTGAACACACACACACTGCACCTAAGGCCACCAGGCTAACAGACACTAATAGACAGGGATCAACTGAATGGATTATTTTCATGACTTTCACCATATCTTTCGATATGTTATTGACTCCATAATGTCATACTAGGCAAAGTTAATGTATAATATCTAACATTATCAAATAACTTACTAATTTGTAATGTGTTGATGAGGTAAAGGCTCGCAATTTTGCTTATACATTATTAATTTGTTTAGACACAGCTTTACGTTCATTGTTTCATCTTTGATCTTTGTTATTTTTTGTTCTCTGAATTTGTGTGTCTTCAGTTGAGTAGGGAAGGAAGGACTGCCCGGGGCCCTAATAATTCTTAATCTATCCCTGGTCAACCTATGCACCTAACTGAGCTGTGTGATTGAATGATGCCAAATACCACTCCTAACTCTTACAATGGATGAGGGAGTAATTATAACATTTAAAATGTACTTGAGGCAGACGTTAACTTAATTGCTTGAAGCAACTGATGGCCTGATAACTCGTCTGTTCAGGATTTCTGGCACCAGTACAACATCCTCCATGCCAGCCTCTCCTCATGCAAAAAACAACATTGTACAGTATTTGTGAATTGAATTTACTCATTTATAATATTCATTCAATAAAATTGACAGATTTAGTAATTAAACTGTTATCAACATAATTATGCTGCACAGTACTGTACATGAAACCTTATTATAGTACAGGTAGTTCTGCTATAACACGATAATTGTGTTCTTGTAAAATATCGTGTTATAGAAAATCGCGTAATAGAAATAACAGGGCTTATGGAGAAAATTGGGTTAGGTGCAGATTGCTCGAAATCGAAAAAATTTAGTAGTTAGCCTAACACAAAGGATAGCACAGTCTAAATAAATGTTACATTCATATCTAATAATGAAATCATACAGTAAATGTAACACTTTACTTGATGGGGGAGAAGGGTGATTTTGAGGTTGATAAAATCGAGCTTCTCTTCAAGTGTTATATCCTTTCTTTTACGATCATCACTGGGAATTCTATCACCAGAACGCTTCTTGTTGATATTCTTCTTTACTATATTCACAGTTAATACAGTGGGGTATGCTATAACGAACGGATCCTACTACGAATATTCCTATAACGAACGGTTTTACCTATAAAATTGAGAATGCTGTAACAAATGAAACTCCTACAACGAACATAATTTAATTTTTTTTTTTTCTAATTTATTGTTTTATTATTACAAATATTAATGATATTCTTTATTTCAGGGGTTTAGATGCATATTTATGCACTTTTTTACAATTTTTACAATTTTATATTATATTTTTCAGTGTTAAGTGGTTGTATTTGGGGGCCTGGAACGGATTAATCCTATAACAAACGAATGCTATAACGAACAAGGTTCTAGAACCAATTAGATTCGTTATAGCATACCCCACTGTACCACAAAATTGGAGAAATAGTAAGCAAAAATCGCGTTATAGCAAACAAGCATTCACGTTATACAAATATCGTTCCTAATTCATAAATCGCGTTAGAGCAAATTCGCGTTATCAAAACACGCGTTATAGCAGAACTCACTGTACTGTATACTGTTCCAAGTCAATAAAAATGGGGACTTTGGCTGTGGCTGGAAATGTAACTCCACCTTTACTGTGAAAAGCTATCTTCATATATATATGGTTTTTGCTTAATATTGGGCTGTTCTAGCCTTAACGAATTGAGATTTTGGGGAATGTGAGGGACACTTTCTCCCTGGGGAAAACATAACAATGGTACTTTTTCATTACCTGCCCCAATCAAAATTTAAATGTTTCTGAGCACAGTACCTCTGTACCAGATTGAGGTACAGCACCACTTGGTCCATGGTTATCAGATATAATGGCTTAAACACTCGGTAATGATGGGAAAAAGGCTTGGGCAGAAGACTGTAGATGTACTTTCCACAACTGACCATGACCGACACACGTCTAGCACTGTACATGCTTACAGTGAGGTCTGCAGTTGCATCCCACGGTGACATGTGCATCATATATACTGTATTCGTAATTCTCCCATAATCCAAAATTTTACCAAATATGAAAATTTTAATAAATATATATATATATATATAATCAACACCTCAACCCGCCAGGATTCGAACCCACGGCCCACAAGCCTATGACTGTGACCGGGGAACGCTAACTGCTGGACCACCAGGATACAAAAGCAGTCCTAGACTTTGTTATATTTCACACAAAGCCTGTTCAACGAGCTTATGGCGCCGTGAACCTCTAATGGGGACCACCCATACCACGTAGGTGGTCAGAGTAACGTTTTACCAAATCCGGCTTCGAAACACGAGGATCCATATATATTTCATTAGCCCAATAAAGCACGCGGACTTCTACATACAATCAACACCTCAACCCGCCAGGATTCGAACCCACGGCCCACAAGCCTATGACTGTGACCGGGGAACGCTAACCGCTGGACCACCAGGATACAAAAGCAGTCCTAGACTTTGTTATATTTCACACAAAGCCTGTTCAACGAGCTTATGGCGCCGTGAACCTCTAATGGGGACCACCCATACCACGTAGGTGGTCAGAGTAACGTTTTACCAAATCCGGCTTCGAAACACGAGGATCCATATATATTTCATTAGCCCAATAAAGCACGCGGACTTCTACATACAATCAACACCTCAACCCGCCAGGATTCGAACCCACGGCCCACAAGCCTATGACATTTATATTCAAAATATTCCTGGTCTTACAAGGAATCCAGCAATGTCAATTATATTATCCTAACTTTAATCTGAGGTATTATTTAATACAAAATGTTAAAATTTATTTTTTTCACCCACTCTTTCTCTTGAAGGGAGGATTGGTGGGGGGTGGGGGGGGAGGGTTGGGACTGACCGCGCGGTTGGAAGAGGAGGGAGGCAAGGTGGGGTACTTTTATTGACAGATAGTGTCGTGAAGAATATTTTTTTTTTTATTAACTGAAGATATTTGTTTTAGCTCATAAAATTCATATAAATTACCCGGCCAGAATATAATTTACATTGCTGGAATTCTTATAATTTGGTGATCATTTTGAATATAAACATCATATATTTTGCATTAGACATACAAATTTTAGATAAAATGTTTTCTCTGAGTAAATATGTTATCTTTTGTGCAAAATATATGACATTTATATTCAAAATATTCCTGGTCTTACAAGGAATCCAGCAATGTCAATTGTATTATCCTAACTTTAGTTTGAGGAATTATTTATTAAAATTTAGTGGTTTTCCCCCAAAAATTTCTCAGAGAGGGAAGAGCCAGCAGTGTACTGTAGTGTGAGAAGAGGGGGAGGGAGTTGAGTCCATTATTTGAATGGACATTAACTTGGCGACTGTATTTCTCTATTTCTCTTAAGTATTAATTGTGTGCATGTACCATCATAAAATTAAGATGTTATTTTTACTACAACATAGTTATGTGTCTTCAAAAAGTGGAGTTTGGGGGTCGGGCTGGTTTCTATTGGAATTAATCCCATATGTTCTGTTGTTCACTTAACGCGGATGTCACTTGACACGGATTTCACTTAACGCGGGACCCTCTGGGTTCTATTGACCGCGTTAAGTGGGGTACAACTGTATATATATATATACAATATACACATATATATATATATATATATATAAATATATATATACTGTATATATATATATATATATATATATATATATATATATATATATATATATATATACTGTATATATATATATATATATATATATATATATATATATATATATATATAAATATATATATATATATATATATATATATATATATATATATATAAATATATATATATATAATATATATATATATATATATATATATATATATATATAATATATATATATATATATATATATATATATATATATATATATATATATATATATATATATATATATATAACTTCAGCACTGGACTTGTTACGTGGAAAACGTAGTTTTATAATGAAGAGGAGAACCAGGGTAAACACAACCATCTTGAAGTAGGGCTTCTTTTAATTGCTTACGTTTCGGAAATAATCCTTTTCCATCATCAGAGCCTAAAAAACTTTAAAAACACATGTGATGGTGTTGCTATGGGTTCACCTTTAGGTCCCACGTTGGCCCAATAATATTTGGTTTTTTAACACTTACATTAGTAGAAAAGATGGCTGGGCACACTGGGATGGGGGGTTGGTTCCGAGGCAGAGGGCAGATTATTGGCCCTCACCTGTAGCACTTGTATCAATTGTATCACTATCCACCACAGAGGCTTGCAGAGCCTCTTTGTCAAACCCCTCAAAGTCCATATAAGTTCATATCCTCACTATCATTATCACTATCACTGACTTGGGCGAGCTGTGGTGGGTGGCGGCTGAAGAACTAGGTAATGTTTTGATGACTGGGCGACCTTGTGCGCGCCCTGCTTGCGCCGCTCCGCTTAAAAGGGTACACACACCGTGGAAAGTGAGCATTCCGTGTTCGGCAGGGTACCGTGTAAACGTGTGGAAACGCGTAAAGTGGGACCGCGTAAAGCGAGGGTTGACTGTATATATATATATATATATATATATATATATATATATACTATATATACTATATATATATATATATATATATATATATATATATATATATATACTGTATATATATATATACAGGTAGTCGTCGACTTACGACCGAGATTGGTTACGGCCACCCGGTCGTAAGTTGATCTGGTCGTAAGTCGGCCTATGTTATAATTACCTTACGAATATTATAATGTGTAATGATAATATAATCATCTTTAAGTCATATTTTATCAACATTTTCTTTGTTCATTATTGTTACGGTCGTCAGGTTTAAGTAAATCACTGCATATTACAGTACAATTGGTTTATTATTTACACAACATACAAAAAAAAAAAAATACAGGTGCAAAACATATAAAACATTTTAGTTGCAAAACATACAAACACATATAAACATACAAAAAACATCTTATTGGCCGCTGGTGCTTGGCTGTGGATCGTCGGGGTCGTCAGCTGGGGCAGCCTTTGGGGTAGCCGGAGGAGTTGTTTTTTTCATGAACATGGTGAGCTTTGTCTGAATTGTTCGTTTCTTCTTCTCCTCGTAAATTTCTTGATATGGACGAAACGAATTGCGTGCCATCCGCTCAATCCTTGCAAATCGTTCAATGTTTGGGTCCATTCCTTCAAAATGGGCAAGAAGTTTATTTAGTAGAGATAAACCTTCTGATAATCCCTTAGTGGTGAACGTCCTTTGTGGCTCCTCCTCCTCTTCGTTATCCGCTGCTTCTCTCCTTTTTTCTTCTGCTACATTTTCTTCTTCCAATTCGATTAGCTCTTCATTTGTAAGTTCCTCTGATTCTTGGTCTAGCAACTCCTCAACATCTTCCACTTCACATTCCAAAGAAAGATCTTTTGCCAGTTTTACTATTTTTTCCCGAATAACTTCAAGCTCATTTTCACTGTCAAATCCTGCAAAAGTATGAACATAGCGCTTAACACACTTTTTCCAGATGCCATTCATGCACTTCTCCGTCACAGCCTCCCAGGCGTTTGCCAGATTCTTGATACCCATAAGAATGTTGTACTGTTTCCAAAAGTCACGCAACGATAGTTCTGGGTCGGCATCTATAGCGGCTATGGCTTGGGCAAAGGTGGTTCGGAGATAGATAGCCTTGAAAGTAGCAATTGAACCTTGGTCCATAGGCTGCAAAATTGAAGTCGTGTTTGGCGGCATAAAATCACTTTCACGTCCTGATGAATATCTGATAGATGAGGTGGATGTCCAGGCGCATTGTCCAGTAGCAATAAAATCTTGAAAGGAATTTCTTTCGTCAAACAATATTCACGAGCTTGAGGAATAAAACAATTTACAAACCAGTCTTCAAACAGTGCCTGTGTCATCCATGCTTTACGGTTAGAACGAAAGTAAACGGGCAGCGTGTGCTTGTTTACATTTTTCAACGCCCGCGGGTTTTCTGAATGGAAGATTAGGAAAGGTTTCAGCTTAAACCCCGCGATGTTCCCGCCAAGCAGCAGAGTAAGCCTATCCTTAAATGCTTTAAATCCAGACATGCTTTTGGCTTCTTTTTGGATGTAAGTGCGTTCTGGCATCCGTTTCCAATACAATCCCGTTTCATCCACATTAAATATCTGCTCTGCTAGATATCCCTCATCCGTAATTAATTCATCCAGACTGTCAACAAACTTGCGTGCTCCTTCCTCGTCTGCACTCGCTGCTTCCCCAGTCACTCGAACATTATGAAATTGAAATCTTTTCTTGAATCTCTTGAACCAGCCAGTACTTGCTGCAAATTCTTGACTGTAGTCTTCTCCGGCGCGCTCCTTCAAAGTCTGAAATAGACTTCTAGCCTTCGTCTGCACAGTAAAAAGGCTTAACGGTGTCCGTTTCTGGATCTGATCTTCCATCCAAATGTAAAGTAATTTCTCCATTTCGTGGAGAGGCCCAGTCCGTTGCTTCGTTATAACTGTCGCTTGCATGGGTGCAGAACCTTTCACAGCTTCACGAATCCTTTCTTTATCCTTCAAAATCGTCGACACAGTAGAGTGTGATAGCGTCAGATCACGTGCAATCTCATTCACTTTCTTACCCCCTTTGTGCTGTTTAATCACCATCATTTTAGTGTTTAAATCAATGGCCTTTCTTTGCTTCTTGGCAGGTTGAGGAGTAGATGAAGACAGTTTCCTCTTGGTAGACATCTTGGGGGGGGGTGGTGGTTCAAGAAAAATTTCCGAGACAAAAGAAAGGCACAAGGCAAACAGACACGGAGGGAAGTGTGCTGTACCAGCGAGCGTGTTTGTAATTGAGCGCGGGGATGCGCGCGGCTCCAGCTCCCGGCAGCGTCAGGAGGCTGGGGCCAAAACTGTCGTACCGCCGGTCGTAAAGTCGAACAGACGTAAGTCGCATAGGTCGTAAGTCGACGACTACCTGTATATATATATATATATATATATATATATATATATATATAAATAACTGTATATATATATATATATATATATATATATATATATATATATATATATATATATATATATACAGTAATACCCCGCTTAACGGGGTTTCGCTTAGCGCGATTTCACGTACCCGGTATACTCGGTACCTCGCCAGAGCCGAACTTTCACTTAACACTGGGTTTTTTCCACGTATATGCGTATATGCGCAGAGTGTCTGGCTGGAGACGCTATTTTTAGATTCGCCCCACCCCCATCCCTGCCTGACTGCCTGCCTGCCTGTCTGCTTGTTTTAGCTCATAAAATTCATACAAATTACCCGGCCAGAATATAATTTACATTGCTGGAATTCTTACAATATGATGATCATTTTGAATATAAACATCATAGATTTTGCCTTAGACATACAAATTTTAGATATAATGTTTACTCTGAGTAAATATGTTATTTTTTGTGCAAAATATATGACATTTGTATTCAAAATATTCCTGGTCTTACAAGGAATCCAGCAATGTCAATTATATTATCTTAACTTTAGTTTGAGGTATTATTTATTTCTAAAAAGGTAAATATTCTGGTTTTCCCACACATCTGGTAGGGAGGGTTGGTGGGGGGTGGGGAGGAGGGAGGGACTGACCGACCAACCAACCACCTGTTACCGTGTGAAGAATATTTTTTTTTTTTTTTATTAACTGAAGATATTTGTTTTGGCTCATAAAATTCATACAAATTACCCGGTCAGAATATAATTTACATTGGTGGAATTATTACAATTTGATGATCATTTTGAATATAAACATCATAGATTTTGCATTAGACATACAAATTTTAGATATAATGTTTACTCTGAGTAAATGTTATCTTTTGCGCAAAATGTATTACATTTATATTCAAAATATTCCTGGTCTTACAAGGAATCCAGCAATGTCAATTATATTATCCTAACTTTAATCTGGAGTATTATTTAATACTAAATGTTAAAATTTAGTTTTTTCACCCAACATCTCTTGAAGGGAGGATTGGTGGGGGGTGGGGGGGAGGGTTGGGACGGACTGACCACCTGGCGTGGTTGGAAAAGGGGGGGAGGCAAGGTGGGGTACTTTGATTGACAGATAGTGTGTGAAGAATATTTTTTTTTTTATTAACTGAAGATATTTGTTTTAGCTCATAAAATTCATACAAATTACCCGGCCAGAATATAATTTACATTGCTGGAATTCTTACAATTTGGTGATCATTTTGAATATATACATCATAGATTTTGCATTAGACATACAAATTTTTGATATAATGTTTACTCTGAGTAAATATGTTATCTTTTGTGCAAAATATATGACATTTGTATTCAAAATATTCCTGGTCTTACAAGGAATCCAGCAATGTCAATTATATTATCTTAACTTTAGTTTGAGGTATTATTTATTACTAAAAAGGTAAATATTCTGGTTTTCCCACACATCTGGTAGGGAGGGTTGGTGGGGGGTGGGGAGGAGGGAGGGACCGACCGACCAACCAACCACCTGTTACCGTGTGAAGAATATTTTTTTTTTTTTTATTAACTGAAGATATTTGTTTTGGCTCATAAAATTCATACAAATTACCCGGTCAGAATATAATTTACATTGGTGGAATTATTACAATTTGATGATCATTTTGAATATAAACATCATAGATTTTGCATTAGACATACAAATTTTAGATATAATGTTTACTCTGAGTAAATATGTTATCTTTTGTGCAAAATATATGACAGTTATATTCAAAATATTCCTGGTCTTACAAGGAATCCAGCAATGTCAATTGTATTATCCTGACTTTAGTTTGAGGTATTATTTATTAAAATTTAGTGGTTTTCCCCAAAAAATTTCTCAGAGGGAAGAGCCAGGGAGTGTAGTGTGAGAAGAGGGGGAGGGAGTTGAGTCCATTATTTGAATGGACATTAACTTGGCGACTGTATTTCTCTATTTTCTTAAGTATTAATTGTGTGCATGTACCATCATAATATTAAAATGTTATTTTTACTAGAACATAGGTATTGTGTCGGAAAAAGTAGAGTTTGGGGGTCCGGCCAGTCTCTATTGGAATTAATCCCATATGTTCTGTTGTTCACTTAACGCGGTACCCTGTGGGTTCAATTGACCGCGTTAAGCGGGGTACTACTGTATATATAATCATAATTACTGTACTGTATTTCAAAACGTTTTGTATTGTGAAATTTTACTAAATATTATGAATTTGTAATATATATTTTGTAACAGCAAAACAGTATAAATTATGAGTGATTTTGAATTAGAGGGGAATGAATTATGAGGTTTTTACTATACTGTGTACTTTTGTCATAAATATGATATATTTTTCTAGCTTACTCCAATTCTAGCTAAAAGAAATTGAACTGCTGCACCCACCATGTATCACAGAAACTAACACAACACTCATCTATAACTCATGGTGTTGAAACAAAATGAATTATGGCCTCTAAATTGCTTTTTTTGGTTTCCTCTCATCCCTGTTTGCTCTTCCACTATACTGCAACTAGTCACTTAGCTTAATGCAGTGATGAATGCAGCTACTGATTCTATCCATGGCTTTATGTAGTTTACCTTGTATGTGCCAATAGTTTTATTTAATGGGAGGTTCTTGATATCTATAGCAACCCTTTTTACATGAATTTATTGGTTTACAGAGTTGCTACTGTAAGTGGGCAATTTTTTTGTGAAATTAAGGCACATTAAATAGATTGTCTTCTTCATTGTCTACTATAGAAATTAAGGTTTAGTAGATGGTGTTTAATTATCCTGGCAGCTAAAGCACCTTAATACAGTACTGTACAGTATATTGTACAGTAATATCTCCAATAGCTTGAACTCTCCAATACCCAGAATTGAAATTGGCTCAGTTTTTCTGGAAAAATTCCCTCAATTCCAAGTCTGTGAAAAAGTTTCTGGGGTTTGAAAATAAGGCACATTTTTTTGGGGGGGGGGGGGGGGGAGAGCCTCTGGGAGCAAATTCAGAGGCTGAAAATCAGGTGCATTTTCTGGAAAATTCCAAGAAAACTTCTGGAAACTCCATTTTTCCCCTGGAATTCCGTGGACCAAATAATGTTTAGACTCTCGGAAACCTTTCCCATTATAGTACCCAGAAAAATTCCAGGGATGTGGGATTTTTCAGGGGTTTGAGAGAGTCGTCTCATTACCCAGAAATCTCTCATCCCTGGAAGAGTTCTACACCAATTATTCCAGCTAATGGAGATATCACAATTACAGTACAGTTCTATTATACTAATAATTAAAAAAAATTTGTGAAAGCTCGTGTCAAGATGGAAGAATACCACATTCATCAAAATACCATGATCATGTCTTTTGCCAGTGTAGAACCAAATCTAATTTTTGTACATTTAAGTGATATCTTATTAGTTATGTATAATATGTAAATTAATAGATGAGTTCAAAATATAGTACCCTGTACAGGTACTGTACTGTATTAGAAAGTCAGAAGAGCTCACAAGAGAATGATAATGTCTGATTTTAATAAACCCAGTCAAGTTATTACCTGTATTTCTGATTAGTTTAAGAAGGCTAGAATATTATTTAAAATATCATATAATTTATGTAAGTTTTAACTACATTATAAACTTTTTCTCTTAATATTATGATACCCTTTCAATATGGTGATGTAATCATAACAAAATGTAAAAAAAAAAAACATGTTATTTAATAAATCATGTGCAGTAGTCTTATTGCTGATGATTAAAATAGCAACCAGTGACAGGAATCATGCACAGAATGCTATACAGTAACAAGATTGAATATCTTGCATTTCCATTTAGTAAGCTTAATATGACAGCTACCCCTTGATAAAGGAAAAATCCCATTATGCTTTGTGCCTTTACAGAGGTATTTGTCATTAATAAAACTGATAACCATAACCGTGTACAGTACAGTATGCCCATTCACTTCTTTCTTAAAAATCAGCTTCATGTTAAACACAGTAAACCGGACTCGCACTTTAAAATTTGCAGTGTAAACTTAAACACACACACACACTGATGTTCCATCTCAGATACCTGTATAATAACTTGAGCATCTACTCAAGTTGAAAGGTTTCAAAATCACTTAAACATTGAGGCAGAGTAAACAGTAAAGGTGTTTGCAGTACTGTACTGTAATTTAATTATAAGTATGGTATGTATGTGAATGGTTGAACAATGCAACACATGCATGTTGACAGGGACACCATTCACTGTGTTGGGTAGCTCGGCTTCATAATACTTTAGCCAATGAATACATACAATACTAATCCTCAGTTCACAAGGACGTAGAGTGGCTCACACTGCAAATGACCCGTCACTTCCATAATTATAGTCAAATATCCATTCACAGCTGGGTTAACTTGGGTCCTCTTGAAGCAAACCAGAGGCCATTAGTGTCAATATAATTTAATACATAAATATAAATGTAATAATTACAGGTAATGTTAAATGACTAAATATATATGGTATACTGCATTTTTACCTGTTCATATGCCTTAATATTATCAGGTTATCCGTAGAAAGCTGCTTTATCAATATCTGATAAGCTAATAACTTTCTTAGCAGTAACTAAAGTTGCAAGCTATAACTTGTTTCACACAATATTAGTAAACATATTTTATTCCAACATTTAAATTAACAAAATATTGTTACGAGTTGGGGATTTTGAATATAGTTAAAAGTCTACCCAGATCCCAACAGGCAGCAACAAAAAAAAAACAAAGACAATCGGACTATAAAAGGGTAGGCAAAGGATGCGAGTTTGTTTTGTGTATAATAAAGTACCATAAATTCCTTAACAAAATATTCAGCTTTCTATAATTTACCCTTAACCATACTTAACCTAAACATTAACAGTATATACATATTTATACAACATACAATAATTTGAAGCAAGGTGGAAAGGCAATATAAGATTACAAATACTTAAGTGCGGAGCTGAGATGGCTCACGAGCAAGGCTGAGTATTGTAGAAGACGGAGCTGAGATGGCTGACCAGTAAGGCTGAGTATTGTAGAAGACGGTAGGTAGTCACTGTGCCGTAGGTTTCCAGGATAGGTGATCCTGTGGTCACTTCCCAGAGTGAAATGAACTCTCCTCGAACTCGAGCTGACAAAGAAGACTTCGAGGAGGTGACGCAACAACCATGATATGGAGAAGGGAAACCCCTGAGTGGTAACTAAGACGAGTCATACTCGTGTTTCGTCCCTAGATGGCGTTGCTCGTGGTGCTGGGTAGGTAGATCAGGACAATAGATGGCGTGGTTCGTAGTGCTGGGTAGGTAGATCATGACAATTGGTGGCGGGGTTCGTAACACACCTCCCCTCCAAAGACCTCCGTAGCGCGGGCGCGAAGGAGGTGATCACCTGGTGCGTCTGGAGAGTAGCTGCTGCATTTCCACTGGAGCTCGGGATAAGGAGTCCGCAATCAGGTTGTCCACCCCCTTTATGTGCCGGACTTGTAGATTATAGGGCTGGGTGAGGAGAGCCCAGCGGAGGATTCGCTGGTTGGAGGTCTTGTTGGTTTGGATGAACGTGAGTGGGTTATGGTCGGTGAAGAGTAGGGTTGTTTGTGGGCAAGACTGGAGGTAACATTCAAACTTCTTTATTGCCAACACCAGAGCCAGGGCCTCCTTCTCTATGGTCGAGTAGTTGGTCTGATGTTTTTTCAACTTGGCGGAGTAGTATGACACAGGATGAAGGACATCAGTGGTTGGGTTGGGTTGTAGGAGCACAGCCCCCACTCCGACACCGCTAGCGTCGATTTGCAGATGGAAGGGCAAGGTGTAGTCAGGGGGGTGGACTACAGGCTTGGAGGCAAGGAAGGCTTTGAGGCGGTGGAAAGACTGGTCGCACCTCTGGTTCCAGATGTAAGGAACCGCAGAACTGGTAAGGTCTGTGAAGGGTCCGGCCACGCTGGAGAAGTTACTGTAGAACCGACGGTTGTAGCTGCACATCCCCAGGAAGCGCACGAGTTCCTTCCTCGTCCTTGGAGTGGGGAAGGACAAGATGGCTTTAACGTTTGCGTCCTCGAGTCTGACCATACCATGCCCAACGATATGTCCCAGGTAAGTCACGGAGGCCCGGCCAAAAGCAGATTTAGCCAGGTTTATGGTGAATCCAGTCTCTTGCAGTCGTGCGAACAGTATCTCCAAACGCACCAGATGTTCGTCCCAGCTGTCCGACACCACCACCAGGTCATCCAGGTAGGCGAACGTCCCACCTAGGTCCTGAATTAGGTAATTGATGGCCCTCTGGAATGTGGCCGGAGCATTAGAAAAGCCAAACGCCATAACTAAATATTGAAAAAGACCAAATGGAGTTATAAATGCGGAGATTATTTTTGCCCTATCCGTGAGTCCCACTTGATAATATCCTTTCAATAAGTCCACCGTACTGATAAATTTGGCACAGCCTATGCTGTCTATTATATCTTCAATCAAAGGTAAAGGGTAGGAGTCTGAGACAGTGACCTGGTTCACTTTACGATAATCGGTACAGAAACGAAAAGTGCTATCGGGTTTTGGAATGAGAAGGCAAGGTGAAGCCCAGGGGGAGGTACTAGGCTCAGCTAAGTTATGTTTTAACAAAAAATCTACCTCCTTTTTCATAATCTCTTTTTTTTGTGGATTTAGTCGATATGCTGATTGCCTAATGGGTTGCACATCATCTGAGATTAGCTTAATATCATGTTTAAGTATATTGCAAAACCCTGGGAGGTCTGACGTGACTTTAGGAAATGTTGATAATAACTGAGTGAGATCTTTTGCTTGAGATGGATTCAGAACAGAAAAATACTCATCCAAGTTGTTGAGTATGTGACTGTTAGCAGGGTTTTCTTTAGGTAGAGGGAAGTCTAAATTCTCCAATAGGTCCATGTCATCTGTCTCCGGCTCTGACAAAACCGTATGCAATACAGGTAGGCTTATAGCCTCTGGGATGTCTTCCTTTGACTTCCTGGAATGGTAAAGTTTCATGAGATTAATGTGAACAAGTTGGGAATATTTTCGGCGATCAGGAGTATGGACTATATAGTTGAGGGGAGACAGTTTATTAGCAACTATATAGGGACCAGTAAACTTGCTTTTAAGGGGAGAGCCTGAAATGGGTAGAAAGAGTAACACTTTGTCACCTGGAGAAAATGATCTTTCAACTAATTTAGGTTGGGACTTCACCATTTTTTCTTGGACTTTTTTTAAGTTTGACTGAGCAATGATTCGGACTTCAGTTAATTTGTCCCGTAAAGTGTCAATGTATTGGGAAACTGTTGCTGGCTTAGTAGATGGAGTGTCAAACCACTGCTCCTTTACTATTTTAAGGGGTCCCCTAATTTGTCTCCCATATAGTAACTCGAACGGGGAGAAACCCAATGACTCCTGGGGACATTCCCTGATGGCAAAGAGTAACAAGTCTATGCTTTCATCCCATTCCTTTTGGTGTTCTATACAGTATTTTTTGAGCATTGATTTGAAAGTTTGATGGAACCGTTCCAAGCAACCTTGGGATTGTGGGTGGTAAGCCGAAGGTGTACAATGGTCCACACTGAGGTCTTTCATCACCTGTTTGAAAAGATTGCTCGTAAAATTGGTGCCCTGATCGGATTGGATCTCTTTAGGAATGCCCACTGAAGTGAAAAGGTGCAAAAGAGGTTTGATTACATTTCTTGAAGTGATGCTTTTAAAACTTCTTGTTGAACCAACATTTCAATTACATGATTTTTTAACATTTCCTTAGTCAGTTGCTGTGAAAATGGGATATTGTAATAGTTGGCTATTTCTTTCCATTCTTTCTTCAGGATATTAACACGTAATTTAGCTATGGAAGGATTTTCAATAAAATCCTGGAGATCAAAACCTGAGGTGGCCATTGTTAAGAAAACTAGGATAAATTAACTAATGGTCAAAAGATAAGATAAGTGGATTACCCTCGAAAATATCACGGCAGTGGATAACCAGAAAGTCCCGGAAACTAACCAAGTTATACCTAGGGAAATTACACTTATGAATATTGTTCTTCTGAGAAGATCCTTAGATAAGGATAAGAGATTTGAAAGAGGAAGGGCGTATTACGGCATAAATATAAAGATCCGGATTAACAACCCTTAGATACTTGAAACAGGAAGGGCGTATTACGGCATTAATATAAAGATCCGGATTAACAACCCTTGAGTAAACAGGAAGGGCGTATTACGGCATTAATATAAAGATCCGGATTTACAACCCTGAGTAAACAGGAAGGGCGTATTACGGCATTTAACAGATCCGGATTCTTCCTTACACTCGATAAGACTTACCACACGACTGCCACGTGTAATAACAGGTAAGCCTTATGACACTTGGAACCTAATATCCTACGTCTGTCACTCTTACTGTACGGTAAGACCAATATATGCACACACATATGAAGGAAACTTTAAACCACCGTAAAACAATTGTGAACAGAAGTGACTGGGAGGAATAATTAACAAGGAGTTACAAGGGAGGAAGGAATATGGCACTTAATGTTGTGTCCTTGTAATGGTCATGACGGCTAACCTGAAAACCTTAAGGATTCATATTACGCTCAAACGTCCACAAAACCTTCCGAGTCCCCCAGTGGAAACGTCCCCCGTTTTCTCTGCTTCCCCCGTCTTGGTCTATGGGAGCAGACGCTGTATGCTGGGACCTGTTGCCATCCAACCCTTTGTAATCAATTTAATTTTGCTTTCGATAGCGGAGTCAGAGCATTGTTAGTGAAGATAATAGAGAATGAAAAGGAGTTCATGGTCTCGGTTTCAACGTCAGAGTGTGCAGTAAATTAATTCACCGGAATGGGAGTAGGTGGACTCCCTGGTCTGTTTTGAGTGAGGGCCCCGCGGGCATTTCTACCGTTAGTGAGTGCCCGTCCCTTCACCCATACAGGTATGCCATTCCGCTCTGTGTTGTAATTCGCCCTTCTTTAAGTGATTTGACCCAATTAATAGTTGATTGTGCAAGTGTTACAGTAACGTAGTTGATATGCTCTGAGTGAAGTCATATTTACGTCTTTAACGTCCCCTGAAACGTAATGTTGTTGTCACAGTTAGTGAGTGCCCGTCCCTTCATCCATACAGGTCCCCTGACGCTGCCCCGTTTGTCTCCCGATCCCATTGTGATTCTTGAATCGCTCTACCATCCAACAACGGCCTCGGATGTATTAGATGTCCAGCCGGGATCATATATGAGAAGATGGCACCGATGCGGCCTGATTAATGTGCCCCAAGGCTTCGTTGGGCCAGACTCCAGACCGGCCATGTGTCTGGCTACCCCACAATAACAACAGCCCCAGTGCTCTACCCTGGGTTACTCCTTGGAAGTATATGTCCACAGAGAGTGTTGTAACATGTATGTTAGGGATAATTAGTTGGAAATAATTATCCCATGTTGGGTAGCGGACCCCTGCATGTACTAGTGTCATTGTTTACGTATATGTTGAATAATCTACAATGAGTGCCATGTAATGTACCACCAGTAATGTTGTGAGTAAACGTAAAGAAGAAGAAACTGAGTTTGCACTAAGCCCAGGAGGTGAACCTGGTAATCATATGATTAAGACAAAATCTTTCCCCATTGATTGCATATTAATAAATTTGTTTTTAGAGTACTTTAGGTGTATTCATTTCTCCCACAGTATTTTACCTTTATTTCCATCCAAGTGACCTGATACCAAAATTACCATATTCACGTGCCTAGACCCTCCACCATGCTACCAAAAGAATGCCCAGGCTACCAAAGGAATGTCCATGCTACCCAAGAATAGGTGACGGAACTGAGTAAGAGTAAGAACTAAGAGAAGTAAATAAGATAAGGGTGGTGTAGAAACAGAGAGGGAGTCAGGCCCCCTCACATTGGTGACAGACCAAGAATGCGCCCCCTCACATCCTGTCACGGTCGCCATTTGTTACGAGTTGGGGATTTTGAATATAGTTAAAAGTCTACCCAGATCCCAACAGGCAACAACAAAAAAAAACAAAACAAAGACAATCAGACTATAAAAGGGTAGACAAAGGATGCGAGTTTGTGTTGTGTATAATAAAGTACCATAAATTCCTTAACAAATATTCAGCTTTCTATAATTTACCCTTAACCATACTTAACCTAAACATTAACAGTATATACATATTTATACAACATACAATAATTTGAAGCAAGGTGGAGGTGGGAAGGCAATATAAGATTACAAATACTTAAGTGCGGAGCTGAGATGGCTGACGAGTAAGGCTGAGTATTGTAGAAGACGGTAGGTAGTCACTGTGCCGTAGGTTTCCAGGATAGGTGACCCTGTGGTCACTTCCCAGAGTGAACTGAACTCTCCTCGAACTCGAGCTGACGAAGAAGACTTGGAGGAGGTGACGCAACAACCATGATATGGAGAAGGGAAACCTCGGAGTGGTAACTAAGACGAGTCATACTCGTGTTTCATCCCTAGATGGCGTTGCTCGTGGTGCTGGGTAGGTAGATCAGGACAATAGATGGCGTGGTTCGTAGTGCTGGGTAGGTAGATCATGACAATTGGTGGCGGGGTTCGTAACAATATGTACAAGACCTCATCATGTTTTAGGGATTTTAGATGTAGGTTGAAAGTACAGTACATGTACAGTACTGTAGATAATATGCACTACTGATGAAGATTTCTTTATTTATCACACCCTAAAAGTGTTTGAGCTGCAGTAGATAAGGTGTGTAAACAAAAAGAAATCAAATATATTTTCAAATTATCAAGTGCTGTACAGCAGTTGTGTTTACCTTGCATGAGCTGTGCCTTATGCATGAATATTTAAACACAGTTTTGTTACCAGATGCAAATTTGTGTCGATATATTTGTAAGATTCCTTGATAATTTTAACTCATTTATTGGGCTGTGTGTTGTGCTTATGAATGGGAGAAAAGGTGTGACAATTAAAGATTTCCATTATGCAATTCCGGCTATAATACTGTTAAACAAATTGTTTATTCATTAGACATATTTTTGCCATTGAAATGCTTATGTTAAGGTTACTGATTGATTTAACTCCTTCATTATGCCTTGCAAAATATAAAAAACTTGTATAGTTAGAAGGGCTGAAAAGGAGTTCCAGAGGCTGGTTGCAAGTGAGGTCAAGTCAAACCCAAAGGCGTTTTACCGCTATGCAAAGTCGAAATTGAAAACGATAGTAGGAGTATCAGACCTGAGGCTGGTGGATGGTAGTTACGCAGATTCTGACCAGGATAAAGCTGAGGCACTGAAAAGCTTCTTTTCCTCGGTGTTCACAAGGGAGGATGCAACTAACCTTCCTGCGTTTGAGGACAGACAGTTCGACACAGCACTGACCCACATTGTGTTCACAGAAGAGGGTATTAGAAATAAACTGTCCAGGCTAAAGGTCCATAAGAGTCCCAGACCTGACATGGTGCATCCTAGAGTGCTAAGAGAGTTGTGCAACGAGCTTGCAGAGCCCCTGAAGATCCTGTTTTATAAATGCCTGGATGAACAAATGGTCCCCAGTGAATGGAAAGTGGCTTATGCGAGTCCTATCTTCAAGAAGGGCGATCGTCACTCCACGAACAACAATAGAGCTGTGAGCCTGACCAGCATAATGTGTAAAGTACTTGAGAGTATTATTAGGGATGCCGCGATGGAACATCTACTACGAAACAACCTTGTAAAGGATTGCCAACACGGTTTTATGACAGGTGTTACGAGTTGGGGATTTAGAATATAGTTATACGTCTACCCAGATCCCAACAGGTAACAACAAAAAAAAACCAAAGACAATCGGACTATAAAAGGGTAGACAAAGGATGCGAGTTTTTGTTGTGTATAATAAAGTACCATAAATCCCTTAACAAAATATTCAGCTTATAAATTACCCTTAACCAAACTTAACCTAAACATTAACAGTATATACATATTAATAAAACATAAAACAATCGTGAAGCAAGGTGGAGGTGGGAGAAGCAATACAAGATTACAAATACTTAAGTGAGGAGCTGAGATGGCTGACGAGTAAGGCTGAGTATTGTAGAAGACGATAGGTAGTCACTGTGCCGTAGGGTTCCAGGATAGGTGATCCTGTGGTCACTTCCCAGAGTGAACTGCCCTCTCCTCGAATTGGAGCTGACAAAGAAAACTTTGAGGAGGTGACACAACAACCAGGATATGGAGAAGGGAAACCCGCGGGAGTGGTAACTAAGACGAGCCATACTCGTGTTTCGTCCCTAGATGGCGTTGCTCGTGGTGCTGGGTAGGTAGATCAAGACAATAGATGGCGTGGTTCGCAGTGCTGGGTAGGTAGATCATGACAATCGGTGGAGGGGTTCGTAACACACCCCCCCTCCAAAGACCTCCGTAGCGCGGGCGCGAAGGAGGTGATCACCTGGTGTGTCTGGAGAGTAGCTGCTGCATTTCCACTGGAGCTCGGGATAAGGAGTCTGCAATCAGGTTGTCCACCCCCTTTATGTGCCGGACTTGTAGATTATAGGGCTGGGTGAGGAGAGCCCAGCGGAGGATTCGCTGGTTGGAGGTCTTGTTGGTTTGGATGAACGTGAGTGGGTTATGGTCGGTGAAGACTAGGGTTGTTCGTGGGCAAGACTGGAGGTAACATTCAAACTTCTTTATTGCCAACACCAGAGCCAGGGCCTCCTTCTCTATGGTCGAGTAGTTGGTCTGATGTTTTTTCAACTTGGCGGAGTAATATGCCACAGGGTGAAGGACATCAGTGGTTGGGTCGGGTTGTAGGAGCACAGCCCCAACTCCGACACCGCTAGCGTCGATTTGCAGATGGAAGGGCAACGTGTAGTCAGGGGGGTGGACTACAGGCTTAGAGGCAAGGAAGGCTTTGAGGCGGTGGAAAGACTGGTCGCATTTCTGGTTCCAGATGTAAGGGACCTCAGAACTGGTAAGGTCTGTGAGGGGTCCGGCCACGCTGGAGAAGTTACTGCAGAACCGACGGTAGTAGCCGCACATCCCCAGGAAGCGCATGAGTTCCTTCCTCGTCCTTGGAGTGGGGAAGGACAAGATGGCTTTAACGTTTGCGTCCTTGGGTCTCACCATACCATGCCTAACGATATGTCCCAGGTAAGTCACTGAGGCCCGGCCAAAAGCAGATTTAGCCAGGTTTATGGTGAATCCAGTCTCTTGCAGTCGTGCAAACAGTATCTCCAAACGCACCAGATGTTCGTCCCAGCTTTCCGACACCACCACCAGGTCATCCAGGTAGGCGAACGTCCCACCTAGGTCTTGAATTAGGAAGTTGATGGCCCTCTGGAATGTGGCCGGAGCATTAGAAAAGCCAAACGCCATAACTAAATATTGAAAAAGACCAAATGGAGTTATAAATGCGGAGATTATTTTTGCCCTATCCGTGAGTCCCACTTGATAATATCCTTTCAACAGGTCCACGGTACTGATAAATTTGGCACAGCCTATGCTGTCTATTATATCTTCAATCAAAGGTAAAGGGTAGGAGTCTGAGACAGTGACCTGGTTCACTTTACGATAATCGGTGCAGAAACGAAAAGTGCCATCGGGTTTTGGAATGAGAAGGCAAGGTGAAGCCCAGGGGGAGGTACTAGGCTCAGCTAAGTTATGTTTTAACAAAAAATCTACCTCCTTTTTCATAATCTCTTTTTTTTGTGGATTTAGTCGATATGCTGATTGCCTAATGGGTTGTACATCATCTGAGATTAGCTTAATATCATGTTTAAGTATATTGCAAAACCCTGGGAGGTCTGACGTGACTTTAGGAAATGTTGATAATAACTGAGTGAGATCTTTTGCTTGAGATGGATTCAGAACAGAAAAATACTCATCCAAGTTGTTGAGTATGTGACTGTTAGCAGGGTTTTCTTTAGGTAGAGGGAAGTCTAAATTCTCCAATAGGTCCATGTCATCTGTCTCCGGCTCCGGCCCTGACAAAACCGTATGCAATACAGGTAGGCTTACAGCCTCTGGGATGTCTTCCTCTGACTGCCTGGAATGGTAAAGTTTCATGAGATTAATGTGAACAAGTTGTGAATCTTTTCTGCGATCAGGAGTATGGACTATATAGTTGAGAGGAGATAGTTTATTAGCAACTATATAGGGACCAGTAAACTTGCTTTTAAGGGGAGAGCCTGGAATGGGTAGAAAGAGTAACACTTTGTCACCTGGAGAAAATGATCTTTTAACTAATTTAGGTTGGGACTTCACCATTTTCTCTTGGACTTTTTTCAAGTTTGACTGAGCAATGGTTCGGACTTCAGTTAATTTGTCCCGTAAAGTGTCAATGTATTGGGAAACTGTTGCGGGCTTAATAGATGGTGTGTCAAACCACTGCTCCTTTACTATTTTAAGGGGTCCCCTAATTTGTCTCCCATATAGTAACTCGAACGGGGAGAAACCCAATGACTCCTGGGGACATTCCCTGATGGCAAAGAGTAACAAGTCTATGCTTTCATCCCATTCCTTTTGGTGTTCTATACAGTATTTTTTGATCATTGATTTGAAAGTTTGATGGAACCGTTCCAAGCAACCTTGGGATTGTGGGTGGTAAGCCGAAGATGTACAATGGTCCACACTGAGGTCTTTCATCACCTGTTTGAAAAGATTGCTCTTAAAATTGGTGCCTTGATCGGATTGGATCTCTTTAGGAATGCCCACTGAAGTAAAAAGGTGCAAAAGAGGTTTGATTACGTTTTTTGAAGTGATGCTTTTAAGGGGAAAAGCCTCAGGATAACGTGTACTGGTATCCATAACTGTGAGCAGGAATTGATTTCCCTTCTTAGTGTTTGGTAATGGGCCCACACAATCCACAACAATCTTTTCAAATGGTGTAGAAAATACTGGGATGGGCTTAATGGGAGCTGCTGGTATACTTTCATTTGGTTTTCCTACCATTTGACAAATATGACAAGATTTTAGGTACTTTGACACATCCTTCCTAAGTCCAGGCCAATAATAGTGTTGGAGGAGCTTTTTATATATTTTCAGGATTCCCGTATGTCCTGAAATACCATCATGGGCAAGGGCAATTAATGCTGGTCTGACTGAGGCGGGAATTACAACTTGATGTATTTCAGACCACGTGTCTAGATGGGAAAGCTCAGGGGGCCTATAGGCCCTCATCAAAACCCCTTCATGATAATAAAAACACGGAAGGGTGTTAAAATCTTTACCCTCAACTGCTGCATGATGAAGTTTATTCAAAGATGGATCAGATTGTTGGGCTTTAATGAGCTCATCCTTACTAATGGTCTTATTGTACAGATCTTCTGTGGGTAGTAAGATATTGGAGGTGGTTTTTGATGAAGAGGGCCCATTTCGCACACTCTGCGACCGGGTGACAGCACAAGATGGGAAAAGATGAGGAATAGTTTCTTTAAGGTCAGTGGTGGAGTTGACAGGTAAGGGAGAGTCGACTGTCTTTATGTTAGGAACCACTAGATCTCCTACCAAGTCATTACCCAATAATAAATGAATGCCGCACACAGGCATTGGGTCTTTCCTAATGGCTATTTGCACTTCCCCAGTAATCAAGGGACATTGGAGGTGCACTTTAGCTAAAGGATAGGAAGAATGGGATGAGAGACCTGAAATTAGAACACTCTCATTAGTAAATGCGGTAGATATATCAGGAATGACGTTAAACAGGAGGATAGATTGTGCTGCGCCCGTATCACGTAGTATACGAATAGGGAAAGAACGAGACCCCTCTATGGTTGAAATTTTTCCCTCATAGGTGAATGAAGAGAAGAGATCCTGATGGGGCCTTTCCACATTGGTGTTTGCTATTGGTTTGGATTTGGGATCCAGGGAACTACTTTTAGCAATTCGACACTTTGGGTGTTTACAAGTCTGGATCGTATGGCCTGGGTTTTTACAGTAAGAACAAGTAAGCTTGGTTGCATCGGGGGGAGTAGGTGTGGGACCTTTCGACCTACCACTCACGCCCCCAAGGTTATCATCAGAGGAGGACCGAACATGTCGGGAAGTACCACGTTCTCTACTGCCCAGTGACTCCACCAGCAAGGCGTACGCATCAGCCAGCTCAGCAGCACGCCCTAAATTAACCTCTCCACGCTCCTCCACATGCTTCAAGATGTGAAATGATATCTTGCTTTTCCACTCCTCCAGGACTACCAAATTTAACAAATCCTGAAATGTGGAGGTCTCTGTAGCCTCTAACCACTTCTTAAAAAACCTAAGCTTTTCTTGAGCAAACTCAACAAAGGTGTGTGAAAATGGTTTGGTTAGTTTACGAAACTTCTGCCGGTATCCATCTGGTGTGATAGCATAAGAGGTGAGGATATTCTTTTTTACGTTATCATAGTCATCAGTCTGGTCTAAACAGTTATAAACTCTACGAGCCTTACCATATAATTTAGGAACTAACACTGACACCCACTGGTCCTTTGGCCACTCATTCTTCGCGGCTATTTTCTCAAAAGTCCTAAATGACCCGTCCATATCGGATTCATCAAACCCGGGAACAAGGGAAGAAGCAGTAGCAGGGTTAAAAGCAGCGAGTTTCTCTTTTAATGCCACTTCTTTTGATTTAAACTCCGATGTTAAGGTGACTTCTGTCTCTCTCACCTGTAGTTCTTTCAGTTTAACCTCCTGCACCAACTTGGCCTGTTCCATCCTTTCTTCATGGTCCAACTTGTACTCCAACTTGGCCTGTTCCAGCTTTTCCTCATGCTCCAACTTGGCCTGTTCCAACTTTTCTTCATGCTCCAACTTGGCCTCCTGCTCCAACTTGGCCTGTTCCAACTCTAGTTCTTTCATTTTGATTTGGAACTCGAACCTAGCTCGTTCTAGTTGTAAGGCGTCTATTCGTTGTGTTTCTTCTTGAGGGCTAGCCAGACCTGAGGCAACTTCTGAGTGAGGAGGGGTGGTGGATAGTGGTTGAAGTTTCTTGGACATGGGCGTTAATCTGTCAACAGCGGATTCTTTTAAAACTTCTTGTTGAACCAACACTTCAATCACATGATTTTTTAACATTTCCTTAGTCAGTTGTTGTGAAAAAGGGATATTGTAATAGTTGGCTATTTCTTTCCATTCTTTCTTCAGGATATTAACACGTAATTTAGCTACGGAAGGATTTTCAATAAAATCCTGGAGATCAAAACCTGAGGTGGCCATTGTTAAGAAAAATAGGATAAATTGACTAATGGTCAAAAGATAAGATAAGTGGATAACCCTAGAAAATATCACGGCAGTGGATAACCAGAAAGTCCCGGAAACTAACCAAGTTATACCTAGGGAAATTACACTTATGATTATTGTTCTTCTGAAAAGATCCTTAGATAAGGATAAGAGACTTGAAAGAGGTAGGGCGTATTACGGCATTAATATAAAGATCCGGATAACCACCCTGATATACTTGAAAGAGGAAGGGTGTATTACGGCATTAATATAAAGATCCGGATTAACAACCCTGATATACTTGAAAGAGGAAGGGCGTATTACGGCATTTATATAAAGATCCGGATTAACAACCCTGGAGTTTGGTATGATTGACCCTGAATGAGATAATGAGAAGAACAATAATGGAGGCTTTATCATTATGGGGTCCTGGTAGAGCGGGGCGTCCCAAGATATCACTTCACCCTAAACTAGTGACTATGGAACAGCCTACTCTGGAGTGAGGGTACGGCATTAAACACATCCGGATTCTTCCCTACACTCGATAAGACTTCCTACACGACTGCCACGTGTAATAACAGGTAAGCCTTATGACACTTGGAACCTAATATCCTACGTCTGTCACTCTTACTGTACGATAATACCAATATAATAATAATAATAATAATAATAATTAACGGTTTATTGAAGGAGCTTGGCAGCCAGAAGGCTGCAAATATACAGTTACATATTTGGGGAATGGGTTACGAATTACAAATAATATACAAGTAACATAAGTGACACAAATAAGACATATAATAACTTAGATGGGGAAAAGCTCAAACTACAGTTCATTTCAACATAGTGACAGTGTTACAGTATTACAAGTTGTTGATAATTTTTACAATGGTTGGGACTGGGCTGTTCTTATAGCGATCAGTTCGTGCACGTATGGGCTGGATGCGGTTGTGGTGTCGAACAGCAATTCTCGGACAAGGGATCTCAGGTGGTAGTAGGAGCCGGTGACGGGGATGGTGCTCTCTCCTCGAATTGGAGCTGACAAGTTCACTCTGGGAAGTGACCACAGGATCACCTATCCTGGAACCCTATGGCACAGTGATTACCTATCGTCTTCTACAATACTCAGCCTTACTCGTCAGCCATCTCAGCTCCTCACTTAAGTATTTGTAATCTTGTATTGCTTCTCCCACCTCCACCTTGCTTCACGATTGTTTTATGTTTTATTAATATGTATATACTGTTAATGTTTAGGTTAAGTTTGGTTAAGGGTAATTTATAAGCTGAATATTTTGTTAAGGGATTTATGGTACTTTATTATACACAACAAAAACTCGCATCCTTTGTCTACCCTTTTATAGTCCGATTGTCTTTTTTTTTTTTTTTGTTGTTGTTACCTGTTGGGATCTGGGTAGACGTATAACTATATTCTAAATCCCCAACTCGTAACACAGGTCACTCCTGTATGTTAAGCAGGAGTGCTCAAGGTATTGGATATTTGGACCCATATTCTGGAACGGGGTGGTAATATCGACAATATATATCTAGATTTTGCCAAGGCTTTCGACAGTATACCCCACGAAAAGCTGAAAATAAAACTGGAAGGGTACGGAATTCGGGGAAACATCCTTGCGTGGATAGAATACTTTCTACATGACCGCAAGCAGTGTGTGGTGATTAATGGCACAAAATCATCATCCGTACCTGTCACAAACGGGGCAGTGTATTGGACCCGCTGTTGTTTGTTTGTTTCATAAATGACATGCCTGACGTTGTACACTCCTTCATACAAATGTTTGCCGATGACGCCAAGTTATTTCAGGAAATCAAGAACCAAGTGGACTGTGAAGAGCTGCAGAAGGATCTCTGTGAGCTCCAAGAATGGTTGAAGAAATGGCTGCTGAGATTCAATGTCACGGAGTGTAAGAGGATGCACCTGGGGCGTACCAATGATAAGGAGGCGTACCATATGTCTCAACATGAAGAAACTGCACTATTTGAGAAAATGTGGGAAGGACCTAGGTGTGAATGTTCACAATGAGCTGAAGTTCTCGGGCCATTGCGAGAGCAAGGTAAATCAGGCAAATAAATTATTGGGTCTTATAAGAAGGTCGTTCAAGAGTGAAGTGCTTCCCCATCTGGGGTACTGTCACCCCGTCTGGTCCCCGAGATATGCTAGGGACTGTCAGTTGGTTGAAAATGTTCAAAGGAGGGCCACCAGACTGGTGCCTGCATTTCGGCACCTCAACTACCCTGAGAGATTGGAGCACCTGAACTTGCCTAGCTTATACTACAGACGGGCAAGGGGCGACCTAATTGAGGTGTATAAGCATCTCAAGGGGCACTACTCAGTCGAGTGTCTTTACTTGGAGCTGGCGGACGCTCGCCGCACAACTGGTCACAGCTCAAGATTGAAGAAGCCGCAAGTCCAGAAAACTGTTTGGGCAAACTTTTTCGGAGTGAGAGTTGTAAACTCTTGGAACAATCTACCAGAAAGTGTTTTGACGGCACTGAGTGTGAGCCTTTTCAAGACCAGACTTGGCGAACACTGGAGCAGGTTCAGGTACATTCAGGAGCCGGTGCATGCCCAGTACTTGCCAACAGTGCGTAACAGAGACTTGATCGATCGCTCAAGCGGCTAACGAGCCGATCATTTGGTGAAGAGGACAAAAGAAAAAGAAAAGTAACAGTGTAAGGTGCCACTTTCCTTACAATATACTATTTCATATACTTATTCTTTTTATTCTTCAATATACTTATATACTCATATTCTTTTATTCTCAGTCCTTTTTTTATATAAGTATTGATCTTAAATTTCTTTGCTTATCTTTTCTAAGTCTAATTTTTTTTTCATTTCTTGTTTCATATATTTTATTGTATTTTCTGAATTCTATGTCCTTAACTTCTATCAATTATATTTTGTTGTAGGTATAATCTAAACCATGGATTAGTCTGGGAAACCATGTCATTATTATTATTATAACACTTATTACTTACAACAGTAGCCTGCCACCACCCAGACTTTTATTAGAATATAACATAGCTTAGTGAACTGTTAGGTAGCGTGTTAGCGAGTTTCTAGGCACGTGAGTTACTAGTTATTTTCTGAGAACCAATGGGTAGAAGAAATAGAGAGGTGATACTTGTAGTTTCCTTATCCAATATTTATTAACAGATGGAGTAAAAAAGATGTTAATTAATTACACTCAGACAAGGTTGGACCACTTAGGCCTTACTTTACATTAATAGCAAAATAGATCATTTCTTGATTACAACATTACACTCATTATATTACTTCATTTTCAATACAGATGATTATATAACACACTCGACAAGATCCCAAATTTAAGATATTATAAAATATATCCTGTTAGTTTGGAATGAACAACATGGCACTTTACTAGCATTCAGTGGTAGTACACCTGGTTGGTGTATACTGCCAGATTCTGGGGTCACTAAGTCTAAGGGGATAACTTAACTCTAATCTTAATTTCTAAGGGTCGCTGCCACCAGACCCCCTCTGGACAGCATGTAGCTCGTTAGGTAGCGTGCAGAGTGGACTAGGCATTGGGATAGGTTTTCTATTGACCAGATCGATAAGGGTAAAGAAGGGTGAAACCATAACATGTCTTAATTGATTTATTCCTTATAAAACATACTGGTAAAAAACATATACATGAATTGGCCTTCCTCAGAAGAACAACGAAAATGTGGTTACCCAGATGGGCCCCAGACTCTTACATTGATGGCGTGTCGTCCACCTACTTATTGCATAACAATCTGTGACCCCCTTACCTCGGTCATTCCTTCTTACACTATCCCTTAACACATCAGACTGCTCCACCTGTGTGGACTATAGCACCGTCGGTTATCATACATAGTAGCACCATCTCAACACACATGTTACACTCCATACCTGCAAGTATGGGACTCCTTGTGACTTTTAGGTATACACAACAGGCACCTCGTTCGCACACCGCCCTCGGTGGGTAAAGACGAGGGCTTCACCTAGAGGCATACCAGCACTATTTCTACGCCTGGTATTATAGGTCGCTCCAAGTGACGACGGCAGAGTTTCTCACGGTCTCCTTATTTGTGACTATTCATTTGGAGTGGTGTGCTGGAAATCCACAGGTTCACAGTGGATTGGCATAGCGGGGAGTAGTCACCACCTGTTGTGACGCTCAAAGGGATAATGGCGGCCGGGCGGCAAGGCACTCCGACGGCATGGAACCTGAGGTGACGGTAGAACGAGGAAGACTGAGAAATAATGCCTGACGGGCGGTTATCCCACCCCTTAACACATTCTTATTACACTTATATATCCGGCAAAGCTTTAAACTGTAATAACTTCCATTTATAAACCTTAATTATAGGGCGGGATATAGCCCGCTAGGACACTGACCTGAGGTGACGGTAAAACGAGGAAGACTGAGGGCATTGCCCCGCCGCTCCTCATCACGTAGGCCTACAGTTTCCAATCCTTAATTTTCACTTTTGTTTCTTATGGTTCTCACCTGAACACTTTTCAGTATATTGTCAATCATGCCTTATAAACACATATTTTAATCCTAAATTACACACTAAGGTAAGGTCTTGGTTTGCTAGTTCGGGGGAAAATTCATGGGGTTATAATATCACGTGGCACCCAAGGCGGGTATATGACGCGCCTTGAAATAAAGGCTGAATGTTCATGGCGGGGGTGTATCAACTTCACTTAAAACTGTAATGAGGGATCCTCCTCTCACACCTTGCACTATTTTTAGGAATGACAATGATGTGCGCAGTACAGGTGGACTCAACTTTTATAACAACAGTACCATTGGTAACACCAACATTCATGGGTTCAATACTTAACCTGGGATAACTATATTGTAATGGATTCCTCCCCTACAAATGCCATGTGTCGCTGACTAGCCGACCCCCCTGCGAATTCACCAGACTGCACCTCGTGGGCAAGGTCAGGTAACCAGCGCCCCCGAACAAAGCTGAGGTCTACAATCAAGCCACGCCTGCCCCCGCTATATAAGACCTCACCTGGCCGTGACCTGCCCTTCTTTTAGCTACTGCCAACAGCAAGCAACACCTCCTCCTATGCGCCAGCCTGGCGGCTCTCGCTCCCGCCGGCGACCTTGGCGTCCCTCAAGCTGCTGTCTTCACTCTGGGCACCCTCACCAACCAGCTCTCTCTACTCAACGCTTGTTACCATGCTGCCTACCCAGCAACAAGCTGCATTGTACATCCAATACAATATGTAAACAGAGAGCACATTGTGAGTTTCTTTTCTCCATCCCATCCTGAGTGTGAACCAATATCCCGTACCCCACAAGTGGTGACCCCCGGAGATTCCCACTCACACAGGATGGAGGAGAAACATCTCGTGTAAACCTACAATTGGTGACCCCTGGAGCCGTGAACACCATACTCCTTTCTGCTGCCTTACTCCTGGAGCTGAGAAGATCGTCCTGCCTGCTGCCAGCCTAGGCCAATCGCCTTACCTGCACCACATGCTACCCCACTACTCCACGACGACACCATCTCACGACCATGTGACACACTTCCGCAAGAATGGACGGACGGATCTCTCTACCGACTTTCAACCACAACGTCGAGGACTGGTTAGATCATGTGGAAGCAATCCTCATTGGCTCACAAGCTACTGACGAGCAAAAGTATGGCGCCCTGCTCTGTTCCTTGCCCACGGAAGTCGCCACGCAAGTATCACGAACTATTTCCAACCCTCCAGAGAACAACAAATTCGCCAACCTGCGGGACGCCTTAAAAACGCGTTACCAACGGACCCTCCCCAGTCTCCTGCAGAACCTATCTTCTATCTCCCTTGGAAACTCAACTCCAGGACTTCTCTGGGAGGAGATGTGTAGGCTGAACTCCCGGCACACAGACAGACTTACCGACCCTATCCTGCGCCAGCTTCACGCACAAAAGCTCCCCACACAAGTACGTATCATTCTGTCCGCAGTAGATTACTCGACGACACCTGAACTCTACGCAACCGCGGCAAACAGAATATTCAACGCGTGAGCTGCAGCGTGCCTGGCTGCTGCGGACAACCCAACGACCACACCAGTACTTACCTCCAAACTTGTAAACCGGGTCAACACCCCTCAGCCGAGCAATACCTCACAAGACATCAGGGACCTGTTGCAAACTTTGAACCGCAGGATGGACACCATTGAACAGTTCTGCTCCTCCATGCCTGCTGCTGGACCTGTTCCTAACTCACTCACCACATCCTACCGACCTCAACACACCCGTTCTGCCTCAGACGCCGCCCCCAGCCCAGTGTATCTACCCCCTGTTGGTACCATCAACGTTTTGGTGCTAATGCTAGATGCTGTGAGGCCCCTGCAACAACATGGCGAAGCGACATCGACGGAGACGGGTAGGCGCCATAACCTCCGCCACTATCAAGCAGCACATCACACGCTTTACTTCTGACCTTGACCACTTCACTCCTGCTGCCCGTCACGACCTACTACAAACACTACGTCAGGCGGTTTCTGCATTCAAGGCTACTGCCCCACGCCAACCTTCCCACCTCCCTGAACACATTCATCCCGCGCCTCCTCCGCCAGTCTGCCCACAATTACCCCTTGCAGCACCACCTCGCCCACAACATTTCTGGGCACCCTCTTTTCTTCCTCGGGTACCCACTGCGCCTGTCTTGCACCCTCCTGCTGTCATGGACCCTCCTCCCGACGTGGCCCCTGCTCCTGACGCGGACCCAGACACCCCACCCGGCGTCAATGAGGACTGTGTACCCGCTGCGAGAGAAGCACCACATTCCTCGCCTGTAAAACCTTCCCTTATCCACAAACCTACTCCTCCCTCTACTTCTCCCACAGATTTCCTGTCTCTAGAGTCTAGACAGAGTCGTCTCCCGTAGCGGCCGGCTCATCCACACCCCCGCCCGTTATGTCTCACATGTGGGATACAACCCTGCAGACAACAAATCTCCTGCACCGCCCGGAGGGAAGGGGGAATATTGTAGTGGATTCCTCCCCTACAAACATCATGTGTCGCTGACTAGCCGACCCCCAGCGAATTCACCAACCTGCGCCTCGTGGGCAAGGTCAGGTAACCAGCGCCCCCAAACAAAGCGGAGGTGTACAATCAAGCCACACCTACCCAGGCTATATAAGACCTCACCTGGCCGTGACCTGCCCTTCTTCTAGCTACTGTCACCAGCAAGCAACACCTCCTCCGCGCCAGCCTGGCGGCTCCGGCTCCCGCCGGCGACCTTGGCGTCCCTCAAGCTGCGTGTCCTCACTCTGGGCACCCTCACCAACCAGCTCTCTCTACTCAACGCTTGTTACCATGCTGCTTACCCAGCAACAAGATGCATTGTACATCCAATACAATATGTATACAGAGAGCACATTGTGAGTTTCCTTTCTCCATCCCATCCTGAGTGTGAACCAATATCCCGTACCCCACAATATGTCCGCTAATTATCACCAATCATATACAACAATAATACTTTGGCTCATATAACTGTAAGGAGTGCCTCAGGGTGTAACAACAAACGAAGAATGCTGCTAAGGTCGGTTGTAGTCCGACCCACAGCGAGGTAGTTCGGGCCTAGTTCCCAGGGTGCGGACTTGTCTAGTTTAATCCTGCCGAATAAACGACATCGTCCAATACAGCCAGTTGGTATTGTAAAGGCCTGGGACTTAGGGATAGAAATCCCTTGCCAGCCTAATCAGGATCTTATAAGAGGAAAGTCAAGAACCATGGTTTTCTGAGGGATAACAAACAACTGTTCGAGATTGACATCTCTTTACTATGAAAATAACACAAAACTCTGACACCACTCACACAAACATCAAATAACAATTACGGAAGTCAACAATTAAATGAGTCAAATAATTAAGGGAATTAAACAATTAATGTAGTCAACAATTAATGGAATCAAATAATTAAGAAAATCAAACAATTACGTGAGTCAAACAATTAAACGAATCAAACAATTAAGAGAAATATCCAACGGCGGCGGCCCTGGGGAAGGATTTGGAAAACAGTGATCCGCTCTCAGGGGAGGGGGGGGGGGGGAGGTCAAGTCAGCTTCCTCATTTGAGCGACGGCGGGCGATGTCTTGCTACATAGGAGAAATGGCCAGGTGCACAGAGGGTGTGGAGGAACTGGCGATGACGTGGCAGCCGAGGTAGTAGCTGGGGTAGGTGTCCGGGATTGACAGTCGATTTGTGAAGGTCTGGGGAAACAGCCCACGAGTCCAGGACCTATGATGAGACCACAACCAGAGTTTGAACGAACAGCGGGGTAGTGCAGCTGTACCGACGGCTGGGTTGTGTAACGAGGCAGCAGTGACCTTCTCACCTCCGTCTACCCCCTCCCCCCCCCAAGTGGGGGACACGAACAAGCAAACGAGCGACGGCAACCATCCTGCTCATTACCGCCCTTACAGGTATGCTATATTGCCTGACTGGGGTCACTAATTCTAAGGGGGAATTCTTAACTCTAATCTTAATTTCTAAGGGTCGCTGCCACCAGACCCCCTCTGGACAGTATGTAACTCGTTAGGTAGCGGGCAGAGTGGACTAGGCATTGGGTTAGGTTTTTCATTGACCAGATCGATAAAGGGAAAGAAGGGTGAAACCACAACATGTCATAATTCTTTCAATTATTCTTTCTACTTACTTCAGTTCATTTTGGTAGCATGGCGGTGGTCTAGGTAAGGTGGCCGGTAATAAAGTCACAGGAAAAAAAGTCACAGAAAAAAAGTCACAATTTTGGCTAGGAAAAAAAGTCACAGGAAAAAAAGTCACAATTAATTTATGGTGGCCGGTAATAAAGGTTAGGTTAGGTTACCATCAGTTCTGCATATTCCTTTACTGAAACTGATTGACATATTAACCTTAAAAAAATGTGAGAATTCGATAGTTAACTTTTCTTTTTTTCCTGTGACTTTTTTCCTGTGACTTTTTTTCCTATGACTTTTTTTCTGTGACTTTTTTTCCTGTGACTTTTTTTCCTGTGACTTTTTTTCTGTGACTTTTTTACCTGGATTCCTAGGCACATGGGTAGTGTATTTCTGATATCAGGGTTACTTGGACGGAAATAAAGGTAACTACTGTGGGAGAAATGAATACACCTAAAATACTCAAAGAACAAGTTTATTAATATAAAATCAAAGTACCAGGCTCAACTCCTGGGCTTATTGCAGACTCCGTATTTCTTATTTACTTATTTTATTATTTACTCAACAGCAATTACTCAGATATTACACTCTTACCGTGCACACTCTTTCTGGTGTCACATTACATTACATAGCAGGACCAGTTCCTTGTCCTTACTCACAATACATTAATACTGATACAAACACCGACATGGGTCCACTACCCAACATGGGGTAATTATTAACAAACACATACAACCACACTGTGGACCATAACTCCAAGGCCTGTCCCAGGGTATAGCACTGGCGCCTCTAACAATTGCTGTTGTGGTCGGTTACACTCCGACACGAGGCAGGTCTGGGGCCCTCGGCCCACGAGGTAGAGTGGAGCCGATTAATCATGTCGAATCAGCGCCATCACTCCTATATTGACCACTGCTGGGTATCCACCTGCTCCGAGCGACCTGTGGGTTTCAATTAAGCCCACCGTCGATCTGGGAACGAAGGTGAAAGGTGATACGGGAGGTCTTTTGGGGAAGCATGGTGGGTCACAAACAAATCTTTAGTCTCGCCACGTCAAATATGTACGTTATATTACTTCTTACACTGGGTGAATGACAATTCCACTGTTAAAGCATGAACACTGATGAACACTAATATTCACTACAATAGACTGAATGAAACTGAATGGTTATAAACACAGAACATACCTGGGAACGAAGGTGAAAGGTGATACGGGAGGTCTACTCCTGATGATGATGATGATAATGAAGTAAAGTGGCAAATGACTTTGCACTGGGAAAGGAGAGGAGAGAGAGAGAGAAGTAAAGCATAGAAACGGGAAGAAAAGTAGGAGGGGTAGATAGCAGGTGGGCTGTCCACCTAGCGGAGGCGAGGTGATGAAATGTTGGGGTGGTGGCTGCACGCAGCACACGCCCGCCCGCTCAAGGGAGGGAGGTGGAGGGGAGGGAGGGAAGCTAAGCTAGCTAGGTATTCATTATTGTAATGGGTGTTAATTTATGTTTGTCCGATGGTGGTGTTATTTGTTCACATATATGTGTAAAGTGGGTCTTGTTCTACTATGTCAGCATGGAGGCTCTTGGGCCACCAGCTGTGTGTTTTAGTAGTTCCTTCTTCTTTTAACTGGGAGAATAATGGGTCCTCCATCTCTTCAAGTTTGCTCCATATTCTCTGTGCTTGGCTGTGTGTACGTATGTTCAGTGGTTCGATATTGTATAATTCGTGAAGTTCCCGCCTCGCACTGGTTTATATACCCCTGAGTTGCCAGCGATCGCTACTCATGCAATGACAGAAATTACAAACAATCTAACTGTTACTCATTCAAGGATGACCCTCAGTTGACAAAGGTCTGGCGAATTACTAAAGGTGATTTACACAGACTAATTCAAGGTTGCGTTTGCCAGTAGAGAGTGGAATAAACGTAGTGACAACTGTGTTCAAGGGGGAACTTACTGGGAGTGATCCTGAGGGCAAAACGGATGGGAAAAACACGTCTCTCCTGAGATTCTACAAGCGCTGTGGATTTGAATGTTATGTAGCATAATATGAATTAAAATGGGTTTTTAGGAATGACAATGTGTGCGCAGTACAATGCAGCTATCGATCCCCGGTAGCTGTTGGGTATTCAGCTAACACACACACACACTGTGCCTGAGATAATGATGGAGAAGCATCAGAGATGTGAATAATAACTTAATCACCAACAAACTTTCGTATCGACAGACGATATTTACGTTACATTAATTCTTTCACTTGGTAAATGACAATTTCACTGTTTCAACATGAACACTGATATTCACAAAATTTACTTAAGGTAAACTGACTTAATATGGTGGGCGGAGAATCGTACACATACCTGAGATTATGATGGAGAAGCGTCAGAGATGTGACGCTCTTCCGTGCACGAGCTTATATACGGCTAACTGGCAACTCAGGTCTGTGCCCAACAAATGCCAGAAAGGCTAATCATGCAATGACCGAAATTACATTCAACTCTGTTGCTGTAGATTTACAGTAACTATGAAAATCAGGCGAATTTCTTACGTCTATTCATATAATCTAATCAGAGATTGAGCTTGCCAGGAAAAAATGGATTTACACACGCTGTTAACACTAGTTTTAAAACTCAGCAAACTACAAACAAGGAGCTATTCAAGGGGATACGTTAGATGTTGACAGAATAGTTCATGTAATGGTCCCTGTTTCATCAACAGAAAGATTATATGAATGGGTTAATTACATATTGATTTATATACATAATCATCCCCTGTAACTTTCCACTAGCTATGAGGAGTCATCTTGATGGCATCCTGTTCGGCACCCTTCCGTATAAAGTGTGGCCAGAAACAGCTTAGGTCAGCATTTGAAAGGGTCCGGCGATCCGGGCACTGACTCCCTGAGGCCACACACTCCCTCCATGCCTCACATAGAAAGGACGTCTTTAAACAGGTCTATTTACATAGCCTCCGTCCTTCTCTTAACACTCATAGTTACAGTGATAAGTTACGGGTGATTTACACTTTGGAATTGTCTTAGTTGTTCCTGAATAAATGGATGACAGACAACTTGGGTTTTGTTACTAATACCCAATAAAATATAAACAGTCCAGCCTAGTTAACTTCGACAGAACATTACAGCTAACAGGCTATGAAATTCAGGAGATTAATGACTTTCTTAAATAGATAACTGACTCTAACTAAACTACAAACATCAGATTCTCTGATGTTTGGGCAACAAAATAATCTAACTTCAGTAGCAATTGGAAATTCATGACGATCCCCAGGGACAATATCATGGAATGCCATTCGTATTGGCAGACACGACACTCACCTACTTAACCAGTGTTACTAACAATAAAGACAGTTAAAGCTTTCAACATCACCCACAAAGGATCTTGTAAGCTTTAACTGTAATCAGATATCTCTAAGTTGACTCAAAACAATGGTGTCCTCTCTCATATTTAAATTCACTTTATAGAGAGGTTGGTTTCAGGAAGTCAGAGAAAATGAACCGCACCCGCGCTTGGGAGCGATGAGAAAACGGACGCCTCAGATAAGAGACTCGATGAAGAAGGCATAGCTACATTTTTTGTGGGCTATTGAGCGTAATATGAATTGTCTGATTTTACGTTAACTGACGTGTTCGACCGTGGTCATTACAAAGCTTTCACCTCCCTAAGATTCATATTATGCGGTATAGTCAACAAAACATTTACAGTAATAACACAATCTTTCAAAACAAAACATACTGAAATACTTGGTTAATTGTCAACAATACAGCCAACATACATATTACAAAGTTTTCACATCCCAAAAAATTTTCACATCAAATGAATAGTCACAAAAACCTCCAGACCTGGGTAAATGAAATTAACAAAGCAATACTTGTCATGGACACATAGAAGGGCATAATCATACATCAATAGTACCGAACATAATAATAAAAATAAGATTGCCTCAATTACATTTTGGTATATTTTTACCTACAACAGAGACCTGACCGATCACCTAAGCGGCAAATGAGCCGTCAGTGGTGAATAGGATAAAAGTAAAAAAAAATAAAAGTTCAGGGTTGCTCTCTGACCCCATATGGGGCGAGCGTCTGCCAGTTTCAGTGATGGACACTCGACTGAGTATTACCCTATATCATAGGGTAATACTCAGTCGAGTACGAGATGTTTATAAACCTCAATTAGGTCACCCGTTTGGAGTGTAAGTTAGGTGTTTCTGTTAATGTAACAGTTGCTCACCATACTTATTGTTTTACTTTCAATGTCGGTTTGTGATGGCAAGTGTCCTCTATTTATCTCAGACTGGAAGAGTTCTGGGTGTAATGTTTCACTTATAAGAAGACAGGTTATGGTGTGCTTTATAGGTCAACTGCTCATGGTTAGATTACCTAATGCTATCTCTCTTAATGCATTTTTATAAAAACGAACGAAAAGTCTACAACTATTAAACATGTTACTATAATGTATTACATGTTGTTTTCTTGTGCCCAAGAAATTGTGTCCATCATACATATTGTACTTTTTCTGTCTGCATATTTGATGTTTTGTTCCTGCCAGGATTTGATGAGTGACCATATAAGATTATTTCCCAAATATTGTATTGTAGTTCAGTCCCTGACCACCTCTACACCATCACGTTATTAAACACTATGAGCGAATAAACATTTCTGGGTAATTCTACGGGCTGGTTTTACTATCATATAGAGAGAAATAAACTAGTTCTGCAAACAAAAGCAGCACTGTGTGGAAAAAATGAATACTGTAAAATGCTGTTGTTGTGTGAGCGGGTCGGGTCGTGTTGCGTCTCTGTAACAAAGCGTGTTCGGCAGTCGGGCCTTAGATGTTGAGCGGCAGGAATTGGACAGTGATTACATAAGAATATCAAGATCGTCTTAGTGATGTGAAAGTGTAAATCAATGTAGGATTTTTAATGCTAGACTCGACTGTATTTTTTAAATCTCAATTTCCACCGAGTTGGAGGTATAGGCAGGTCAGGAGGCCTACAACCACAAAATCACTGCCATATGACAAAGCTTTTATTTTTTTTTACAGAAGTGTGGTCACGGGTATGATAAAGACCAACCAGGGAGTGTAGTACTGTTATTTTAGGTAAATCAGTTCATAGTGTCATCAGTGACAGCGGAAGAGGTTTTAAATAACTTAAAGTGAATACAAACTGGCAAGTAAGCTGGTAAGGCACCATTGCAAGCAGAGACCAAGTCCTGTCATAGGTGCCACAGAGACTTTAAATTTTATTTTGTTTTGTGCTTTCTCAAGGACTGAAATTGTGTCTATAATACACCATTCACAGGGAGATACAGTGTACACAGTGATAGTTCATAGTGTCATCAGTGACCGGGGAAGAAGTTGTAAATAACTTAAAGTGAATACAAACTGGCAAGAAAGCTGGAAAGGCACCGCTGCCAGCTGAAACCAAGTCGTGTTTTTGGTGCCACAGAGACTTTAGATTTTATTTTGTTTGTGTGCTTTCTCACAGGGGGATACAGTCTAAACAGTGATAGCAGAAAGAGAACTCTACAGGCAACAGGGAGGTGGTTAAAACCAGCAGAGAGCAGCTAAGTAATGTTCTTTTATTTTCTCTTTATTTTTAAATGTGTAGATCTATACACAGTCTGCAACCCCCCCCCCCCCCACAACAACAACAACCATGAGTATGATATGTGATTACTGCAGGGGGACGTTGGATATGGAGGATACAGGCCTGACTAATGCAACGTTTAGGAAGATGATAACTGCCGTAAAGCATGAAGGCTGTTGCTGGTATTGCTCTGACTGCATAGTCAAGTTGAAAGAGGCGATTGCAAGCCATAAGGGAACGAGTTCCCTAGGGACGAAAATAGATGAAGCTGGAGTCCTGCTGGTTGCCAAACTAGAGCAAGTTGGGAAAGAGATCCTTGCTAAGACTGAGGAAGTAGCCGATAGAAAGGAGGTTGTTGTTTAGAGGAGTTACAGTATGCTGAGGCATTAACAGGGCCACGTGGGGTGGCGGAGAGTAATGCAGGATCAGAACAGGTTCTACAGCAGCTAGGGACTATGAAGAAGTGTGTCGAGGAAATGAAAATTAACGGACCTACTGTTAGGGGAGAGGAGGAACAACGGGAACGTTTCCAGCGCAGGAACAATGTAATAGTTTTCGGAGTCCCCGAGAGCCAGGCAGAGGGAACTGAAAGTAAGGCAACACACGATTAGTTGCAGTTTCAAAATATTTGTACAGAGGTTCTGAAGATGCCATCAACCCCACAGGATGTGAGGAGGCTGGGACAAAAGCAGGGGGATAAGCCTTGCCCCCCTCAGGAACACACTAGTGAGCGAGGAGGAGAAATGTTGGGTTATTCGGCAGGCAAAAAACTAAGCAAGGAGCGAGGCATCTCGGGGTGTATTCATTCACCCAGATCGCACGGTAATGCAGAGGGGACAGCACTAGAAGCTTCTGCAGGACTTGAAGCAGAAGAAAATGGAGTCAAGGAGGAACAGGGATGGGTATACATGGGTTATATTCAGGGGTAGGGTAGTGGAAGCAAGTGTGCCGACACAGGGCCAGGGGGCAGCAGCGCACCTGTCTGGTATGGGATGTTTAGTTCTCACTCAGGATGGGATGGAGAAAGGAAACTCACAATGTGCTCTCTGTATACATGTTGTATTGGATGTACAATGCAGCTTGGTGCTGGGAAGTGGCAGCGTGGTTACAAGCGTGATGTAGAGAGAGCTGGTTGGTGAGGATGCTCAGAGAAGGACAGCTTGTGGGTCGCCATGCTCGCCGGCAGGAGCGAGGGCCACCAGGCAGCGGCGGAGGAGGAGGAGGTGTTGCTTGCTGGTTGGTGTAGGTAAAAAAGAGAGGGGTCACCACGAGGTCAGGTCTGAAATAGCTGGGGTAGGCGTGGCTTAGTAGTTGACCCCCGCTCCGTGGGTGGCGCTGGTTGACCTAGACCACGAGGCATACACTGAGGAATTCGCGGGGTCGGCTACTCAGCGACAAACAGCGTTTGTAGGGGAGAAATCCACTACACACCCTCCACCCGCTCTACCCTCCACCCGGGAGGTGGCACCAGCTCCTCCTACCAGACAGGAGGAGGCGAGCGCCGTGAAAACAATGAGATTTCTAACCACACCCTGCAAAATATAGTTTACTTAGAGTAGAGACGTTACCGAGAACAAATTCTGGCTTGAATGTCATGTACACTAATACTGACACGTTTCTTGATAAGAGAGAGGAGTTTGAAACACTACTGAAAGAACACCAACCAGATATTGTAGGAGTTGTAGAACTGTTGTACAAGAACAGGAGAATCGACTCAGAGGAATGTGAGTTCAATATTGCTGGATATGACTCATTTACGAACCTTTCTCAAGAAACTTGCAAGAGGGGTGTGGTTATCTATGTAGGCAAGACCTTCGAGACAGCCAGGCGAGGGTACAGGGAGAGGATGTTTTTGAAGATTCCAAGTGGTGTAAAATTTTATTAAAGGGAGGGGATTTACTTATCGTCGGATGTATCTACAGATTTTCAAACTGTGGCCCACTAAATCAAAGGAACTTAAGAGCCTTAATAGACAACGCGGCGATGCTCAACCTTAGCCACCCCCTTATCATGGGGGACTTTAACTATGGCGACATCGGCTGGAGAAACGAGTTCACCCCAAATGACTTGAATAACCTTGCTACTCTTTTGGTAGAAACTCTGAGAGATAATTTTCTGTTCCAACATGTTAGAGTCCCGACACATTACAGAGGGGACCAAACACCCAAGCCACTTGACCTCATCATAACAAACGAGGAGGGTATGGTGGCCAAACTGGAACACTTTGCCCCAGTTGGCACCAGTCACCATATAGTGTTGTCATTCAGATTTAACTGTTACCTAGTTCAGCATAAGGCCAGGCCAAGATGCAAATATTACAAGGGAAATTGCAACGGGATGAGGGAAGAGATGAGAGGTATCAACTGGCCTGACTCATTAAGGCACAAGAACGCAGACACTACTCTGAATATCATAACTCGTAAAGTGACCCATTTGATCGATAAATATATACCCAAGACCAAACCTATTGCCTCTAGGAATACGAGGGGACCCTTACACATGATCCATGCAGCGGTCGACAAAGTTAAGAAGAAAACCCAGAAATTCAAGACGTGGGTTGGGTCAAACGATGAGCAGGACAGGAGGATGTATGCAAGAGCCAGAAACCAAGCAAAGATAGAGTGTAAAAGGGCTGAAAAGGAGTTCCAGAGGCTGGTTGCAAGCGAGGTCAAGTCAAACCCAAAGGCGTTTTACCGCTATGCAAAGTCGAAATTAAAAACGCGAGTTGGAGTATCAGACCTGAGGCTTCAAGATGGTAGTTACGCAAATTCTGACCAGGATAAAGCTGAGGCATTGAACAGCTTCTTTTCCTCGGTGTTCACAAGAGAGAATCCAATTAACCTTCCTGCTTTTGAGGACAGACGATTCGACACAGCACTGACCCACATTGTGTTCACAGAAGAGGGTATTAGAAATAAACTTTCCAGCCTAAAGGTCCATAAGAGTCCCGGCCCTGACATGGTGCATCCTAGAGTGCTAAGAGAGTTGTGCAACGAGCTGCCGAGCCCCTGAAGATCCTGTTTTGTAAATGCCTGGATGAACAAAAGGTCCCCAATGAATGGAAAGTGGATTATGTAAATCCTATCTTCAAGAAGGGCGATCGTCACTCCACGAACAGCTATAGACCGGTGAGCGTGACCAGCATAATATGTAAAGTACTTGAGAGTATTATCAGAGATGCCACAATGGAACATCTACTACGAAACCACTTTGTAAAGGCTTGCCAACACGGTTTTATGCCGGGGCGCTCCTGCTTAACACAAGGTATTGGATATTTGGACCAATATTCTGAAACGGGGTGGTAATATCGACAATATTTACCTAGATTTTGCCAAGGCTTTTGACAGTGTACCCCACGAAAGGCTGAAAATAAAACTGGAAGGGTACGGAATTCGGGGAAATGTCCTAAAGTGGATAGAAGACTTTCTACATGACCGCAAGCAGTGTGTGGTGATTAATGGCACGAAATCATCATCCGTACCTGTCGCAAGCGGAGTACCACAGGGCAGTGTATTGGACCTGCTGTTATTTGTTTGTTTCATAAATTACAAGCGGCGTTGTACACTCCTCCATACAAATGTTTGCCGATGACGCCAAGTTATTTCGGGAAATCAAGAACCAAGCCGACTGCGAAAAGCTGCAGAAGGACGTCTGTGGGCTCCAAGAATGGTCAAAGAAATGGCTGCCGAGATTCAATGTCACGAAGTGTAAGATGATGCACCTGGGGCTTACCAATGGTAAGGAGGCATATCATATGTCCCAACGGGATGAAGAAACTACACTATTTGAGACTGAATGTGAGAAAGACCTTGATGTGTATGTTGACAATGAGCTGAAGTTCTCGGGCCATTGCGAGAACAAGGTAAATCAGGCAAATAAATTATTGGGTCTTATAAGAAGGTCGTTCAGATATCTAGACGTCCGTCCCTCGTAACGATCTTCAGGAGTGAAATGCTTCCTCATCTGGAGTACTGTCACCCCGTCTGGTCCCCGAAATATGCTAGGGACTGTCAGTTGGTTGAAAATGTTCAAAGGAGGGCCACCAGACTGGTGGCTGCACTTCGGCACCTCAGCTACCCTGAGAGATTGGAGCGCCTGAACTTGCCTAGCTTATACTACAGACGGGAAGGGGTGACCTAATTGAAGTGTATAAGCATCTCAAGGGGCACTACTCAGTCGAGTGTCCTTACTTGGAGCTGGCAGACGCTCGCCCCACAAGGGGTCACAGCTCAAGATTGAAGAAGCTGCAAGTCCAGAAAACTGTGAGGGCAAACTTTTTCGGAGTGAGGGTTGTCAACTCTTGGAACAATCTACCAGAAAGTGTTGTGACGGCACCGAGTGTGAGCTCTTTCAAGACAACACTTGACCAACACTGGAGCGGGTTCAGGTACATTCAGGAGCCAGTGCATGTCCAGTACTTGCCAACAGTGTGTAACAGAGACGTGACCCATCGCCCAAGCGGCTAACGAGCCGATCATTTGGTGAAGAGGATAAAAGAAAAGGAAAAGTAATCAGAGACGTGACCGATCGCCCAAGCTGCTAACGAGCCAATGAGTGGTGAAGAGGATAAAAGCAAACAGCTTGGCTATCCTTAAAGGCATTATTCTATTACCGCCCCAAAGAAAGTTTTATTTTATTTTTATGTGTTTCTAAAGGACTGAGTGGGTGTATAAAATCCGTTATTCATAACAAAATGCAGTGTACATAGAGTTAGCACATAAATACTGACAAATGCCGAAGTGAACTGGAAAGGAAAATAGAAGACAACTCTAAAGGCAACAGTGGAGGTTTAAAAGCCAGAGCAGAGGGCAGCAAAGTACTGTTCCTTTTTTCCCTCTTTATTTTTAAATAGGTAGATCTATACACAGTCTGCACCCCCCCCCCCCACACACACAACAACAACAACCATGAGTATGATATGTGATTAGTCTAGGCTTATTATAATTATGCACTTATATGTGCAGTAAAAACTGGTAAAATATGCACTTAAATATGCACTTATTCCTAAGAAAATTAATATTAGCAGTAATAAGTTAACAATTTTAACTTATTAGATTTAATAATATAACTTATTTTGCAGTAATTTACCCCAAAGAGTTTACTTTCCCACAAAAGCTGTGGCTGAGTGAGACCTTTTCATAAAGGATTAAATTAAAGAACACAATGTACTGACAAAATAATTTACTTGATAATACAGAAAAACACCAATACATTTCCTTATATTAACTGAATGTAGGAATTTGCTACTTTTAAGGTATGTAAAGAAAATATATAAACACTTTCTCGTGTAAGAAGTACCAATACATTTCCTTATATTAACTGAATGTAGGAATTTGCTACTTTTAAGGTATGTAGCCTAACCTTGTTCAAAATCAATTCTTAAATAACTCCCAAGCTGTCTATGAAAGTGAATTGCATTTGATTACAACATGGAGGAGTAGATTTTCAAACACAAACTTTCACCTGTTGTCAGTAAGAATGCATTTGTACTGTGAAAACACTCGTTCAACACCGCACGAAACGATAGGAGCATACTGTAACTTAACTATGTCTGACAGCTCAAGTTCTCCTTGAGTGGTAGCATCAAGAGAGGAATTGCTTTGCAATATCTCACTGATTTTCTTCAGTCGGCTGTAACCTTTGTTTTTAGCAAGAACCTGGCTGATTTTTTCAAAGTAATCCTTCTTCTCAAGGTGACTCAAAGAATCAACAATTCCTTGTACTACATCCATGCTGCTCTTTAGAGTTAGTCCTTTTTTTCTCCAACTTGAGGATCGCAGAGGAAATACTGCAAGTTGGCTCTGATGAAAATTAGATCCTCCCGCAAGCCATCCTTCTTGAGTACGTTTTGTGCCTCCTTCATATGTACAGATGCTGTGGGATCAAATGATTTAACTACACACTTGACAGTTTCAAAATTGTCAGCATAGTACAATGCTGCCTCGATCCAGGTGCCCTATCTAGTCACTACTGGTGAAGTTGGAAGTGGCACAGTAACAGCAATTTGTCGAAATCTCTCTTTGCGACTCGGTACTTTCAGATATACCTTCTTCACAGTAGAAATCAACACATTCACATCAGGCATAACTGCACGAGCTAATTCAGCATCCCTGTGCAGGCCATGGGCTAAACAAGTCACATGAATCATTTTTGGAAACAGAATTTCTAGTCCTGCCATACATTTAACCATATATGGGGCTGCATCAGTGCATACAAGAAGTACACGATCATACTTGATGCCATCCACCCATAATCATCCCAAGGAGTCAGTGAAAAATGCTGCCATGGTTGAGTGATTTACCTTATCTAAGACCTTCAAATTAAGCAAGTATGATTTGTCTGTTTCTTCTTCTGGCCCCAAAATGCCAAACACAAAATTTGCAACGCATCTTGCATCTACATCTGTTGTCTCATCCAATGATACCCAGATGGAATTATCACCTGCCTTCTCTCTCAGTCTATCTAAAGTTTCATTGTAAAGATCAGGAACATCATTTTTTCTCAGTATTGATTCACTTGGCACTTTTTGATCCGTGTACTTCTCTAAGAATGAGCCCAGTTCCTTGTTGTTCAGCTTATTCAACGGTATATCAGCTGAGACCAAGGCTCTACAAAGATTTTGATTAAACTGAGAATGTTTCGGCCCAGGCCGAGACAATGTTGTGGGTAGCAGTGCATTAAAAGTACTGGAGAGCGATTTCTTAATCTTAGGCATGTTGCAGTGCTCAATCTGAAACAAAACAAATGCACGTTCTGTATTTCCAAAGCCAATCTCAGAAAGGCCTATCTTTTATTCCTGCAGCTTAAGGATGTAGGCCTCCTTTTAGGCTAAAACCAAGTGATTTAATTCATCTGAGGGAGGATTCGCTTGGTGTCTTTATAAGAGTATGCTTAAAATAAGAGACAAGTTTCTGATTTAAATACCCCAACATTATTAAAATAAAAGCAAATCAAAGTGATAATTTCAGTGGGAAGATGAGGGATACAGAATTCACACAGCTACTGTACCTGCTCACCAGGAAGCACAGACGGAACAGATGGAGCCTGTCAGTGACAACCCTCTGTACCCTGGTGCGCCACATGTCCGATACACGAATCAATCACTTACAGTTGTCCCGCGTTCACTGACCAGCAAGTTACGGCCTAGCCATCCACAGGCTATTGAGCCATATAGACGTCACTATCTATGGCCCTTATAAGAACATAAGAACATAAGAATGGAGGAAACTGCAGCCGGCCTATTGGCCCATACTGGGCAGTCCCGTTTACACCCAACCCCTATTGCTCATATAAGCATCCAACCTATGTTTGAAGCTATTCAGCGTATTCGAGTTAATGATGATATTTGGTAACTTGTTCCATTCATCCACTACTCTGTTTCCAAACCAGTATTTACCTATTTCACGCCTAAATCTAAATTTGTCTAATTTAAAACCATTGTTACGAGTTCGCTCCTGGTTGGATAGTTTGAGTACCTTTGTAATGTCCCCTTTGTTTAGCCCTGACTTCCACTTATACACCTCTATCAGGTCGCCCCTCGCTCTACGTCTCTCGAGGGAGTGCAAATTAAGATGCTTTAACCTGTCTCTATACTCAAGGTTCCTAATGCCCGGGATTAGTCTTGTCATTCTCCTCTGAATTCTTTCCAATGATTCTATATCCATTCTGTAATACGGTGACCAGAACTGAACTGCGTAATCCAGGTGTGGTCTCACAAGAGAAAGATACAGTTTTAGGATGACCTCGCTAGTCTTGTAACTAACACTCCTTTGTATGAAACCAAGTACTTTATTAGCCTTGTTACGAACAAAATCACATTGTTTACTTGGCTTAAGGTTCCTACTTATCATTACTCCTAAATCTCTCTCGTAGTCGGATTTCTCTATGGCATCGTTGTTCATCTGGTATCTGGTTTCCCTGTTTACATCTCCTATACTGAGTACTTTACATTTGTCCACGTTGAATTTCATCTGCCATTTTTCAGACCATTCGAAAAATTTGTTTAGATCTTCCTGAAGTTTTGCTGAGTCCTCGTCAGATTTAATAACACGTCCTATTTTAGTGTCATCAGCAAATTTACATATGTTGCTCTCTATGCCGATATCTATGTTGTTTATGTATATAATAAATAATAATGGTCCAAGTACTGAGCCTTGGGGAACTCCACTTGTGACGTTTCTCCAATGGGATTTAGTGCCGTTAATGCTCACTCACTGTTTCCTGTCCTGTAACCACGCCCTAATCCATTTAAGGATATTACCTTTGATGCCATGAGCTTCTACCTTTCTAATTCGTCTTTCGTGGGGGACCCTGTCGAAGGCTTTGCTAAAGTCGAGATATACCACATCATAATTGTGCCCCTCTTCCACAAGAACGTCCGCTTGTGAAGCCATGCTGGGAATCATTGATCTATCTGTGCTTCTCCAGGTAATTTCGAATAGAGTTTGAAATGATTGCTTCCAGTAATTTGCCTACTATTGATGTTAGACTGATTGGGCGGTAGTTAGAGGATAGTGATCTATCCCCCTTCTTGAAAATTGGTATTACATTCGCTATCCTCCAGGATTCTGGTACTACACCTGTTTTTAAGGATATGTTAAACAACTTTGCTAAGGGCATACTCAGCTCTTCCTTACATTCCTTTAATATTCTGGCAAATATCTCATCGGGACCAGGTGACTTATTAGGCTTTAGTTTGTCTATTTGCTTACTAACATCGTTACTAGTCACTACTATCTCGCTTAATTTGTTTTCTTTACTATCTCTGAATAGAGTCGGTGCCTCGGGTATCATATTTAATTTTTCGGTGGTGAAAACTGTTGAAAAATATTTATTCAAATTATTGCTCATTTCTCCGTCGTTATCAGTGAGCTCGCTGGTATCTGACCGTATTGGTCCAATCTTTTCTCGTGTTTTAGTTTGATACATTTGGTAGAATCCTGTGGGGTTTGTCTTCGCCTCCCTTGCTATCCTTACCTCATTATTCCTCTTGGCTTTCCTTATCTCGGTTTTAACCCTACTCGCCAATATCTTATAATAATCCTGGAGGTAAATTTCGCCACGTTTTATCCTTCTACCTATAGCCTTCCTTTGGCCAATGATGTTCTTTAAATAATTATTTATCCATTTAGGGTCATTGTTGTCTGATCTGAGTTTTTTGTTTGGTATGTTCTGCCTTTGTGCATTGAGTAACTCATTATTTAAATTGTCGTGGAACTCGGCAGTCTCAGATGTCGTTATCAGGTCTGAGTCATCTGTCAGGTTCACGGCCAAGCACGACACCCCCTCTCTCAGCTGCCTCTTTAAACTGTCAAAGTTTGCCCTTCTGAAATCTGGTACTTTAGTGGAATTTTCCTTACGTCTGTTATGAGACTTATGAGTAAATTATGACTTAAGGTACTATAATATATATATAATATTATCAGTTTATCATAACTACCAAAGAACTTTTCAAGAAAATGCCGTATGAAAAGAAAAGTAACAAATATGCACTTAAGCTCAAAAATAGTTAAAATAAGCATTTGCATATGCACATATGCAAATGCAAAATTATCCTAAGCCTAGTGATTACTGCAGGGGGACGTCGGATATGGAGGATACAGGCCTGACCCTTGCAGCATTTAGGATGTTGCAAACTGCCGTAAACCATGAAGGCTGTTGCTGGTATTGCCCTGACTGTGTAGTCAAGGTGAATGAGGCGATTACAATCCAAAGGGGAACGAGTTTCCTAGGGACGAAAATAGATGAAGCTGGAGCCTTGCTGGTTGCCAAACTAGAACAAGTTGGGAAAGAGATCCTTGCTAAGATTGAGGAAGTAGCCGACAGAATGGAGGTGGTTGCTAAGAGGAGTTATGCTGATATATTAGCAGGGCCACGGGAAGGGGCGGAGAGTAATGCAGGATCAGAACGGGTTCTACAGCAGCTAGGGACTCTAAAGAAGTGTGTCGAAGAAATGAAAATTAACGGACCAAATGTAAGGGGAGTGGAGGAACAACGGGAACGTCTCCAGCGCAGAAACAATGTAATAGTTTTTGGAGTCCCCAAGAGCCAGGCCGAGGGAACAGAGAGAAAGATAACACACGATAAGATGCAGTTTAAGAATATTTGTACAGAGGTTCTGAAGATGCCATCAACCCCTCAGGATGTGAGGAGGCTGGGACAAAAGCAGGGGGACAAACCTCGCCCCCTCAGGATCACACTAGTGAGTGAAGAGGAGAAATTGGAGGTTATTCGGCAGGCAAAAAACTTAGCAAGGAGCGAGGCATTTCGAAGTGTATTCATTCACCCAGATTGCACGGTAATGCAGAGGGTACAGCACAGGAAGCTTCTGCAGGGCTTGAAGCAGAAGAGGGAGGAGTCGAGGAGGAGCGGGGACGGGTGTACATGGGTTATATTCAGGGAGATAGTGGTGGAAGCAAATGTGCCGACACACGGCCGGGAGACAGCAGAGCACCCTCCACCCGCTCTACCCCCCGCCCGGGAGGTGGCACCAGCTCCGCCTATCAGCCGGGAGGAGGCGAGCGCCTTGTAAACAATGACATTTCTAACCACACCCTGCAAAATACAGTGTACTTAGCAAATGCTGCAGCTTCTGAGAATGGGGGGCGGGGTTACTACTAAGAGCAGAGACGTTACCGAGAACAAATTCGGGCTTGATTGTCATGTACACTAATACTGACACGTTCCTTGATAAGAGAGAGGAGTTTGAAACACTACTGAAGGTACACCAACCAGATGTTGTAGGAGTTGTAGAACTGTTGTACAAGAACAGGAGAATCGACCCAGAGGAATGCGAGTTCAGTATTGCTGGATATGACTCATTTACGAAACTTTCTCAAGCAACTTGCAAGAAGGGTGTGGTTATCTATGGTAAGCAAAACCTTAGAGCCAGCCAGGTGAGGGTGCGGGAAGAGGATGTTTTTGAAAAATCAAAATGGTGTAAAGTTAAGTTAAAGGGGAGAGACTTACTGTTGGGTGTATCTACATTACCCCAAACTTTAGCTTTTTAAACCAAGGAAACTTAAGAGCCTTCATAGACAAAGAAATGATGCTCAACCATAGTCACCTCCTTGTCATGGTGGATTTTATCTATGGCGACATCAACTGGAGAAATGAAACCACACCAAATGACCTAAATACCCCCGCTACTCTTTTTGCAGAAATTCTGAGACATATCAAACACTCAAGCATCTGGACCTCATCATAACAAACGAGGAGGGTATGGTGGCCAAACTGGAACACCTAGGCCCCATTGGCACCAGTCACCACATAACGTTGTCCTTCAGATTCAACTGTTACTTGGTTCATGAAAAACCAGGCCAAGGTTCAAATATCACAAGGGTAATTACCACGAGATGAAAGAGGAGATGAGAGGTATCCACTGGCCTGATCTACTAAGGTATAAGAACGCAGACACTACGCTGAATATCATAGCCAGTAAAGTGAACCATTTGATCGAGAAATATATACCCAAGACCAAACCCAGTGCCTCCAGGATTACAAGGAGACCGCAACACATGAACCATGCGGCGGTCGACAAAGTTAAGAAGAAAATCCAGAAATTCAAGACGTGGGTTAGGACAAACGATGCGCAGGACCGGATGATGTATGCCCGATCCAGGAACCAAGCAAAGTCAGAGTGTAGAAGGGCTGAAAAAGTTCCAGAGGCTTATTGTGAGTGAGGTCAAGTCAATCCAAAAGGCATTATACTGCTACACAAAGTCGAAATTAAAAACACGAGTAGACATTTCTGACCTGAGGCTTGAAGATGGTTGTCATACAGATTATGACCAGGACAAGGCGGAAACGTTGAACAGTTTCTTTTCCTCTGTGTTCACAAGGGAGGATGCGAACAATCTTCCTGCATTTGAGGACAGACGTTTTGACACAGCGCTGACCCACAAAGTGTTCTTAGAAGAGGTTATAAGAAATAAATTATAAAAGCTAAAGGTTCAGAAGACTCCCGGCCCTGACATGGTGCACCCCAGAGAGCTAAAAGAGTTGTGCAACAAGCTTGCTAAGCCCCTGAACATCCTGTTCTGTAAATGCCTGGATGAGCAAAAGGTCCCCAGTGATTGGAAAATGGCTTAAGTGAGTCCTAAATTCAAGAAGGGCGATTGACATTCCAGGAATAATTATAGACAAATTGAGCCAGCATAGTGTGTAAAGTACTTGAGATCATCATAAGAAATGCCATGATGGAACATTTTTTTTTTCAGGGATTAGCCCACCCGGGCACAGGGCACTGACCCACATCAGGACCTAGGGGGGGGGGCGAAAATGTACTACTGCTACTACTACTACTACTACTACTTTTTTTTTTTTTTTTTTTTTTTTTTTTTTAAATGTGGCCTCCAGCCTCCCCCCAATAGCCACACCTTCGCCACCATTTATTTACCTTAATATTAAATATCCTAATACATAAGAAGCTATCCTATCTGTGTTAAATTAGTTGAGCCGCAGATCCATGCCGCATTCAGTGACTGTAGCCTCATAGTCAATATCTGCAGCAGTTGTCGGAGTAGGGGGCAGAAGCTCTCGTTCCCCTGAGGCACAGCAAAGCCGACCGAAGGAGAGAGAAGGACAGTCGACATCTCATCCAGGCTGTGACATAACTTCTGGGCTGCTGCTTCTGTTCGGAGATCAGCTCCGCAAGTCTGGCGTAGAAACATCTTGCACTTGGGCCCATCCCACCAGAGGTTGTGAACACTAGAGGAGTGAAGCTGCCTTGGTCAACATTTTGAATTCTCTCCCCATATGCCCTTCTCTTGTCATTCTCGTTCCTCCTATGCGCAGCATCGAGAGCTAGGTTACGGTGACAAACGGCCATGGGATCAAAAATCCTGATGTGGAAGAAAGCTCACTGTCCCCGCGTCCAGAATCCTCGAGCACTGACGTCCACACGGGCTTCGTTAGATGTGTTTGAAGTCCTGTGTTGGAGGATCTCGCCATCCAGTGGAAGGAGGGTCGGTTCTACCATGACGTCCCGGCAGATTTCCTTCAACATATTTGCTGTGAGATCCCTTACCTCGTCATGCCTCATGCATATGAAGCCCCCCTTCTTGCAAACCATGGTGTGATCGCCATCATAGGAATAGCCACACACGCATTGGGAGGGCAAACCATCTACTGGCCAACCGTACCTTAGAGCAATGGCATCTGTAAATTCTTGTTTGTTAAGGCTGAAACCATTTGCCCTTATCGGTAACGTAGTTAACCAGTTCGAGGCGCCCACCTCCTGCGCTATAGCTACTTTTTTTGTCAAATTTTCTGGAACCTGCAGCAATAGTTACTGCAACATGTCATTTTGGCAGTGCTGCCGAACTGTTGTAATGGACCTACGGATCTTATTAACTTCGCTGGTGTCCACTTCCCCTGTTGCATTCTGGGCAATTATGTGGTGAGTGAGGGCTGCCGTGAGCTTAAGTGAATTTTGATGTTCAGAGTCAGCAATCTCCTCTGGATTAGTTAGTCCCATCCCTCCCAGTCTTGGTGGAAGTGCAAGAAGTGTTCTTTCTACTGGGGTTAAGTCGTGGTGTTTCACTAGTGTGGGAATGAACTTGACACTGATTGCTTCTTCCAAAGGGTGGAGGAGGGGTCGGATCTCAGGGATGGTATGCATCAGGTAGTTCCAACGATGCTTGACTCCATGTGTGAATGCTGCAAAGGCCGCATGTGGCTCTGTGTTAGCAATCTCCGATAGAGCATGGATTTCGCTAACCCACTCATTCACCTTTCCCCCTACGTACTGGGTCTTGAAGTCCGTAGTGCCAATTACTGCGCCTAGATGTCTTTGGCCGTCCTTAGTTATTTTGACCTCACTTTCGCCGAAAGCCTCCACAGCCCGATCATAATGATCTGGTTTCACGATGAGGAAGGATTTGCTGGCGTTTGGGTGGTACCCTATTTGTGGACCTCGCGATGTTACCAGGTCCCACCACTTTTTGATGTCCTCCACTTTTCCTGCTCCTGTGAGGTCATCAGCATATGCCACTTGTTTGACCCCAGTTGTTTCATACTTTATTTCTTGTTGGAGCACTGATAGGCCTATTGCATACATTGCCATTGCAACGGGGTCCCCCTGTGTTGTTCCCTCGGTCGACTGTAGGATGGTATCACCTCGTAGAGCCTTGTTGTTTACTATGTAGAGGTCTGAAGGATTCCTATACGAATTTTCAACATACATCGCAAAGCTAGGACACTTGATCTTGATGTTGTGCAGTGCCGCCTTGCGGTTAAGTATGTTGAATGCGTTTGAAGCATCCACCAGGAGAACGGCCTCACAATCACGCTGCTCAAATATCAATCTCATGGCGTGAATGGCCGCCTCCCCACCAGCCTGGTGGCCAGCACACACCTGTAGGTTCCCTGCTGCTGCCCTGACATCATCCTTTACCACCTCCATTATACACTTTCCGATGATCCGCCTCAGCACTTCCCCCACCCCTATAGGTCTACATCCTGGTTTCTTTTCCAGAGGAATAAGGCGGCAGGCCGTCAGAGCCTGGAGGTGATGGCAGCAAGAGGATGCAAGCTTTCTTGCAAGGGTGGCAATGGCAGTGCAGAGATCGCTTGCTACAGGGCCAAACTTGTTTGTGCTGAGGATGACTCTCCAACCGTTTGCGTCCAGACCTGAAGGGCCGGCTCCTCCTCGAGTCTTCAGTGCCTTTTTCCACACCATCTCTCCTGTTATTTTCTCGAACAGGACAGCATTTGGTGGGATATAGGCAGTGCTAGGGTGTGTCAATTTAGGGGGTGAACTGGCTAAATTGAAAATCGAGTAATTTGGTAGCAATTTATTGTAGTCTTTAAGCATGCAAAACAATATTCTGGCATAAATTTTTTTTTATAATAAGTCCTACCTACATCAAATGGATTTTTAAATGTACATATTTGTGAATTTATAACATAACCAGCGTTTGCACACATGTTACTGTTTCAAGTTTCAAATTATTATATTTTATTATCCGTAGTCTATTTGAAAGTAACCAATGCCTTCATACTCTCTTTGCTTTGGTTTCTTGTCATCAGTAGTCTGCTTGCTATTTGTGCTTTGATGTAACCTTCTCGCCTCTCGTGGCTGTAAACATGGCCCGCTGCTTCTGTGACCATTTTCACACATCTCTCCACACTTTGAGTGTGGGAAGGCCACTTCGGCACCTGCATTGGAGTCTCTTTAAGGTTTCTCAATTCTTGGCTAGTTAGACTTGTTGTCAATGGTGGCTCTAAGACTTCCAAACTCAAGTCAACTAATTCTGACAATTTGGTGGCATTGACGTTTATTGGGGGAACTTTTCTTGAATGAAACGAACAGTCTCCCAACTGGTTGTCATCTATTATCGTTCCTCTAATCTTTAGAATGACTTCTACAGCCTCGGTTCGGAGATTGGTACATTGACTGCAAAGCATTGCTTGCAAAACTGCTTCTGATCGAGCATACCAAGCGGACCTTCTTGCCACAGGTAACACGATGTCCCTCACTACCTTCCTCTGTGTTCTTACTAGCTGCAATTGAAACAAAAGGTGATTGGGCCCATCCACCCACATAGGATTAAGTTTCACACTAAACCACTGGGGAAGATAAACTCCAATAATAAATTCAACAATTAACCTCAAATTCTTCAGCACTTTGCCCTTCAATTCGTGTTTGGAAATCCAAATCCTGCAGAAACGAAGAGCTGTAGTTAACCAACGGCTGTGACTGACAGGTCCAATCTCCAAGAGAGCCAATGACTGAGGCACTTCTCCTGATCTTATTGCTTGGGCAATACGATAAGCATAGGATTGATCTGTGCTGAGATCTTTGATGACTCCTTTAGACAACGCCGGAAGGGGAGGGCCAACTTCGACCTTTGGAAAGGTTGTATTTATTTCTAGTTGTGTTGCTTCATCCAGCATGATGCCAAGGGGACCTGACCACTTGTTGTTGCTCTTTGTAGGACCATCAAGTTCCTGGATGAGATGACGAAGAGGTAGCTCGCCTGTATGTAAATCACATACAATCCAAACAAGTCTTCTTCCTAGTTTTTTCTCTAAATGCGTCATTACACCCCCCTGCCATCCGGTGTTCACTGCAGTTGAATGTCCACCAACAGCCTGCAGTGAACTGCCAAGTCCTCTCTCCTGAACCCAACATAAAATATGATCAGCAATGACCTCTGCATGTTTCTTCCCTTCTACTTCAGTTTTGGGAGCAAAGTGAAACAAAAACCGACCACCAGGCTCAGAACAGACAGAGTAGTGTTCTTCTTTGATGAGACCTTGAAACTCTCTGTTCACTCCCTCTACTTCTAGCAAAACTTTTGTGTCATCTATTCTTCCATCAAACAAAAGACAGGAGAGCCCTCCCTCGCTTAAATCTTTTTCATGCTGATCAGATATTTCCTTCATTATTTTTTCTTGTGCTCTTCTAATTTTATTATGATCTATCACCAAAGATACATCCTCTCGGCTGATGAGGCCTGCATCTATCCAAGCGGCAGTTGCAATTTCTGCAGCCTCACGAAGTCCAGCATGGTGGCGAATACTAGCTAAAGCAATGTTTGAAATATTTCTTGTGTTGTATTTCATTTTCTTTGGTAAAGGTTCAGATGGCTCTTTGGAACTATCATCTGATGTTGCTTCCTGTTCATCAGAAGAACTATCAAAGAAGTGATAAACATCTTGACACAGCTCTTCCTCTCTTTGGATGGCTTCTTCACTCTTCATTTTCTTCTTTTGTTCCCTCTCTAGGATTTGTTCTCTCTTCTTGGCATTAGCAATCTGCTTCTTTGTTTCTGAATAATCTATTGAACCCATTTGCATACTTCCTTGGCCTTCTGCCTTTGTCCTCTGTGCCTTTATAAATTCAAGCTCTAAAACAGGGATCTTCTTTTCACGAGGACAACCACAATCAATGTGGGAATTATTTTCTCTCTTACCTGAGTGAGAACAGTTGGATTCAGAACATAATTGTATGGAGCACTTGCAGGTCAAAATGTCAAACAGAGTATCAAGTGTGTGCAGAAATTCATTTTTCCTGGCCAAGTTTCCTTTACCAAGTGATGTTTCAACTGCTTTGTGCCATAATTTCGTTAGTTTTAGCTCAATAGTTCGACACTGATTAATCACAGGTGGTTTGAATAGTGCATTAGCTTTTGTCCATTGATGCAGAAGAGGGACTATCATGTCATTTATGAGTTCTTTATCTGTATAGTTCCTTCTGTCCTTTGCATTTTTTTCTCGGAGTAACCCTAATCTTAGCATGTCTCTCACTGTTGGAAGTTCTGATACAGGAAGCTCCTTCCCTTTACCAACTAGCAGGCTCAAGTGGGTTGACAACTGACTTCTTGTCTTCAATTTTGACATCTTCACACTATCTGACAAAAAGAAAAATATTTCAATGTTTCATAATTCAATTGTTGTTTCAAAAAATATCAATTTGTGTATCAAAAATGCTGTAACAGAAATAACATAATAATTTCTTAGAAAATAATGTTTTATACAATGATATAAGTAACTGCGACAATCAATATGCCCTACTTACAATAATTAAAATGTAGAATTCGTCTGGTAGAGTAGGTGCAAGTGCAATGAGAGCAAACCACCGTCTATGATATCTAAAAGGAGAGTGAGCCGGGCGCCTTATCCTCACGCTTGGTACAAGTCAAAACAAGAATTAAACTGTCCCACACGGAGAGCCTGTTCATGTTCATGTTCTGACATGCATATTGTACACAAGCTATAGAACCATAAAATACTCCATAATCCATATGCTTACATGAGATTAGTTAATATCAAGTGAATAATTCTAATCAAGTCTCATTAATTTGTTGAAATACTGATATTTGAAACTTTCAGGTATAATTGATGGAGGTGAGGGTTATTTCAATTCATTTTTGTTTGCTAATCTCAAGTTTAGACATAAAGAGGCACAATATTTTGACTACCAAATTTGATTTTTAACATGTTGACAAAATTGACACACCCTAATAGGCACCCTGGAGCCTGATGCCTTCATCTTCACTTGCAGGGGGATGTTTCTCTTTCAATAGTTTTAATGTCGCTCTGTTTATTGGCATCACTCCACCGGAGGATTCATGTGTGAGAGATCTTACCGCGAAGAGACACTTTTCCCACACGCATTTTGTTTCCAAATTTTCTTGCCACGTCATCGGTGTTTTGCTTTCCTTCACCCGTAGATTTTAGTCTCTCCTGCAGTGTTCTTGCTTCACATAGGAGATCATCTAGGGCCCCAGTCCGCCACATTGTCGATCTTCTCTTCATTGCTGCCACATTTTCTTTGTGCTTAGCCCTTGTGTGTGTCCTCTGACAAAATAGATGTGGTATTATTGCCAGTATTTGAAGAGCTAGGGGGGCGAGGGAGCGGTCCTGAGTGTAATCAGTCATGAAGCAAGTCATCTCCCGAATCATTTCTTTGGTGGCCGCACACTTGGGTGGTTCAAATAAGTTAGCTGGCGACCACTTGACAATTTCTGAGTAGGTTTCTTTGACCCATACGCCTGCATTTTCCATCGACATGCCTTTCCACTGAGGCGGCTGTCTCTCATTCTCCTCCTGGACACCTGCTACTGAGGGAGCAGCATTTATTAGTACTACATTTTCGGGTTGAGTAGACTCACTGCTATCATTTCGGATATCATCGGGTGGTTGGGTCCCGGCGATATCCACTATGGCCGCCTGTGTCGGCTCCCTGCCACGTGGGTTCCGACACTGGTCTAGCTTCCTGCAATCTACTACTACTACTACTACTACTACTACTACTACTACTACTACTACTAATAATAATAATAATAATAATAATAATAATAATAATAATAATAATAATAATAATAAATAATAATAATAATAATAAATAATAATAATAATAATAATAATAATAATAATAATAATAATAATAATAATAATAATAATAATAATAATAATAAATAATAATAATAATAATAATAATAATAATAAATAATAATAATAATAATAATAATAATAATAATAATAATAATAATAATAATAATAATAATAATAATAATAATAATAATAATAATTATAATAATAATAACAACAACAACAACAACAACAACAGCAACAGCAACAACAACAACAACAACAACAACAATAACAATAATAATAATAATAATAATAATAATAATAATAATAATAATAATAATTAGTTCATAGTAAATAGAATTTATAATACAAAATACAAAATTAAAAATAAAATAATAACAATAATTAATAATAATAACTACAACACTGATAATAATAACAATAATAATAATAATAATAATAATAATAATAATAATAATAATAAAGAACCATAAAGAAATAAAAAAAATATAAAGAATCAATAGTGAGAAACGATATATGTATGTTGTGTTGTCAAAGTAAGAGAAACAATTGAGACCCTGCAATTGTGTGTAAATGAGGCAGAAAGTCAGATCAGCAACCTGGGACTTGGTCACAATATTCGTGATGCCATATGGCAGCAGGGTCTACCATTAGACAACACATTATGCTTCCAATATCTTCCCAGGCGGTAGTACCTCCTTGTTTGATAGCTGCCTACTACCTACTATGAAACAACCTTGTATGGGATTGCCAACATGGTTTTTATGCCAAGACGCTCCTGCTTAACGCAATTACCCAAGGTATTGTATGTTTGGACCCGAATTTTGGAACAGGGTGGCAATATCGACAATATATACCTAGATTTCGCCAAGGCTTTCGACAGCGTACCCCATGAAAGACTGAGAAGTAATCTAGAAGGGTTCGGGATTTGGAGAAGTGTCCTAGCATGGAACGGAGACTTTCTGCATGATCGCAAGCAGCGTGTGGTGATTAATGACACGAAATCGTCATGTGTACCCTTGACAAGCGGGGAACCACAGGGCAGTGTATTGGGCCCTCTGTTGTTTTCTGTTTCATAAATGACATGCCAGAAGCTATGCACTCCTCCATACAAATGTGTGCAGACAATGCCCGGTTATTTTGGGAAATTAAAAACCAAACAGACTGCGTACAGCTACAGAAAGCTCTGTGAGCTTCAAAAGTGGTCGAAGAAATGGCTGCTGCCAACATTCAATGTCGCGAAATGTAAGAGGCTGCACCTGGGTCATACCAACGGTAAGGAGGTGTATCATATGTCCCTACGGGACAAAAAAACTGCATTAATAGATTGAATGTGAAAAGGACCTAGGTGTGTATGTTGACAATAAACTGAAGTTCTCGAGCCATTGTGAAAAGAAGGTGAATCAGGCAACTAAACTATTAGGTCTTATAAGAAGCGTCGTTCAGATATTTAGACGGTCCGACCCTCGTAACGATCTTCAAGAGCGAACTGCTTCCCCGCCTGGAGTACTGTCACCCCGTCTGGTCCCCGAGATATGCTAGGGACTGTCAGTTGGTTGAAAATGTTCAAAGGAGGGCCACCAGACTGGTGCCTGCACTTCGGCACCTCAGCTACCCTGAGAGATTGGAACGCCTGAACTTGCCAAGCTTATACTTCAGACAGGTAAGGGATGATCTAATTAAGGTGTATGCATCTCAAGGGGCACTACTCAGTCGAGTGTCCTTACTTGGAGCTGGCGGACGCTCGCCCCACAAGGGGTCACAGCTCAAGTATGAAGAAGCCGTAAGTCCAGAAAACTGTGAGGACAAATTTTTTCGGAGTGAGAGTTGTGAACTCTTGGAAAAATCTAAAAGAAAGTGTTGTGACGGCACCGAGTGTGAGCTCTTTCAAGACAAGATTTGACCAACACTGAAGCAGGTTCAGGTGCATTCAAGAGCCGGTGCATGCCCAGTACTTGCCAACAGTGCGTAACAGAGACGTGGCCGATCGCCCAAGCGGCTAACGAGCCGATCAGTGGTGAAGAGGATAAAAGTAAAGTAAAACAATCTGCCGACCTAGCTTATTTAGTGTCTGGGTAGAGTGTAGAGCAGGTCTCCATTTTTTTTATTAATTCTACATTACTTTTTTTTCACTAACTGGAAATATAAGACGCTATTTAAAATGATTCACTTAAGCTCTGCCATAGTTAAAAGCAGTCTCTTACCCGACTGAAGGAAGAAAAATAGTTTGATCTTTAATGAAGAAACATTCTGGTTCTTTTACTTTTACTTTTTACTTTTATCCTCTTCACCGATGATCGAACCCGTTTGCCGCTTGGGTGGTCGGTCACGTCTCTGTTACACACTGTTGGCAAGTATGGGGCACGCACTGACTCTTGAATATATCCGTATCAGCTGCTCCAATGTTGGTCAAGTCTGGTCTTGAAACAGCTAACACTCGGTGCCGTCACAACATACTCTGGTAAATTGTTCCAAGAGTTCACAATTCTCACTCCCAAAAAGTTTGCCCTCACAGTTTTCTGGACTTGTGGATTCTTCAACCTTGAGGTGTGGCCCCTTGTGGGGCAGGCGTCCGCCAGCTCCAAGTATGGACACTCGACTGAGTAGTGCCCTCCGAGATGTTTATAAACTTCAATTAAGTCGTCCCTCGCCCGTCTATAGTAAAGGACAGGCAGTTGCAGGCGTTCTATTCTCTATGGGTAATTGAGGTGCCGTACTGCAGGCACCAGTCTGGTGACCCTCTTTTGGATATTTTCAATCAACTGACAGTCTCTAGCATATCTCGGGGACCAGATGGGGTGCCAGTACCCCAACGGGGATGCATTTTACTCTTTAAGAGGGAAGTGGTTATCTGATGTCAAAAACATTTTGAAATCTAACAAATCTTCGAAAAGAAAACCTCAAAAAGAGTGACACAGAAAGACAGAGGGAACCACGTCAGCATATGTGGGAACGTTTCGATCTGTTGTCACCAACCAGCTTACACAACTTGTTCCAGAGGTCTTTGGGTACACAATAACCAAACATTATCTTTCACTCTGTCAAACCTCTTCCTTGTATAATGAAGGGGGGGGGGGGGGCGATTAAATACATATCCCCCTTCCTTTGCTATCAGTCAGTCAGTCAATCCTTCACCCAATCTGCTGTAATGGATGAGCTCTGGCATGCAGATCCCCTTCCACAAAGGCCCAGAAATCAATGTGGTTTCGCTACATCATTTTAAACAACCCAGTAACAGTCCTAAACTATACGACCTACCATATCCCATAATATTAGTGATTCATACCCAGAGAAAAAGAGAGAGGCCAAGAAAAACCTAACGATTATGAGAACACATTAAACAGCTGAGTTAACAAAATAATAATACCTGTAATAATAATAATGACAAAAGCTGTGGTCAGGACACGTTTCATGTAGATGTAGAGTAGAGAGAGAAAGGGGGATATGGCAACACCATCAACAACTGGAGTACAGTATAGTATTTTCTCTTCCCACGATAAGGTAAAATACACACTGGGTCAATCACCAACGGACACGGGGCTTTTAACGTTATCACATGAGTTCTCAGTTAACGAAAAAAATCAGACCAGACATTTAATAATAATAATAATAATAATAATTATAATAATAATAATAATAATAATAAAGCAAAATCGTAATACAGGTTTTTATATGGTATGGCATGTCTTTAAACAATGCAGGTATACAGTCAGCATGTGTATATACAACGCAGGTATAAAGTGCTGGTATACAATTTTCAATGAATTGTATCTAGACAGTGCAGGTATACAGTACAACGATATTATAGTAAACAGTATATGGCAATTTGACCAAAGATAGCTGACGAAGCCACCAGCGGCTAATGAGCCGCCGATCAGTGGCGAAGAGGATAAAGTGAAGTAAAAGTTATAGCTATAAGAAGAAAATGGTTTCCGCCTGGCTCTCGTACTCGCAATTTTACTTGGCAATACTTGGTGAAGCATTGCTGTGTGTACTGGGGATTGTGATTGGTGGATCTAATTTCGACTGTATCACTGTCAGGATAAATATTAAACGATCCAAAGGTAGAATTTCTATACTAATAAACTATTCGTCGTTATTTAACGTCATGACAAGTTTCCAAATGTTCGTATATTTGCTTAAATAAAGAAGAAATTATATTAATGAATTGACACCTCTGTAAGTCGTTGGATGAACAACTCTTGCGTGAACTGTACCATAGGCCTAAATTGTCTGAATTGCATTTACACACAGTTCGAAATTTTGATGTACGTTGACAAAGTTGTCGATTTGTGAGCACATGCAAGAGGTCAGTTGTAGGTTTAAGATGGTAAGTCACTGTCACTAGCACTCGTGGGGTCACCTAGCGTTCCTGTGAGGAACTGACACTCTTTTGAGAGAACTGAAGAATATATCCCGGGAATAATACTTCGACCAGTTGTGCTTACGACCACCCACCGCAGGAATAATTGTAAAATATATCCCATGTTACAAGTAAGTTTTTGGGTGAATAATCTACTCAAAAAAATGAAATAAATATACACTGGGAATAAAACCTCAACCAGCTGTGGATACCCAATACAGAGCTCACGACCATAACCCGGAGATAATTCCTCAACCAGCTGTGGATTCGTCTTCATTTTCCCAAGAATCCTCAACCAGCTGTGGATTCGTCTTCATTTTCCCAAGAAGAGGCAATGTGATAACGTCAACACATATCTTATATAACTTCTTATATGGATGGCACACAAAACATATGTTTGAGAGCCTTACAAGACGGACGTCATTTGAGTCCATTATTAGGTAGTGACAGCAGCGTCTCCCCTAGTGTTCGTCCATCGTGTGCTACTTAATGATAATGGTTTTTTTTCAGGACATTATTATGGCATACATTTTGGCTTTTACGGTAAGGAGGAAGCTTATATAACAACTGTGTGAATGAGTTATTAAAACGAAAGAGATGTACAGTCTCGTTCAAGATTCTTTGAACACTGCTGGAGACAACTGGCAACTCAAGGCCGTTTGTTTACTATAGTATGTAGAATAATATAATACGAAACAAAAAAGCCCAACCAGTAAATAAAGCAACGGGGAACTAAGTAACCAATCACTGATCACTTTTACATTTTATTCTTAATTTTTACGACGTACTATAGAAAACAAACGGCCATGAATTGCCAGCTGTCTCCAGCAGTGTTCAAAGAATCTTGAACGAGACTGTACCACAGGCATTTTAATGGTGAATTTTTCTTGGAAATTTCAATATTGGGGCTATAAAACGACATATTTGTCACATGAACTGATGTGCAAGTATAATGATATAATTTGGTGCAGGTGTTTGTAGAAGGGGAAATATTAGCTGATTAACACACACATACACATTTCATTAGCTTAATAAACAAAGAATTTAAACATCATGTTTCTTTTCCATACATGATGTTCACCTCAGGGCCCTTCCTTCCCATGAGGCTATAGTCTGTTCACTCGAACCTTGCAACTGAGGCCGAGGGTCAGTTTGTAGGAAGGAAGGGGTGGTTGGCAGACGGGGCACCCCAAGAATCACTACATTTCTTCAATATTTAATCTATCGTACTTATACTCTTATATCTTAAGGGACAATAACTTGTCTGCGTTGATCTTTGATAATTTCCGGATTTGAGAAGTAAAAATTAACATGTGAAACGCTCTTAACTTATTTTCAAATCTGGTGAATTAATTTGCAATAAATAAAGATTTAATTATAAATACTTATTTTATTAAGATAGCACTGAGCTCTGTCAGTGTGAAATATAAACTTAATATGAGTGACATACATGTCACATAGTGACGTCATTGTTTGGCGGGCTGTTTGCTCCAGTTGGAAAGCTGAACTACACAGACCCATGTAAGAGACAGACCGACAGACATCACCGTGCAGCACAGATGGATTAAGAAAACAAGTCAGCCTTTTTTCTTATTTGTGCTACTACATTATCAGCATGGTTACAAGTCTCATCTAAGTATCTGACAGTTACTGGTAAGAGAAAGGTTGGTTTCAGGCAGGATTGGGGTTGAGGTGGAGGTTAGCCTCTTATAAATTTAAATTAATTCATTTAATATCACATTTTTTGACTCTGCCAATAGCTTAATTTCTTAGGTATCACTTTAGTATGGACCAGCCATTGTGTACTTAATTTATCTACCAGTGCAGCCGCTGGGTTCCCATGTTGGACATCTCTTACACTTATTCTGTCCTCGGTCTTACTGGAGCACTTACTGTTTTCACAGACCTCTGCTGCCCAGGTAGATGATGACTGCAGGGGTTACCAGATCATGTGTTGTCCATTATCTGCCTCACAGAGCCCAAGCCTGTTTTCTGTCTGGGGCTACTCCCACAAGGCAGTGGGTTGAAACATACACATACTTATACTTTTATCCTCTTCACCACTGATCGGCTCGTTACCCGCTTGGGCGATCGGTCACGTCTCTGATTACTTTTCCATTTCGTTTATCCTCTTCACCAAATGATCGGCTCATTAGCCGCTTGGGCGATCGGTCACGTCTCTGTTACCCACTGTTGGCAAGTACTGGGCATGCACCGGCTCCTGAATGTACCTGAACCTGCTCCAGTGTTGGTCAAGTCTTGTCTTGAAAGAGCTCACACTCGGTGCCGTCACAACACTTTCTGGTAGATTGTTCCAAGAGTTCACAACTCTCACTCCGAAAAAGTTTGCCCTCACAGTTTTGTGGACTTGCGGCATCTTCAATCTTGAGCTGTGACCCCTTGTGGGGCGAGCGTCCGCCAGCCCCAAGTAAGGACACTCGACTGAGTAATGCCCCTTGAGATGCTTATACACCTCAATTAGGTCACCCCTTGTCCGTTTGTAGTACAAGCTAGGCAAGTTCAGGCGCTTCAATCTCTCAGGGTAGCTGAGGTGCCGAAGTGCAGGCACCAGTCTGGCGGCCATCCTTTGAACATTTTCAACCAACTGACAGTCCCTAGCATATCTCGGGGACCAGACGGAGTGACAGTACTCCAGATGAGGAAGCACTTCACTCTTGAAGATCGTTATGAAGGACGGACCGTCTAGATTCTGAACGACCTTCTTATAAGACCCAATAATTTATTTGCCTGATTTACCTTCTTCTCGCAATGGCCCAAGAACTTCAGCTCATTGTCAACATACACACCTAGGTCCTTCTTGTACATGTTCTGGGTACTCAATTCTAACTACAGGAGCGAACACAAACACCTGTAGAGTTTTTGTAGGTTCTATTTGCTGGATGTACAGAGGTGCGAGCAAAGACGACGGTTCCCTACACTCTCTATGGGTCAACTGGCCTCTCAGGTGACATGAGGCAAGTGACACATTAGCAGCTTCCAGATGTCGCCAGGCACATTATCTAAGCATATGGGACATGGTAAATACAATGCCACACGCTGCTAGCTAGGCTGAATAAATAATGTATATAAATGGAGTACATACATAATATACATACACCTCCTCCCCCCTCCCCCCCCCCCCCATATGCTCATAGCAAAGTCTTGAGCGGACCTTTTCTTTTGAATCCGTTTTGAGCGTCGAGGGACTTGATCATTGGGGAGGATATGGGACTCAACACTGGTGGTGGGTCAGCAGAAGGCGTTGTTACGGGGCGGAGAAAACAGCGGTTCCTCCACCACACACGACCAATGGGTAACTGCACCTGGTAGTCCCGTGACTACCGAGACCCATGACTACGCCCACTTTGTCCCAACGTAGGGAGGTCGGGTCCTGAACACAGACTTGGGTGCCGACACTCAACTTGGGGAGAGAACCGGGTGTGGTCGTTGTAGCAGACGACGACATCATGAGCACGTTCGGCAGCTCGGCGATCACAATCCTCTGTCTTGGCCTGCCACTCCTTGGAGAAGGACTGGGGGTGAGCAGGGGAGCATCCGGTGTGATTGGGTGTGTTCCGGAGTTCAAGGAGACCCCGGCCGAAGGCCTCGCAGTCAATATTCCCAGAAGGGGCCACTTTGAGGATGAGGTGCTTCAGGGATTTGACAGCAGCCTCAGCGTGGCCGTTGGACTGCGGGTAATGGGGCGATGACAACACATGCCGGACTCCCCATCGGTCAAGGAACACAGCAAAGTCCCGGCTTGTGAACTGGGGCCCTCCGTCGGTTCGCAGGCGCACATGAACGTCCACGTCACGGAATTAGTGGCGGAACTTGCTGATGGTGGCTGCAGACGTTGTATCATTACCGCACTTGATGACAACCAGCCAACCAGAGAGACGGTCGACGATAACCAGGAAGGACTTTCCTGACACACAGAAAAAGTCGGCCGACACAGACTCAAAGGGGCGGGTGGGGTTGTCGTCACTCATGAAGGGTTCCTGCTGCTAGCTGGGTTGTAGTACTTGGCAGGACTCACATGCATGGACAGCATTGGAGATGTCGGACTCGATGCCAGGCCAGAACACAGTCTGTCTTGCACGTCGTTTGGTGGCCTCAGCTCCACGGTAACTGTCGTGAAGGCGAGCCAAGACATGGGGACGTGAGGCAGCAGGGACAACTACGCTTGCTCCGTACAGAACAAGGTCCCCGTCGCAGTAGAGCTGATCGCAGAGTTTCCAATACGGGAGCATGGTGTTGTGATGGTCGTAGTGGTTGCTAGGGAATCCATTCCTCGCACACTCGATGAGTCGGACGTAGGAAGGGTCATCTCGGGCCGCTGTTCGAAGGTCCTCCATTGCCTTGTTGTCATCTGGTGACAGGTCCGAATGGAGGGATTGGACGGCGTGTAGTGTGACCATAGTCCTGACGGAAAGAGCGAGGTCGGCGTCGAGCACATGGTCTTCTGGAGTAGGGCGGCTGACAGGAGAGTGGGATAAGGCATCAGGGATGCAGAGCTCCTTACCCGGACGCCACACTGCTGTGAAGATATACGCCGAGAGCTTCTCCTTCAGACGCTGGAGGCGAGGGTACTCAATGGCATCAAGCGTGTAGTGGTTGAGGATTGGGACAAGCAGGCGATGGTCGGTCACTAGGTGAAAGTGTTGCAGGCCTATGAGGTAAAACCTGCACTTGGACATCGCCCAAGCCACAGCCAACAGCTCCAACTCAATGGTGGCATAGCGTGTCTCAGTGTCAGAGAGGAAACGCAAGCCACATTGGACGAGCCGTAGCTGCCCTCTACCGTGATCCTGCAATAGGGCGTATCCCACGCAGTAAAAGTGTGAGGCATCTGTCTGCAAAACCATCGGCAAGGCTGGGTCAAACGTGGCAAGGACAGGTGGACTAGACAGGGCCTGTTTCACTTGCTGGAAGGCCTTGTCGTGGTCGGGAGTCCACAGGAATGTCCTCTTGGGGCTCATCAGGGGGCTAAGTGGTTGGGCGGCTGCGGAGATGTCCGGCGAAAGCTCCTCTAACTGGTTGACGAGACCGATGAAGGACCTCAAGTGGGTGAGGTTAGCAGGGGTGGGGAAATTCGAGATAGCGTGGACCTTGTCCGGGTCAGCTGCAATACCATTCCCTGAGAGGGTGCTTCTGGCACCTGTTGAGTACCTCGTAGATGCGGCAGAGGTGATCCATGTCGTCCTCATTGTACACTAGTATGTAGTCGACCACTTTCACGCAGTTTGCCAGACCTTGTAGAGCCATATAGCCTCGAAGGCAAAAGGCATCTCCTGTAGCGGCGAATCCCATGGGGCCACGGCAATAACTGTAATGTCCATGCCGGGTAATGAAAGTTGTAAGTGGTCGGTCTTCTTCGGCAAGCTCTGTCTGCCAGTATCCACACAGGGCGTCCATCGTCGTGAAGAAGCGTGCCTTCGGGTCCACACTGAGTATGGCTGCAAAGGGCGTGGGAGAAGGGTGCGCAGGACGAGACACCTGGCTGTTGAGCTTGGAGAGGTCAGTGGTGATCCGAACACCACCTTTGGGTTTTGCGACGTCTACCATAGGGTGACACCATGGAGACGGGTCATCACCGGCTGGTGCAATGATTTCTTGGGCGACCATGGAGTCCAGCTCGTTTTTGACTGCATCATGGAAGGCCAGGACGACCTGTCGAGGGGTGTAGATAGCGAAGGGCTTTTCGTCGTCCCTCAAGTGGATCCTCATGAGGGGGGCCTACCATCTTCTTGAGGGGTTTGGATTCCAGAGCGGACTTGGTCACCAGAACGTCGCTGAATTCCTTCAGGAAGTACTTCCAAGCATTCGAAGGAGAGGTGTCACTGGCAAGAGGAAGGGGTAGGGCGACAGCAGGGTAGTTGCTGCTCCTTTCGTGCACCCTGTTGGCGTGTTTTACCTCGAAAATAGGTTTGGGAAGTCCTGGGAGATGATGACCAACTCTTGGCAATGTCTGTAGGACAGCAAAGGAGTAGGGACACCATTATGCACATCGATCCAGGGTTGACACGACCTGTTGCCAAAGGTGATACGTGCTTGGAGTGAACCTAGGGCTGGGGCCATCTGTGAACCATCCGCCGTGAAGCGGAGATCCTTGGGAGGCGGTCCTAGATCACTTGGAGAGAGCCCCAAACATTGCAAATGTTGGGGACCGATGACTGTAGCATCAGCACCGGTGTCAGGCAGCATCTCGAGACGGGATGACACACTGCCGTAGGTCACGATGACTCTGATTTGCTGAGGAACTTTGGTCCTGGGACGTGAGGGGGAGTACACCTTCCTAATATGGCTTGAGCGTTGTCCAGGGTCGTCATGCCTCTGATTTGACTACTGTGGGCGGCCCTCACTGGTGGAAGGGCGCTGCTGCTTCCACCGACGCTGTCCCTTGGGTTTGTTGGTAGGGCAACACTTATCGTAGTGGCCCAGACGGCCACACACATTGCACTCGACTCCTTTGGCTGGGCACCGTACTGTAAGTGACCAGTGGCCCTTACGGTAACAACTGTTGCAGGTAGACTCAGCAGCTGGACACACCTGTGTTCCGTGCTGCTTACCACAGTTGTTACAAAAGGAGCCGGGCGTGGGCGTGGTGGGCGAAGGTGTTGGGGGTGGACTTCTTGTCCTTCTTGTACTGGGACATAGCCCGTACAGCTGTAGGGGGAGCTCAGATGGCAGAGGTGGCACACCTGGCAGCCTCATAGGAGCAACATATTGTCAACATATCCTTAAGAGAAGAGGAAGAGTCGAGGGAGGTGAGGTGTTGGACAAGCTCCTCGTCCTTAACACCCATCAGGATCACCTGCTTCAACTGGGTCTCCTCGCACTGCTGGTGATTACCGGGGCATATGTCTACCTATTCTGAGGCTCTCTTGAGTCGTACATAGAAAGCATCAAAAGTCTCGCCCTCCATCTACCTACAGCTAAGCAATTCCCTCCTGCATAGAGCTTCATTCCGCTGACCTTTGATGTGCCATTGTACCTCCTCTACAGATAACGAAGAAGTCGGGGGCACCTGCAACGTATGTTCTAAGACACGCTGCGTTTCCAAAGACAGACACATACATAGCTGAATGAGTTATTTAGGCTGTGACAAGCTCTGGAGATCCACCATTGTAGCATAATCAATTTACCGTCGCCGCCATTCACGAAAAATCTGGAAAGTCGCATCAGGGTTCAAGATGGGTAGGGGTTGGGCAGCCCCTTTGGGTGGGGCTGGAGGGCGTAAAGAAGGTGTTGACGAGGTACCTGAACCAGTCGGTACCGAAGTGGTGGGAGAGCCAGAGGCTTGGTTAGCAATGAGGTGAGATATCAAAGCTTCAAACCGTTCTCTATCTTCCAATCTCCTTTTTTCATCCTCAACATGTCTTCTAGCTTCGTCCTCACGCCTTTCCTCCCTCATAAACTTCATTAAAACAATTACCTCTGAAGACAAGGCTGAAAATCGAGGTGAAGGGCTGCAGGATGTGGTGGGAGAAGCTGGAGCGTCTCGCTCCGATTGGTCATCCATCTCTGTAGAGCTGTCATCTGTCTGACTCATCCGGGTGTTAGGAACACCACTGCGTAAGGCACAAGACATAATTACTTAATCTCTATATTGTATCTCAAATGAGTGTTGACCAGTCAGCCCGTCGTATCAACAAGATCTGAGACAAAAAAAATTAATTGAATACACAGATAAGTTGATTATATATAAAATATAAATAAAGAGATGACTGCTGTCTGTTCGTTCGTGAGTGTGTATCCGTGGGTTGGTGTGTGTGGCTGGTGGGGGAGGCGGGGGAGGGGGGGGGGAAGGCGGGCGGTTGAGCGAGCTTAATCAGTTACCCTTGAGAGACGGCCCAGGAAGGGTGTGCTGGATGCTGCCCCTTAAAAATGCCCTATAAAAGCCTTCCACCTTGGGGAATCCCTTAAAATGGAGGCACATTTAAAGCACTACACACACAAGGCACTTATAACACTTCACAGAAACTTGCCGTCACTGCAACACTTCTCAAACTCGTTGTTAATTCAAAACAGGTTTTTGTGGGAGACGTGGTGGTTAGGGAGAGCGTGGGAGTCTATAAGCCGGTCTTGCCACAGACTTTACACACTTGCACTTTCACTGGTCCAGTCAATTAACTCACTGCGCCATGTACATGTTCTGGGTACTCAATTCTAACTACAGGAGCGAACGCAAACACCTGTAGAGTTTTTGTAGGTTCTATTTGCTGGATGTACAGAGGTGCGAGCAAAGACGACGGTTCCTTACACTCTCTATGGGTCAACTGGCCTCTCAGGCAACATGTGGCAAGTGATACATTAGCAGCTTCCAGATGTCGCCAGGCACATTATCTAAGCGTATGGGATATGGCAAATACATTGCCACACGCTGCTAGCTAGGCTGAATAAATAATGTATATAAATGGAGTACATACATAATATGCATGCACTTCTCACATTCAGTCTCAAATAGTGCAGTTTCTTCATCCCGTTGGGACATACGATACACCTCCTTACCGTTGGTATGCCCCAGGTGCATCCTCTTACACTTCGTGACATTGAATCTCAGCAGCCATTTCTTCGACCATTCTCCGAGCCCACAGAGGTCCTTCTGCAGCTCCTCACAGTCCGCTTGGTTCTTGATTTCCCGAAATAACTTGGCGCCATCGGCAAAGATTTGTATGGAGGAATGTACAACGTCAGGCATGTCATTTATGAAACAAACAAACAACAGAGGGCCCTATACAGTGCCCTGTGGTATCCCTCTTGAGACAGGTATGGATGGTGATTTCGTGCCATTAATCACCACACACTGCTTGCGGTCATGTAGAATGTCTTCTATCCACGCAAGGACATTTCCCCAAATTCCGTACCCTTCCAGTTTGATTTTCAGCCTTTGAATTGAATTGAATTGAATTGAAACAATTTATTTAGCCAGAAAAACACAGATACAGAGTGGATAATATTAACAATATTAACATGGCTGAGCCAGTTGAGGACCTGAGCTCTCTTTTAGACACCTGATGTATACTATACATTTATCTCAAGGAAGTATTATGTAACATTTAGTATCATCTGGAATAGTACAATAGCATGGTGGTAATAAGGACATCTCATAACGTTACCACAGTTATCACTTCAATATTTATTTATTTATTTATTATTATTTTTATTTTTTTATATACATAAATTACAGTGGGATTGAAAAACATAAGTAGAATGGGGGAGCAGTACAACATGGGTTGTACAGTAATAAGGTTGAACAAGAAGACAGAGATGTCAGGATTATGACTAGTTGGCAAATATGTTTATTGCAATGGTAATTACTTATCTATTTACATGATAATTTCCGATAAAACGGTTTTGATGGTACAATAAAAGCAGGTACTGTAAATATAGTAGGTGTTACAAGAAATATTAATACTGAGACAATAGATATTTTTTAAGAGATGATTTAAAGGAAGGGAGCGTAGTCTTTGCTCGGATGGGTGGGGGTAAGTTGTTCCACACCACACCGTGATATTTTATGGAGGTCTGGGACTGAGAGGAGCGCATGGGGGGTGGTCTTAGTAGCTCTGGGTGCCTTAAGTTGTATCTCTGATTATTCTGGAACTGGAAATAATTATTGTCAAGCAGGTGATTGATAGATTTGTAAACAAAGAGGGCACAGCAGTAGGTGTTAATATCTTCGAATTTTAAAATTTTCAATGCAGCAAATTTCTCGTTTGTGTGATCTGTTTTTTCAAGTAGGTCATTGTCCGTACAACTCTCTTTTGTGCAGTAACCAGTGATTGTGTTTTTGAAGAACCAGAGGCCCCCCCATAGTGTGTGACAGTGTATCAGGTGTTGGTAAATAAGATCATGAGAGATTTCTTTCATTGCTGTGAGAGTGAGTGACTGTCGACTGTGATACATGATACCGCACTGTTTATTGACCTTACTGTGAATTGCGTGTATGTGGTTTCTCCAGTTAAGTTTCTCATCAACAATAACTCCGAGGAATTTAGTATTTTGTTCGCGTTTGAGGATTGTATTACCAAGGTACAGGGGGTCCAAGTCTGGGGGTAAGTTTTTCCTTCTGTGAAAGATCGTGTAGTGGGTTTTCTCAAGGTTTAAGGTCAGTTTATAAGGTATTACCCAGCTCCTGACTTAAGTTAATTCAGTGTTCATAGTTCTCATCAAGGAATGGAAGTCTGAGTTGCTGGCATAGAAATTACTATCGTCTGCAAATAAGTTGTATTTTATGAGTGAGCTGGAGTGGACTATGTCGTTTATGCACAACAAAAACAGTACTGGACCGAGAATGGAACCTTGGGGGACTCCATACAAGATTGGCGAGGAGTCAGATTGGTGATTATTATAGCAGACATACTGCATACTGTTGGACAGATATGAGGTAAACCAATTGTGGGACAGGCCCTAATGGGGTACACTGTCGAAAGCCTTGGCAAAATCTAGGTAAATATTGTCGATATTACCACCTCGTTCCAGAATATGGGTCCAAATATCCAATACCTTGAGCAATTATGTTAAGCAGGAGCGCCCCGGCATAAAACTGTGTTGGCAATCCTTTACAAGGTTGTTTCGTAGTAGATGTTCCATCGTGGCATCTCCAATGATACTCTCAAGTACTTTACATATTATGCTAGACAGGCTCATCGGTCTATAGTTGTTCATGGAGTGACGATCGACCTTCTTGAAGATAGGACTCACATAAGCCACTTTCCATTCACTGGGGACCTTTTGTTCATCCAGGCATTTACAAAACAGGATCTTCAGGGGCTCGGCAAGCTCGTTGCACAACTCTCTTAGCACTCTAGGATGCACCATGTCAGGGCCGGGACTCTTATGGACCTTTAGCTTTGACAGTTTATTTAAAATACCCTCTTCTGTGAACACAATGTGGGTTAGTGCTGTGTCGAACCGTCTGTTCTCAAACGCAGGAAGGTTAATCGCATCCTCTCTTGTGAACACCGAGGAAAAGATGCTGTTCAATGCCTCAGCTTTATCCTGGTCAGATTCTGCATAACTACCATCTTCAAGCCTCAGGTCTGATAGTCCAACTCGCGTTTTTAATTTTGACTTTGTATAGCGGTAAAACGCCTTTGGGTTTGACTTGACCTCTCTTGCAACTACCCTCTGGAACTCCTTTTCAGCCCTTCTACATTCTATCTTTGCTTGGTTTCTGGCTCTTGCATACATCCTCCTATCATGCTCATCGTTTGACCCAACCCACGTCATGAATTTCAGGGTTTTCTTCTTAACTTTGTCGACCGCCTCATGGTTCATGTATAGGGATCCCCTCGTATTCCTAGAGGCACTGGGTTTGGTCTTGGGTATATATTTATTGATCAAATGGGTCACTTTACTAGCCATGATATTCAGCGTAGTGTCTGCATTCTTGTGCCTTAATGAGTCAGGCCAGTTGATACCCCTCATCTCTTCCCTCATCCCGTTGTAATTTCCTTTGTAATATTTGCACCTTAGTCTGGCCTTATCTTGAACTAGGTAACAGTTAAATCTGAATGAGAACACTATATGATGACTGGTGCCAACTGGGGCAAGGTGTTCCAGTTTGGCCACCATACCCTCCTCGTTTGTTATGATGATGTCTAGTGGCTTGGGTGTTTGCTCCCCTCTGTAATGTGTCGGGGTCTCTAACATGTTGGAACAGAAAATTATCTCTCAGAGTTTCTACAAAAAGAGTAGCAAGGTTATTCAATTCATTTGGGGTGAACTCGTTTCTCCAGTTGATGTCACCATAGTTAAAGTCTCCCATGATAAGGGTTGAGCATCGCCGCATTGTCTATTAAGGCTCTTAAGGTTCCTTTGATTTAGTGGGCCACAGTTTGGGGATCTGTAGATACACCCGACGATAAGTAAGTCCCCTCCCTTCAATTTGATTTTACACCACTTGGACTCTTCAAAAACATCCTCTTCCTGTACCCTCGCCTGGCTGGCTCTAAGGTCTTGCCTAGCATAAATAACCACACCCGTCTTGCAAGTTTCTAAAGAAACGTTCGTAAAAGAGTCATGCCCAGCAATAATGAACTCACATTCCTCTGGGTCGATTCTCCTGTTCGTGTACAACAGTTCTACAACTCCTACAATATTTGGTTGGTGTACCTTCAGTAGTGTTTCAAACTCCTCTCTCTTATCAAGGAACGTGTCACTATTAGTGTACATGATATTCAAGCCACAATTTGTTCTCGGTAACGTCTCTGCTTTTAGTAGTAACCCCCCCCCCCCATTCTCAGAAGCTGCAGCATTTGCTAAGTACACTGTATTTTGCAGGGTGTGATTAAAATTATCATTGTTTACACGGAGCTCGCCTCATCCTGTCTGGTAGGCGGTGCTGGTGCCACCTCCCGGGCTCCCGGGTAGGGGTAGAGCGGGTGAAGGGTGCGCTGCTGCCCCCTGGCCCTGCACCGGCACACTTGCTTCGACTACCCTCCCCCTGAATATAACCCATTTACACCTGTCCCCGTTCCTCCTTGACTCCTCCCTCTTCTGCTTCAAGTCCTGCAGGAGCTTCTTGTGATGTTCCCTCTGCATTACCGTGCGATCTCGGTGAATGAATACACTCCGAGATGCCTCGCTCTTTGCTAAGTTTTTTGCCTGTCGAATAACCTCCCATTTCTCCTCCTTGCTCACTCGTGTGATCCTGAGGGGGCGAGACTTATCCCGCTGCTTTTGTCCCAGCCTCCTCACATCCTGTGGGGTTGATGGCATTTTCAGAACTTCTGTACAAATACTCTTAAACTGCATCTTATCGTGTGTTATCTTACTCTCTGTTCCCTCCGCCTGGCTCTCGGGGACTCCAAAAACTATTACATTGTTCCTGCACTGGAAACGTTCCCGTTGTTCCTCCTCTCCCCTAACAGTAGGTCCGTTAATTTTCATTTCTTCGACACACTTCTTCAGAGTCCCTAGCTGCTGTAGAACCTGTTCTGATCCTGCATTATTATCCGCCACCTCCCGTGGCCCTGCTAATGCCTCAGCATAACTCCTCTTAGCAACCACCTCCATTCAATCTGCTACTTCCTCAGTCTTAGCAAGGATCTCTGCTGGTTTTAACCTCCCCTGTTGCCTTTAGGGTTGTCTTCTGTTTTTCTTCCCTTCTTTTTATTTTATTTTTCAGTTCACTTCGGCGGTTTGTTAGTATTTATGTGCTGTCTCTATGTATACTTCATTTTGCTATGAATAACGGATTTTATACACCTACTCAGTCCTTTAGAAGCACAGAAAAATAAAAGAAAATCTTTCTTTGGGGCGATAATAAAATGCCTCTAATGATAGCCAAGCTTGTTGATTTTTTTATTTATTTTTTTATTTTAACTAGTATTTCCTTATACTTTCTGAAGGTTCCAAGTGTTCCCTGAAGAATGCAGTGATGGGTAGGGAAACACCGGGTAACACTGAAGTCCATTTATTCGGATAGGAGAAATACAAGTGGTGGCTAGCGTGTGCTATGCGTGGCCCACGAAGTCAGACTGAGACTGCCTTGCCATATGGCAGCCTCGGGGCAATGTTGCCACATAACACGTGCAGTGATGCCACGTAATTATATACATAGGTGCTACTCGGCACAGTAGCTTATATACAAGGTTGCTACTCGGCACAGTAGCTTAGATACATAACCTACACTTTCTTTTCCTGTTCTCATCGACGACTATATCTCTTTGTGTCATCACTGTGTACACTGTATCTCCCTATGAATGGTGTATTGTAGGCACAGTTTCAGTCCATGAGAAAGCACATAAATAAAATAAAATTTATAGTCTCTGTAGCACCTATAACACGACTTGGTTTCAGCTGGCAGTGGTGCCTTTCCTGCTTGCTTCCCAATCTGTATTCACTTAAAGTTATTTACAACAGCTTCCGCGGTCGCTGATGACACAATGAACTGATGTAACTAAAGGCACAGTACTACACTCCCTGGTTGGCCTTTATCACAGTCGTGACCACAACTCCGTAAAAACATAAAATAAAAGTTATTTCATATGGCAATGATTTGCATATTAGATGTGATGATTATGCACACATGCACCTACCACATATAGCTGTTCGATATCACAGCTGCTTCAGGGCTAGACGATCAGTCTTCCAAACCACTCAATATTTTCATATACTTGTCTATTTTACACCTGTTTCCTCCTTTTTTCGCATTGAAAGTTTTTGGTAAATGACTCCTTCCCCAGCGTCACCATTTAAGTGACTTCTGTTCGTCGTGTATTTTCAGCCTTTGGTTGCTATTATCTCTCAATAAATCGTCAATTATTATTATGCCCAGTACTTGCCAACAGTGCGTAACAGAGACGTGACCGATCGCCCAACACCTTCCCCCAACCCTTCTCCGGATGACTATATATCACGACTTTTGTACCATCCATATATTTGACCCAGGTCCATGTCAGACACACGCATACACCTGCAACACACCTGCACTTCAATAATAATTGCACTGTACAGCGGTGGGGTGTTTGCTTCCACCATTGCGATTGGCATGTGAGCAGGGTGACCCAACCCCTCTATGTTGACCTTGGACCCAACGAAACACCACAGGTTTTCTCCGGGCACTCTGGTTTCCTCCTGAATTAACACTGGATAATTGAAGACCATAACAAAGTAACAAACAGATACACCACCCAAAACGACGAGTAAACTTTTAAATGTTGAATATCAAAAAAAAAAAAAAGATGAATAATAGTCAGTAAGATCCTCCTCTTAATGGTGAGAGGAGGACTATATGGAACAAGTCTGTAGACAATGAATGAAGCTACTTTCCAAAACAAAATTAAGGCAAAACACTAACTATCACAAACAACACCAACTAACAGCAACAGCCACCGAAAGCAGTAAAGCCAAGGAGAGAGAGAGAGAGAGAGAGAGAGAGAGAAAGAGAGAAAGAAAGAAAGAAAGAAAGAAAGAGAGAGAGAGAAAGAGAGAGAGAGAGAGAGAGAGAGAGAGAGAGAGAGAGAGAGAGAGAGAGAGAGAGAGAGATATCTGAAAAACCAGGTTTAAACTCCATTCTTCTGTTACTGCTTTTCCTTCTAAGTAGGCAGCTATCAAACAGGGAGGTACTACCGCCTGGGAAGATATTGGAAGCATAATGTGTTGTCTAACGGTAGACCCTGCTGCCATATGGCATCACGAAAATTGTGACCAAGTCCCAGGTTGCTGATCTGACTTTCTGCCTCATTTATACACAATTGCAAGGTCTCAATTGTTTCTCTTACCATTGACAACACAACATACATATATCGTTTCTCACTATTGATCTTTTTTTTTTTCATTTTTGTATTTCTTTATGGTTCTTTATTATTATTATTATTATTATTATTATTATTATTATTATTATTATTATTATTATTATTATTAAACTTTTTCACCTATCCGTTGAGACATTGTTACATAACTATTTGACAAATTTCATAACCGAATGACAGAACACATATCGAATGACAATCTAAAATAACTGTTGGTGGTATGTCATTCTCCAATTGTTACATTCTCAAACTATATGTAGACTGTCGGTTTATTGTTCACGTCTGTCAACTTCATAACTTATACAATCATTTCCGTTAGCATGAAGGAACAGTTATTTTAGATTGTCATTCGATATGTGTTCTGTCTGTCATTTGGTTATGAAATTTGGCAAATAGTTATGATTCAATGTCTCAACGGATATGGGACTAACTAATCCAGAGGAGATTGCTGACTCTGAACATCAAAATTCATTTAAGCTCACGGCAGCCCTCACTGCTCTTCAAATACTGGCAATAATACCACATCTATTTTGTCAGAGGACACACACAAAGGCTAAGCACAAGAAAATGTGGCAGCAATGAAGAGAAGATTGACAATGTGGCAGACTGGGGCCCTAGATGATCTCCTATGTGAAGCAAGAACACTGCAGGAGAGACTAAAATTTACGGATGAAAGAAAGCAAAACACCGATGACGTGGCAAGAAAATTTGGAAACAAATGCGTGTGGGAAAAGTGTCTCTCGCGGTAAGATCTCTCACACAGGAATCCTCCGGTGGGGTGATGCCAATAAACAGAGAGACATTAAAACTATTGAAAGAGAAACATCCCCCTGCAAGCGAAGATGAAGGCATCAGGTTCCAGGGTGACTATATCCCACCAAATGCTGTCCTGTTCGAGAAAATAACAGGAGAGATGGTGTGGAAAAAGGCACTGAAGACTCGAGGAGGAGCCGGCCCTTCAGGTCTGGATGCAAACGGTTGGAGAGTCATCCTCAGCACAAACAAGTTTGGCCCTGTAGCAAGCGATCTCTGCACTGTCATTGCTGCCCTTGCAAGAAAACCTGCATCCTCTTGCTGCCATCACCTCCAGGCCCTGACGGCCTGCCGCCTTATTCCTCTGGAAAAGAAACCAGTATGTAGACCTATAGGGGTGGGGAAAGTGCTGAGGCGGATCATCGGAAAGTGCATAATGGAGGTGGTAAAGGACGATGTCAGGGCAGCAGCAGGGAACCTACAAGTGTGTGCTGGCCACCAGGCTGGTGGGGAGGCGGCCATTCACGCCATGAGATTGATATTTGAGCAGCGTGATTGTGAGGCCGTTCTCCTGGTGGATGCTTCAAACGCATTCAACATACAGTCGACCGAGGGAACAACACAGGGGGAACCTGTTGCAATGGCAATGTATGCAATTGGCCTATCAGTGCTCCAACAAGAAATAAAATTTGAAACAACTGGGGTCAAACAAGTGGCATATGCTGATGACCTTACAGGAGCAGGAAAAGTGGAGTGCATCAAAAAGTGGTGGGACCTGGTAACATCGCGAGGTCCACAAATAGGGTACCACCCAAACGCCAGCAAGTCCTTCCTCATCGTGAAGCCAGAACATTATGAACGGGCATTGGAGGTTTTTGACGGAAGTGAGGTCAAAATAACTAAGGACGGCCAAAGACATCTAGGCACAGTAATTGGCACTACGGACTTCAAGACCGAGTACGTAGCGGGAAAGGTGAATGAGTGGGTTAGCGAAATCCAAGCTCTATCTGAGATTGCTAACACAGAGCCACATGCAGCCTTTGCAGCATTCACCCATGGAGTCAAGCATCGCTGGAACTACCTGATGCGTACCATCCCTGAGATTGGACCCCTCCTCCACCCTCTGGAAGAAGCTATCAGTGTCAAGTTCATTCCCAAACTAGTGAAACACCCTGACTTAACCCCAGCAGAAAGAACACTTCTTGTACTTCCACCAAGACTGGGAGGGATGGGACTAACTAATCCAGAGGAGATTGCTGACACTGAACATCAAAATTCACTTAAGCTCACGGCAGCCCTCACTCACCACATAATAGCCCAGTATGCAACAGGGGAAGTGGACACCAGCGAAGTAAATAAGATCCGTAGGTCCATTGCAACAGATCGGCAGCACTGCCAAAATGACATGTTGCAGCAACTATTGCTGCAGGTTTCAGAAAATTTGACAAAGAAAGTAGCTATAGCGCAGGAGGTGGGCGCCTCGAACTGGTTAACTACGTTACTGATAAGGGCAAATGGTTTCAGCATTAACAAACAAGAATTTACAGATGCCATTGCTCTAAGGTACGGTTGGCCAGTAGATGGTTTGCCCTCCCAATGCGTGTGTGGCTCTTCCTATGATGGCGATCACGCCATGGTCTGCAAGAAGGGGGGCTTCATATGCATGAGGCATGACGAGGTAAGGGATCTCACAGCAAATATGTTGAAGGAAATCTGCCGGGACGTCATGGTAGAACCGACCCTGCTTCCACTGGATGGCGAGATCTTCCAACACAGGACTTCAAACACATCTAACGAAGCCCGTGTGGACGTCAGTGCTCGAGGATTCTGGACGCGGGGACAGCGAGCTTTCTTGGACATCAGGATTTTTGATCCCATGGCCGCTTGTCACCGTAACCTAGCTCTCGATGCTGCACATAGGAGGAACGAGAACGACAAAAGAAGGGCATATGGGGAGAGAATTCAAAATGTTGATCAAGGCAGCTTCACTCCTCTAGTGTTCACAACCTCTGGTGGGATGGGCCCAAGTGCAAGATGTTTCTACGCCAGACTCGCGGAGTTGATCTCGGAACAGAAGCAGCAGCCCAGAAGTTATGTTACAGCCTGGATGAGATGTCGACTGTCCTTCTCTCTCCTTCGGTCGGCTTTGCTCTGCCTCAGGGGAACGAGAGCTTCTGCCCCCACTCCGACAACTGCTGCAGATATTGACTATGAGGCTACAGTCACTGAATGCCGCATGGATCTGCGGCTAAACTAATTTAACACAGATAGGATAGCTACTTATGTATTAGGATATTTAATATTAAGGTAAATAAATGGTGGCGAAGGTGTGGCTATTGGGGGAGGCTGGAGGCCACGTTTAAAAAAAAAAAAAAAAAAAAAAAAAAAAAAAAAAAAAAGTAGTAGTAGTAGCAGTAGTAGTAGTAGTAGGCAGCCCTGTTGCAATGGCAATGTATGCAATTGGCCTATCAGTGCTCCAACAAGAAATAAAATTTGAAACAACTGTGGTCAAACAAGTGGTATATGCTGATGTCCTTACTGGAGCAGGAAAAGTGGAGGGCATCAAAAAGTGGTGGGACTTGGTAACATCGCGAGGTCCTCAAATAGGGTACCACCCAAACGCCAGCAAGTCCTTCCTCATCGTGAATCCAGAACATTATGAACGGGCATTGGAGGTTTTTGGCGGAAGTGAGGTCAAAATAACTAAGGACGGCCAGAGACATCTAGACGCAGTAATTGGCACTACGGACTTCAAGACCGAATACGTAGCGGGAAAGGTGAATGAGTGGGTTAGTGAAATCCAAGCTCTGTCTGAGATTGCTAACACAGAGCCACATGCGGCCTTTGCTGCATTCACCCATGGAGTCAAGCATCGTTGGAACTACCTGACACTAACACTGCCACCGTCACTAGAACCCACTGTGACGGCGCAACACTGCACGTTGCCGTGAAACACAACGCAACACAACACACTATGAGTCGACGCGCACATCGCCGGCAGTCGCACATCGCCGGCAGTCGCACATAGCCGGCTAACTGTCCATTGTTCACACACTTGTAAGTCCACAGATCCTATTCACTGCGCCATGTAGGTTCCAAGTGTTCCCTGAAGAATGCAGTGATTGGTAGGGAAACACCGGGTAACACTGAAGTCCATTTATTCGGATAGGAGAAATACAAGTTGGTGACTAGCGTGTGCCATGCACGGCCCACGAAGTCAGACTGAGATTGCCTTGCCATATGGCAGCCTCGGGGCAATGTTGCCACATAACACGTGCAGTGTTGCCACGTAATTATATACATAGGTGCTACTCGGCACAGTAGCTTATATACAAGGTTGCTACTCGGCACAGTAGCTTAGATACATAACCTACACTTTCTTTTCCTGTTCTCATCGACGACTATATCTCTTTGTGTCATCACTGTGTACACTGTATCTCCCTATGAATGGTGTATTGTAGGCACAGTTTCAGTCCATGAGAAAGCACATAAATAAAATAAAATTTATAGTCTCTGTGGCACCTATAACACGACTTGGTTTCAGCTGGCAGTGGTGCCTTTCCTGCTTGCTTCCCAATCTGTATTCACTTAAAGTTATTTACAACAGCTTCCGCGGTCGCTGATGACACAATGAACTGATGTAACTAAAGGCACAGTACTACACTCCCTGGTTGGCCTTTATCACAGTCGTGACCACAACTCCGTAAAAACATAAAATAAAAGTTATTTCATATGGCAATGATTTGCATATTAGATGTGATGATTATGCACACATGCACCTACCACATATAGCTGTTCGATATCACAGCTGCTTCAGGGCTAGACGATCAGTCTTCCAAACCACTCAATATTTTCATATACTTGTCTATTTTACACCTGTTTCCTCCTTTTTTCGCATTGAAAGCTTTTGGTAAATGACTCCTTCCCCAGCGTCACCATTTAAGTGACTTCTGTTCGTCGTGTATTTTCAGCCTTTGGTTGCTATTATCTCTCAATAAATCGTCAATTATTATTATGCCCAGTACTTGCCAACAGTGCGTAACAGAGACGTGACCGATCGCCCAACACCTTCCCCCAACCCTTCTCCGGATGACTATATATCACGACTTTTGTACCATCCATATATTTGACCCAGGTCCATGTCAGACACACGCATACACCTGCAACACACCTGCACTTCAATAATAATTGCACTGTACAACGGTGGGGTGTTTGCTTCCACCATTGCGATTGGCATGTGAGCAGGGTGACCCAACCCCTCTATGTTGACCTTGGACCCAACGAAACATCACAGGTTTTCTCCGGGCACTCTGGTTTCCTCCTGAATTAACACTGGATAATTGAAGACCATAACAAAGTAACAAACAGATACACCACCCAAAACGACGAGTAAACTTTTAAATGTTGAATATTAAAAAAAAAAAAAAATGAATAATAGTCAGTAAGATCCTCCTCTTAATTGTGAGAGGAGGACCACACGGAACAAGTCTGTAGACAATGAATGAAGTTACTTTCCAAAAACAAAATTAAGGCAAAACAATAACTATCACAAACAACACCAACTAACAGCAACAGCCACCGAAAGCAGTAAAGCCAAGGAGAGAGAGAGAGAGAGAGAGAGAGAGAGAGAGAGAGAGAGAGAGAGAGAGAGAGAAGAGAAAGAGAAGAGAGAGAGAGAGAGAGAGAGAGAGAGAGAGAGAGAGAGAGAGAGAGAGAGAGAGAGATATCTGAAAAACCAGGTTTAAACTCCATTCTTCTGTTACTGCTCTTCCTTCTAAGTAGGCAGCTATCAAACAGGGAGGTACTACCGCCTGGGAAGATATTGGAAGCATAATGTGTTGTCTAACGGTAGACCCTGCTGCCATATGGCATCACGAAAATTGTGACCAAGTCACAGGTTGCTGATCTGACTTTCTGCCTCATTTATACACAATTGCAAGGTCTCAATTGTTTCTCTTACCATTGACAACACAACATACATATATTGTTTCTCACTATTGATCTTTTTTTTCATTCTTGTATTTCTTCATGGTTCTTTATTATTATTATTATTATTATTATTATTATTATTATTATTATTATTATTATTATTAAAATTATTATTTTTAAACCTTTTCACATATCCGTTGAGACATTGTTACATAAGTATTTGGCAAATTTCATAACCGAATGACAAAACACATATCGAATGACAATCTAAAATAACTGTTTGTGGTGTGTCATTCTCCAATTGTTACATTCTCAAACTATATGTAGACTGTCGGTTTATTGTTCACGTCTGTCAACTTCATAACTTATACAGTCATTTCCGTTAGCATGAAGGAACAGTTATTTTAGATTGTCATTCGATATGTGTTCTGTCTGTCATTCGGTTATGAAATTTGGCAAATAGTTATGATTCAATGTCTCAACGGATATGTGAAAAGGTGTACCATCATCATCATCATTATTATTATTATTATTATTATTATTATTATTATTATTATTATTATTGTTATTATTATTATTTTTATTATTATTATTATTATTATTATTATTATTATTATTATTATTATTATTATTATTATTATTATTATTGTTTTTATTATTATTATTACATTTTCGCCCCCAGGCCCCGATGTGGGTCAGTGACCTGTGCCCGGGTGGGCTAATCCCCGAAAAAAAAAAAAATCTATCTACTCTCCTTTCTAACTCTTCTCCCCTCACTTCTCTGGTGCTGGGTTCTAGGTGATGGTATGGTGGGCGTGTGTGCAGGGTGATGAATTGCCCGCATGTGTGGCAGTGACACCAGCGCCATATTTCCAGAACCAGATGTACGAGGGCCACTGGTACGAGGTTGGCAAAGTAAGTTACATTGTCAGTTTTTAATGCAGGTTTCACCCGTTTTTCTCCTTCATGGGAGTGGTACACCAGTGTGGTAAGTTGTTTTACAAAGTTTTATATTATGTTACAATCTATTTAACACACATAGTTTAATTTAGCTAACCTAGTTTAACATATTTAATAATATGTTAAACGGTGTATTAAATCAATTTGTTCTATTGCGTTATATAAAGTGTATTATGTAGTGTTACGCAGCCACAGGGAATCACTGATCAAATATGTCACCACTAACTGTACGTGTCCCTCATTATCTAAATGTTACCCACACTCTAGGGAAGCTAAACTGTGGCCTCAGACTAATCACCTCAGGTAGACATAAGGTGGCAGGAGTTATGACCTAACTGGACAAGGGTTACCACCAATGACACCGGATTATAAGAGGGTGGACGTTCGGGTAGCACATAGGAATTAGATATCAGCAAAATCATGGGAGAGTTTGCCATCAAACAACCCAGGTGAGGTCACTGGGGCGGCAGTTTTGTCTTATCCGGTAAAATTTCATGACCTTAGGTTGAATGGTCAACGCAGCCAGGCTATTCAGCCGCGAACCCATAAGACATTTAATCAAATATGCTTGTATGTCTGTATGATTATGCTCCATGTTGTCTGTGTGTGATCCATGTTTTAATAGAGAATCATATAGTATACTGATAACATTAGTGCTTCCAATGCACCACCGCTAGCATAGTTACAGTCAGGCCCGGATTATGGGGAAGGCGTACCGGGCGCACGCCCAGGGCTCCCCACATCTAGGAGCCCCCCACACCTATGGCCCACCCACAGCATTGTAAAAAACAGTTTTAAAAACCTTTACCACAGAGCGATAAACAGGTGGAACAGATTGCCTTACACTCGCTGTGCACCACTTATCGTAACTCCACCAGGCCGCCACAAATGTTTCCTACTAAAACTCATGTTTGGTGAACTGATTTAACTTATTTAACACAGAGATTGTAATAAAATAATAAAAAGGCTGTATAAATAAGTGAACACTACACCACACAAACTTCTTCAAGATCCAAAACTAATCCTTCAATCAGCAGTAAATTCGCTAGTTTCCTTAGAAAGAGAGACAGTTTTGATGCCTATGAGGAAAAAAAAAGCAAAAGATCTGGCAGGAAGCACTGAGTTTGTCCATGCAGGACGTCAGAGGCGATCAAACGTACGGCTCGCTCCACTGGATTATGGACGTTCAAGTGAAGTGGATCTCAGTCCAAGAGAGAATTTCCGAACAAAGTGCTTCCTCACAGTCATTGATCACCTAGTGGTATCCCTAAGCGATAGGATTATTTCATACACGTTGGTGAAGGATCGCTTCGGCTTTTTAAGCAATCTGGAAATCATGTCAGCCGATGCCATTCATTCTGCTTCAGAAAATCTTCTGCAAACTTATGGAAAAGATATTGATAAAAACATCTCCAATGAAATGATTCAATTCCCGTCTCTGGTAAAGTTGTATGCAAAAGCCGCGGAAAACGATGGCTTACAATCAGCATTTCCAAATGCAGAAACGGTTTTGAGGATAAATCTGGTGCTAATGGTCTGCAATTCTACCGGGGAGCGTTCCTTCTCAAAAATGAAACTGATCAAAAACAGACTGCGGACCACGATGCGCCAGGAGACACTCAACAATCTGATGCTATTAAGCACCGAGTCAGACATTTTGCTAGAAAAAATCACGAAAAGTGCATTTGTAAATGAATGTATACGCTTTCTTTGAATGGAATAAATAATTTGTAAATGTGTCATTATTACTAGATTTTATTGTTTCTATTAACCTTGGATATTACCTATATTTATTCTCAGTTGTCAGCAGGGGGGCCCCCCCACTACTTACAGTAGTAACACACTTAGTAGCAATGAGTAGCAATCAAGAAAGGAATAAAGATACACTTAAAACTACTGTCAATTTTTTTTTTAAAAAGTACGTAGTTCTAGTTACAGGTATACAGTTGTTAATATGTTTATGGGTTCACGGCTGAATAACCTGGTTGTCTGTGTAGACTACCAGGCTATTCAGCCGGTGAGGTTCACATTCCACCACCACAACACTCCAAGAGTCACAGCACACGAGCACAGGAAGGAACCGGTGACTGGCTCACAAATAGGGTGGTGGACGAGTGGAACAAGCTTAGCAACTTTGTAGTAAGTGCTGGAACTCTGGAAAGTTTCAAAAGGAGGCTAGATAGATTCATGGATGATAGAGAGTGGTAGTAACTCTCGACAGGAGCTGCCATGCACAGGCCAACCGGTCTATTGCAGACTCCTTATTTTCTTATGTTCTTATGTAGAGACAAGAAACACGCATTTGCATATAATTATACAAGATTAATATTTTGATGCAAATGTTCAATATAATCAAATGCATCCGTTTATTGGGTCATGAAAGTCGTAAAAAGACACAATATTTAGACTCCAGGCCATCCCCTATTAACCTTAGATGAGGTGAATGCTTCAGATTCACGAGTTGATAATCTTGGGGTTCACACGTCACAGAGAAGGTGGATTGATAACGCTGACTGTACCAATCGGAAAAGTCCCAAGTGTACGTCTGGACACTTCAAATGAAAATAAAGAAGTGACAGCTTATAAAGTAACTGACCGGAAAGGATAAAGTCGATATTGAATTGGGTAACTCCTACGTACACCCACTAAAAAATAAAAAGTATCGCGACCCTAATATCAGACTAAAATTGAAATGAGAAAATACAGACACACATATATCTACTGGGTTGGTACCTCTGACTTTATAACTCTAATATCATTTATCGTGCAATGTTATGTGAGTTAGACAACTAAAATAAGTCAAGGCTAATATTTACATTAAAATCAACGGTCAAGAGCTCTAGTACTTAAATGATGAATGATGTGGGGCATCCAGTAGGAAAGGACTGTTTGAAACCTGAACAGAACAGTTGTCATTTCCTAGATATTATGTATTTACGGGAGGAAAACAACACAAAGTAAAATGGTTGACTGAAATAATCACAGGTTATGTGGTATTTCTCCTCTACCCTTTGGTTGTGTCAATTTACATCAAAACTTTATCATCACGGATATGATGGGATATCCATGTGTATACTCCTTTAGTTAAAGAATCTTGAAGCACGAATGATGATCTAAACTCATGGGATTCGACTCTTTTATTGCGGCCAATTCATTCCCCCACAATCATCCAAACGAATTGGAAGACAGTTGCAGAATCAAACATCAAAGGAACTTCGACGTGCCATCATCGCTCTCCTTAATAATGTATAACAAATGGTTAGGTGGCACGCCAGCCATCTACGGTAGCAAGGTGGATGTCCCGCTAAGCAATACAGTAACATAAAGAAGCATCTGGTGAGCAGAGCAAACATACCAACACATCCTCATACCCAGGGGATATATCAAAACACTACATTTTGTGTTACAGAATGTAAAGTACTGTAAGGGTTGCGGTACTTTATATATGCTTTATACGTTTTACTGGTCGCATGCCGTATTTCAGGATTCAGTCATTTGAATGGTAACTTTTTTCTTTTCTTTTTTTTCTAGTTCAATCCCACGCGACTCGAACGTTAGAGTGGACTGTTCGCTGCCTGTAGGTCGCGCCATGAGAAACCTATAGTTATGGGACCATGCACTTTGACTCTCACAAATTCTCCCTCTATACAAAATTCTTTATTCATATTTTTTTACCTGATTAAAAGGCATCAGTCAACAACGAAAATTTTTCTTTGATACAAAATTTAACTTCGTTCAAATATATAACAACTAAGACTAGATTAGTTAGGTTATGTAAGGCTACACTCGGAAATACTGTATGTTCGGTGAGTTAAAATCAAGATTACAAAAGAAGTTACCTCAGATCATGGTAAGTTACGTCATGCTTGGTTTGGTTAAATAAGATAAAATTTGGTAAGTTTTGTAAACTTGCAGAGTCAATTTAGGTCATGAGGGATGGGACGACCGAGTGCACACAGCACCCGCCTCCCGAAGGTTTGGTATACTGTGTGCGGTCTCCACACTGGTCCCTAACAAGCCCTAAGGTCTACAGGGCCCACCTTCACTTTAATTTTTTCGTCAGGTTGAGATTAGGACAGAGTTAATCTTACGCTAGGTCTAGACATGGGGAGGTTAGGTATGGTAAAGTAAAATAGAACGCGGTATTTTGGTTAAGATTAGCCTAGACTTAAAAGCAAGGTGCCAAAGGTTATTATTAGGTAAAACTCAGGGTAGATCAGGTCAGGGTAGGTCAGGTCAGGTCAGGTCAGGTCAGGCCAGGTGCGGTGTGGTACAACTGTGACACTTCGACAGATCCAGACGCCTGGAGGGGCGTCATTCCAAGAGGGGTGTTGGTGTGATGTGACCGACTTCACCTCCCCTGACCCCGGACTGGCTGACGGTGAGGTCACCTACACCTGTAGGAAGGATGGACCCCAGGGCAAGGTCAAGAGTGCATCAGGTGAGGGTTCCAGGACAAGGTCGGCAATGCCAGTGGTGAGGGCCCCGGGTTACTCGTTCACGTCTAGTCATACAATTCTCCACCCAAAGAATATTCAAGTGCAAGTTTAAGTACAGGTGCTGGTTTAGTACAAGTACATATTTAAGTGTAGATAATGGTACAAGTACAGGTTTAAGTACATGTTTAAACACAAGTATGTATCTAAGTACAAGTTCAGGTTTAAGTACAAGTTTAAGTACAAGTACAGGTTTACTTTAAGTACAAGTACAGGTTTACTTTAAGTACAAGAACAGGTCTAAGTACAAGTTCAGATTTAAGTACAAGTACAGGCTGAAATACAAATACGAGTTCAAGTACAAGTACATATTTAAGTACAAGTAAAGTACATGTACAGGTTTAAGTACAAGTTCAGGCTCTACTATAAATTTAAGTACAAGTAAGGAAATCAATCATAATGACGAATTTAAGCCTATCCTGTTATTTTTTTGCACCAGACAAAAAAGGTATTACGATAAGAAAAAACAATCAATTTAAAAAATAAAACAGATTTGGAACAATTTATTATTATTATTATTATTATTATTATTTTAGGGAGACGGTTAAACTAAGGAAGGGAGTATTGTCACACCGTCAGGTCCCCGAGATATGCGAGAGACTCAGTTGATTGAAAATGTCCAAAGGAGGGCCACCAGACTGGTGCCTGCACTACAGCATCTCAGTTACCCAGAGAGATTAGAACGCCTGCAACTGCCTGTCTCATACTACAGACGGGCGAAGGGCGACCTAATTGAAGTTTATAAGCATCTCAGGGGGCACTACTCAGTCGAGTGTCCATATCTGGAGCTGGCACACGCCCTCCCTCAGAATGGGCCACACTTCAAGGTTGAAGAAGCCACAAGTCCAGAAAACTGGGGGCAAACTTTTTCAGGGTGAGAAATGTAAACTCTTGGAACAATTTGCCAGAGAGTGTTGTGTCGGCACCGAGTGATAGCTGTTTCAAGACCAGGCTTGGCCAACACTGGAGCAGGCATAGATATATTCAGGAGTCAGTGCGTAACAGAGATGTGACCGACCGCCCAAGCAGCTAATAAGTCGATCAGTGGTGAAGAGGATAAAAGTAAGTTAGTGGTTGGGTGTAAACGGGGCTGCCTAGTATTGGCCAGTAGGCCCGCTGCAGTTTCCTCCATTATTATGTTCTTATGGACACTCGACTGAGTAATCTCCAAGGTGTTTTTAGATTTCTATGAAGTCACCCCTTGCCCGCCCATAGCATAAGCTAGGTAATTACAGGTGTTCTAATTCTGGTGGCCCTCTTTGGACATTTTCAATTAACTGACAGTCTCTAGCATATCTCGGGGACCAGTACTCCAGACAGGGAAGCACCTCATTTTTTGAAGAGTTAGCAACGCTCTTCAAAAATAAGGTGTTTGATTCACATTCTCATGATGGTCCAAAAACTTCAGTTCGTTGTCAACATTAGGACTGTTAATGTTAGTTCCGATAGGACATGTGATATGCCACTTTACTGTTGGTACAACTAGGTCCATCCTCTTCCATATCGTGACGGTAAATTTAATCATCCATTCCTTTGACAACTCCTGAAGCGGACAGAGATTACTTTGTAGCTCTTCACAGTCCGTTTGGTTCTTAATTTCTCTGAATAACTTGGCATCGTCCGCGAACATTTGTATGGCGGAACGTATAGCTTACAATAGGTCATTTGTGAAACAAACAAACAACAACGGACCAAGTACACTGCCCTGGGGTATCCCACTTGTCATGGGTACACATGAAGATTTCATGCTATTAATCACCACACCCTGCTTGCGGTCATGGGACATAAGAAAATAAGGAGTCTGCAATAGGCCGGTTGGCCTGCGCATGGCAGCTCCTGTCGAGAGTTACTACCACTCTCTATCATCCATGAATCTATCCAGCCTCCCTTTGAAACTTTCCAGCATTCCAGCACTTACTACAAAGTTGCTAAGCTTGTTCCACTCGTCCACCACCCTATTTGTAAACCAGTTCCTTCCTATCTCCCTCCTAAACCTAAACTTATCCAGCTTGAATCCGTTGTTCCGAGTCCTATCCTGCTCGGATATTATAAGAACTTTATCTATATTACCTTTATTGATTCCTTTCACCCACTTGAATACTTCTATCATATCTCCCCGCACTCTTCGTCTTTCTAGGGAATGCAACTTTAATTTCTTTAACCTATCCTGATATGGAAGGTTTCTAAGTCCCGGAATCATTTTCGTCATTCTCCGCTGCACCGACTATTAGTGAATTGATATCCATTCTATAATAAGGGCACCAGAACTGAACCGCATAATCGAGGTGCGGCCTGACTAGCGCAAGATATAGTTGCAATAAGACCTCTGCACTCTTATTACTTACACTTCTAGATATAAAACCCAATACTCTGTTTGCCTTATTTTGAACATTAACGCACTGTTTTATAGGCCGTAGGTCCGGGCTTACAAGTAACCCCTAGGTCTCTTTCACAAGTCGACTTCTCTAGGTTGATGTTGTTAAGGCTGTATACATTGACAGTATTTGTTCTTCCAATATTAAGTACGCTGCACTTGCTGGTGTTGAATTTCATTTGCCATTTTTCAGTTCACCCCTGCAGTTTATTTAGATCCTCCTGTAATGCATTTGCATCCTGCCCTGAATTAATCTGCCGCCCTATTTTGGTGTCATCCGCAAACTTGCTTATATCACTGCTGATCCCAGTATCTAGATCGTTTATGTAGATTATGAACAAGAGTGGGCTTAGTAGTGACCCCTGGGGAACCCCACTGGTTACACGACCCCACTCAGATTTAACACCATCTACGCTGACCCTCTGCGTTCTATCGGTGAGCCATGATTTTATCCAATTTAAAACTTTCCCCTCGATACCATGAGCCTTAATTTTTCTCAGAAGCCTCTGATGGGGTACTCTGTCAAATGCTTTGCTAAAGTCTAAGTAAATAACATCGTAATTTTCGTCATTATCTACTGCCTCGAAGACTTTCCTAAAAAATGTCAGCAGATTTGTTAGACAAGATTTTCCCTTTGTAAACCCATGTTGAGAGTCGTAGATTAATTTGCTTTTCTCTAAATGCAATCGGATGTTAGCTGCTATAATTGATTCAAGAAATTTCCCCACTACTGACGTCAAACTGATCGGCCGGTAATTTGACGCTGATGCTCTGTCTCCCTTTTTGAATATGGGTACTACATTTGCCTGTTTCCACAAGTCTGGCACAACTCCGGTGTTTAATGATTTTGGAAATTAGTTTACGAGGGGTCAGCTAATCTGTTCCCTACACTCTTTCAAGACTCGAGGAAAAATTTCATCCAGCCCTGGGAATTTTGTCTTCTTTAGTATACTTATCTTCTTAAGAACATCCTCTTTTCTGATAGCGATATTCTTTAATTTCTTTTCTTCCTTTCCCTTAAATATCAGTTCCACCTCTGGAATTTCATCTCAAATTTCCTCTGTGAAAACTGATAAGAAGTAGTTGTTCAATGCTTTGCTTATTTCTTCACTGCCATTTATCACTTCTCCCCTCCCTGACTTTAAAGGCCCAACTTTGTCCTTGACCTTTGTTCTCTATACCTGGAAAAATCCCTTGGGATTCGCCTTGGATTCTCTTGCTATTTTGATTTCATAGTCTCTCTTTGCTTTCCTTACATTTTTCTTAACATTCCTAACTAGTTCATTATACCTATTTCTGAGCTGCTACTCCCCTCCCTTTAATTTCTTATATATTCCTTTCCTTATTCCTATGTCATGTTTAAGTTTTCTGGTCATCCACCTTGGCTCATTCTTATTTGACCTAATTTTTCTGTATGGTATATTTTGTTCTTGTGCTTTATGTAGTATACTAGTGAATATATTATAGTCATGATCAATTGTTGCGTCATGATCAATTGTTGTGTCATCTATGACCTCACCCCTTCCTACTGGTGACTGACGTGACTGTTCCCAGGTGACCTCACTTAGGTACCTTCTTAACCCCTGATAATCCGCCAACCGAAAGTTTGGGACTCTGACCATATTGTCATTGTTTTTCGTTTCCCAATTTAGGGTGAACCTGATTTCTCTGTGATCATTGTTACCTAGTTCTTCCCCTACTGTGATATCTCTGATAATATTTTCTTTATTTGTTAATACTAGATCTAATATACTGTCACCTCTAGTAGGTTCTGTAATTAGTTGTTTCAAAAAATTGTCCTGTACTGCGTGTAGGAAGTCTTCAGATTCATAGTCACCTACAATGTTGTCCCAGTCAATATTTCTGAAGTTGAAATCCCCCATAATGCACAGGTTGTTATATTTTGCTGCCCTACTCATTTCCTACCATATGGGCTGAGTTGCTTCCTTCCCAAGACTTGGGGGGCCTGTAAATTACTCCCATAATTAGTTTTTCTCTTCCTTCCGTGGTTTCTACCCATACAGACTCGGTTCCTACTTCACCCTTTATTGAATTATTAATACAACATTTTAATGTATCCTTGACGAAGAGTGCGACCCCTCCCCCCCCCCTTCCTACCTTCCCTGTCCTTGTGAAAAAGGTTGTACCCTTCTATGTGGTACTCTGATAAAAAAATTTTGCTCGCCAAATTCATCCAAGTTTTGGTGATTGCTATGACGTCTACATTCTTGGTACATACAACCGCTCTCAGCAAGTCTATTTTATTTCTAACGCTCCTACTGTTTGTATAGTATACAGTACATTTAAACCTACCCTTCCCTGGTCTCTGATCCACGCTAGGACACTTTCCTGAATTCCGTATGCATCCAGTTTCATTTTCAGCTTTTCATGGGTTATGCTGTCAAAAGCCTTGACAATGTCCAGATATATATTGTCGATATTGTCACCACACTCCCGGAGCTGAGTCCAAACACCCAGCACCTTAAGTAATTGTGTCAAGCAGAAGCATCCCGGCATAAAATTTGGTTGTTTTGCAATATATATTCCACTATGGGCTCATGGCATCTTATAGAGTGAGAGGCGATATGGTAGAGGTGTATAAATGGAAGTCAGGGCTAAACAATAGGACATTACAAAGGTACTCAAACTATCCAACCAGGACGATTTCGGAACAATGGTTTTAAATTAGACAAATTTAGATTTAGGCGCGAAATAGGTAAACATTGGTTTGGAAATAGAGTAGTGGATGAATGGAACAAGTTACCAAACAACATCATTAGCTCGAATACGCTGGATAGCTTCAAACACAGGTTGGGTGGATTTCTGAGCAATAGGGGACTGCTCAGTATGGGACAATAAGCCCGCTGCAGTTTCCTCCATTCTTATGTTCATATGTACTACACACACACTGTGCTGGTCAGGCTCACTGGCCTATAATTAGTTGTAGAGTGGTGATCTCCCTGGGATGTTTTTTTTTTCTCAGGGGCTCGGCAAGCTCGTTGCATAACTCTCAAAGCACTCTGGGAGGCAGCGAGTTTAGTCTTGGGTATGCAGTATATTTACCAATCAAATAGGTCACTCATCCACATCGGGGCCTGGGGGGCGAAAATTTACTATTAATAATAATAATAATAATAATTAGTTCATAATAAATACAATTTATAATAAAAATACAAAATTAAAAATAAAATA